>NW_023591277.1:0-269949 GCF_014843425.1 Jatropha curcas | reverse complement strand
AGTGTTTTTATTTTGGTCAAATTATTATTTCTATTTTTAATTATCTATCCAAAAAAATAATTTTAAATATTGACAATAAAAAAATAAAAATTTAAATATAAATAGAAAAGATATCCAACTATTACCCTACCAGTGATATTTCTCGCATAACGTCCTTTCAAATTAAAATGAGTTGACATTTTTATTATATATTAACTTGCATTTACTTAATGAAAAAGCAATTGTGTCTTTTTAGAATTATCTGAAAAAGTGATATAATTCTCTTATTATATGGAATTTAAGGGTAAATTTTTGAAATTGCAAAAAATGAAAAGTAGAATAATTATTCAGCGGTTGTTTTATATTTTTAGATAATATCTTTATTATGATAATATCTATTAATTATATCTCATCAAGATAATATATTAAATTAAATTAAAATATAAATAACTTAAGCCATAAAATAAGAAATACTTAATTTATTATATTAATGATTACCTTGGTGTATGAGGTAGTCTTATATATCAAGAGCTAGGTTGTACGAACACGGGATATGAGATACAGAACGTAACGAGATATATGATAATAATTAAACAATCATTTATAAAAAATAAAAAATAAAAAATACTTAATGTTTTATTTTAATATAATTAGTTTAAATTTTTTAATATAGCATCTGTCTTACAATTAAATTAATCTAAAATAATATAATCACCCACCACCTATAAATACAAACATATTTAATTTTTTATTTATAAATAATTACAATTGCACGTCGTTTTACTATCACCAGACATTCACGATTGCAATAAACTATCGAGCCACAGAGATTCACCGGGACCACATAGAAGATCTGATCATAATAAACTACATAAACATAAATAAAATCACTTATTTTTTTATTCCTAATACATTACGTTATTCTTAAACAATTTTATCAGTACTGAAAATATATATATATATATACCTATATACCCCTTACCTTACCCTTACTATAATCACCCCACTACTACTAATACATCATATACCTACCCCCTATCCCATACTACCCTCCACTACTCACATACTATATTATATCTACTACCCCAAAAGCAAATACTGTTATTTATATAATTATAAACAGCAAGGTAATCTCTTGCTCTTATACCTGCAGACAGCTAAAATGTAAAGTGGCACAAGTTTCCACTCTGAATTATTCCTATTGGATTGACCTAGAATGACGAATGTCTAGCACATTCAAACAATTCTAGCACAATTGTCAAGAAATCTGTCACCAAAAGACTTCAGTCTGTTTTTTCATATTTCAGACTAATCCCTCCCCCTCGACACGCATATCCCTATACAAAAGATTATCCTCTAACATTTTTTATTATACTCAATCAGCACTTTATTCCCATTTTCTCTACACAAACAACTTCAATCGGAGTAATCTACCATGGTTTAAAAGAGTGTGAATAAAACACTCACAACCTTTAAAACAACCTACTACAATTGGAACATAGGGATAATGAACAATTTTCTAGAAAAAGTAGGACATATCCACACGTTTAGGACACACTAAACTAAATAAGTAATATATTAATATTTTAAATAAATAAACAACAATTTATAATAAATTATAAATATAAAAAAAAAACTTAATTTTTTATTCAATGATACAAAAACATTTAAAAAAAAATTTAAAAACACTTCATTTTTATTGGTAGTAAATAAAAAAAACCATTGTTGATTAACTTGATGTATAGAGTAGTCTCATATACTAGGAGTTGAGTTGTACAGAAACGGGACACGAGTTACAGAACGTACGAGATACGGTAATTTTTAAAAAAGGTAGAACATTCACTCGTTTAAATCACACTACACTAAATAAATAATATATTAATCAATAATATACCTTAATATTTCAAAATAATAAACATCATCTCTAATACGTAAACATAACAAAACAAAAACCCCACACAAAAAAACACACAACACACAAAAAAAAAAAAAAAAAAAACACACACACACACACACAAAAGCAAATTAAAAAAGAAAAAATCATTTTTATTGGTAATAAAAAAAAAATCTTAGTTGATTAGCTTGGTGTATGGAGTAATCTCATATACCAAGAGTTAAGTTGCATAAACACAGGACACGAGATACGATAATTTTTAAAAAAGGTAGAACATCCACACGTTTAGGACACAACACACTAAATAAGTAATACATTAATGTTCAAATAAATAAATAATAAATTATAATAAATTATAAACACAAAATAAAAAAATAATTTTTTATTTCAATGACACAAAAACAAGTCAAAAAATACTTCATTTTTTATTGATAATAAAAAAATCTTGGTTGATTAACTTGGTGTATAGAGTAATCTCATATATCAGGAGCTATGTTGCATGCAAACGGGATACGGTAATTTTTAAAAAAGGTAAGACATCCACACGTTTAAGACATAGTACATTAAATAAGTAATATGTTAATATTTCAAATAAATAAACAATCATTTATAATAAATCATAAACATAAAATAAAAAATACTTAATTTCTTATTTTATACTTAATTTCTTATTTTAATGACGCAAAAGCAAATTTAAAAAAAAATACTATATTTTTATTGGTAATACAAAAAAAAAAAAACCTTGGTTGATTATTTTAGTGTAAGGAGTAGTCTCATATAGTAGGAGCTAGGTTGCACAGACACAGGACATGAGATATGGAAACGTACGGATACGATAATTTTTAAAAAGTAGGGCATCCATATGCTATGATCAATGGGATCTATAAATATATAAATATAACTCATTTAATATGCAAGTTTATTTTAAATATGGCACAAAATTTCTGATGTGGAAGATCAGACTAAGCTGCATCCACAGAGCATACTTATAATCAATTTACTAATTTAATATTTATCAATTAACTCAACCAATTTTATGAATATATTTATCACAAAGGTTTAGGGTTCCTGCAACCTTAACCTGGGATCCCCAGAATTAAGTCAGAGTGTGGAGGGAGAAGAAGAAGAAAAGATGCCGTTAACCAACGGGCTTTAAGAATAGTGCAGGGATATAAGAATTTATCAAAATTCAAACTTTAAATTTAATTTACAAATTTAAATACATATACAAAATTTAAAATTTAAATGATAAGGAAATTTAAATGATAAGCTCAAACTAGTTTATACTTACCAAGAATCTCTAACCTTGAATCCTTACAAGAGACGTTGAAAGGAAAGGGGAGATGTCTATGTTTTATCTCTAATCTAAGCTTATGCCTTCACAAGAGGAAAGGCTCCCTTTAAATAATAATTTCTTGGAATCTTTACTATTTGCTTTTACTATTCATGAACAGTGACATGTCGGCCACCGAATCTTGACTTTTACTGTTGAGCATAGTAACCCTGCTTTTACTATTGGAATAGTAGCTTGGCCTTTACTGTAGCTGAATAGTAGTTGGAGATAATATCTTGGCGTTTTACTGAAAAGTTAAAGGAATAAGGTTCCTTCTGCCTATTTACAAGGACTCAGAATAAGATGAGGACGATGAAGTGTCCTTCTTTTTCTTTTCTTTTCTTTTTATCTTCTCTTTTCTTTTTTCTCTCTTTATTTTTTCTTTCTTTACTTTAGCTTTTTGACTTGCTTTACTTTTGATTTTACTTTACTTTAGCTTTTTGACTTGCTTTACTTTTGATTTTAATGGGAGAAGGAATATCATCATTACTATCACTATCTTCTGAGAAGGATGAAGATTGGGATGATGATGATGATAATACCATTTTACTTTTACCTTTGTGGCGTGTAGTTGTGGAAGATTTACTAGAGGATGCACTGTGGGCTTTACTAGATGGGTTTATGGGCTGGTTTGAACTGGTAGAGAGTTGTTCAAACATCTCTTGACAGATCAATTTATATTCTTCAGGCATTTTAGCAGCAGCTAAACGGGCTTGACATTGGGCCTTCTGGATTCCAAATTGAGGATTATCCTGAATGGCTAATGTGTTTGCATACGTTAAAGCTGGTTTAGATGGGCTGGACAATTTATTTAGAATCCATTGACGGACCATTGACGGACATTTTTAATTCAGTAGTGAGTTTTTAAAGGATCCACCAATTTGAATTTTTGTCTTTACTAACAATCTGGGTTCCTGGAATATACTGATAGTCAAAATACCATTGATATACCCATGGAGTGAAGAAGGACATACAATAGTACATAAGAGAAGGAATATGAACTTCTTCAGGTTTAGGTTTATAATGGGCTTTAAAGTATTGGTATAGAGAAATGATATTTGGAGGAATGATTTCCTCAGAAATACCTTTAAATTGCCACCATCTTTTAAACCAATTAGATATTTTTAAATCAATACGTATACTTTGATCAAAATATATTAACCATGAGTGCGTGGTAGTTGGATTTTGTGTAACATCCCTTCCCGGTCCACCCGTAAACCCGAATGAACCGAACCGAGACGCTACAAACTGGTTGACTTTATGGCCTGTCATGCTGTATGGCCTGTCATGCTGAAAAAATATAATGTATATTGAATATAATATCCATGCCTGATGTTGTTTAATAATAATGTACTTAAATATTAAAAGACATGGTACTAGTTTTCAAAATGGGAATGGGCCACTGTGTGCCTGTACATTGGCATGAAAAGGATAACAAAAGATCACACAAATGAAAGTAGCTAACCCTGAAGAAACTGAGTCTTCTACAGATGACTGCAGCAGTTTGTAAGGCCGACTCTCTTAGCCAGTCTCAAAACCTGCAGTAAATAGGTAACTCGCTGAGCAAAATAAAAGCTCAGTGGATATATTCAACTAGAAAGAAAACAATAAGGCACATACACTGTATAGACAGAACCATTAAACACAACATTGGCACATATAAGCACACACTATCATGATACTTTCATGATACCTTGGATTATCTTCTCTTACTGTTTAATAATACTGTAATTCATGCAATGTTTAAGTAAGATAATCTGTATGGCTCCAAACTAAGGTTTATAGTGAAACGAAGTGATAAGAAACTGTAATGAAAACTGGATGAAACTGTTGCTTTGGCTGCTATGGTCCATATAATAACATATCCACTAAACGGCCTGTAGCCGGAGTACCAACTGTATGGAGTGGCAAGATCTGATCTGCTATTCTATGTCGCAACATAGCCTTATCTACATGGTTTCTACCTAACCTCAATGGAGCTTAATATTAGCATGTCAACAATGTAACACAATAGCACATTAATGGTTTTACAACTTCATAAATCAAAATGTTTATTTGGTTTCACATCATTTGAATGCTTGCATGTTGTTTTCATCCATGTTCTTATGTTGCATTTTTGTTTTAAAATGATTGAATGCATACATGTTGAACAAAGGAATGCAATTGCATAGAAAATGACGTCGAAAAGAGCATTGAAACATAAGTCGCGAGCGCGCCATGCCAGGTCGCGAGCGCGAGATGCACACAAGAGGGTCAGAGTGTTTTCTGGCCAAAGTCGCGACCGCGCAATCAAATTCGCGAGCGCGAGGAGTGCAAAATGAGAGTCAGAGAGTTTTCTGGCCAAAGTCGCGACCGCGCAAATGGAATTCGCGAGTGCGAGAAATGAAATTGAGAGTCAGAGAGTTTTCTGGCTCAACTCGCGACCGCGCAAATGGAATTCGCGAGCGCGCGACGTGTTTTCCAGCATGCGCAGTCTGTACTCTTTTGGCCATATCTCTCAATATATAACTCCGATTTGGGTGATTCAAAAACCCATGTAAAGCTAACACATAGAGGAAAAAATAAAAGTCACTGGTTTCTTTTTCCCAGCAAAAACCCTGTTTTCGCAATAACTTCGAATATTACTTCATTTTATTTAGTTCATCCCATGCTTTCTCAATTTCCCAGTCCTCCTCACTCAAACATTAAGCAATATATTGTCTCATTATCAAACACACACAAGTTTTCCATGCAAGAAAATGGTAATGACCAGAGATATCAAACTTTCACTCCAAAAAGCTTGAGACTCCTTCTTTAGCTTCCTCTTTCTACAATCTTTGACATCACTTCTCTATAACACATGGAATTCTTATAAATATTATCTACAATACTAATCAACTTACGAGGTGAATAACATAAAGCTTTCAAGAAATTTGACTTATCTTGGAAAAAATTGAGGTTGCCTTAATGCTTAACTACCATGAAAAATGATGCGAAGGAAAGAAAGGGAAAGGAAGGGGATGAAGAAGATGAAGCTAAAAGATGAAAATGGGAAAGTGGAAATGATTATCACGGGTAGGCTCAAAATATTCAAGGGATTTATGTAAAACTTACTAAATGGTATCAATTGCAAACAGTTACAACTTAATACCCAAGCCTTGATCCTTTTAGTGCAAGTAAATCCTAACCCTTATACTTTTGATCTTTTTCCTCTCAATTCAAGTAAAGTCACTTATAAACCATTTCCCAACCGGGTTTGGTTCGGCCGACTCAACTCGCTCTATGAAAAGCACTCGACTCAGTAGGATGTCCACATTTGATACCAAAACTTTAATCCAACGCGTCTTATAATCAAAATAATTATAACCCATATAGTGTTTTATACAAAGTTTTAAAGATTTTATCTGGAGTAAAATAAGAAGAATACGGGCCAATCTTAGGGTGGATGACGTTTTATTTGTAAAGAAGAATAAGAAATGATTTTATTTTTATCAAAAGTATGTTTTATTTTTACAGATCCTGTTTCTACTAATATACTATGATAATATTCCTGAGATTTTGACAAATCAAGTGGAACAAAATACCAATTCTCAGGGTAATAATGTTTTATAATTTGCCAAAGATTGATATTGTTATACCCATCCTCAACTTCAATTTCGAAATCATACAAACTTTTTACAAACCATTTATGTATATTACTAGTATTAGTATATTGGATTTTTGGCAAATCCACAGCCATCAACGGATTTGATATCTCTTTACTGTCTACCTGTCTACCGTTTGAGCAGAGTAGCCTCCGTTACCATGAGCGGGCTACGATCGCTTTTAGATTTAAGAAGCCATACATGAATCTTCTGTGGAAAGAAGAGGCCATATTCCTGCAATGCTTTTAAGAAAACTTTCTGGGGATTGAGAAAAGTTTCTTCAATCATTTCTTATTTTTTAAGGTCTTTACTAGTATTTAGGGTTTTAGGTAGGTCTTCTGAATGCTCTGAAAGAGCTTTAGTGGGTGAGCTTTTACTAGGTGAATCGGGCATAGGGTTCTTTCCTTTATCCTTCTTTCTTCCCATCGTTCTGTAAGAATTCTCGGGTTAGAAAATCCGAAATATTATTATCGTTTCCTTTTATGAATAAAATATCAAATTCAAAAATGCTTAAAAGGCTTGTCATCTAGCAAAAATTTGTTTAGAGGCAAGGTTTTGAACATCTTTCTGCAAAATGTCTTTTGCAGATTTACAATCAATTCTCAACAAAAACTTTTGATTTAATAAATCACTTACTTTGAAATTTATTGATACAAATTACTATACTTAAAATTTCTTTTTTAATAGTAGAATAATTTAATTGAGTTGGAGTCCAATGTCCTGAAGTGTATTGGATTATACGTTCTTTACCATTAATTTTCTGTTTTAAAATACCACCATAACCAATGTTAGAAGCATCAGTTTCAACGATTTTAAAAGCTTTAGGATTAGGGATATACAAATAGGGAATCTCTTTTACTAAGGATTTAATCTTTTTTACTAGTTGTGTATGCTGATGTGTCCAAGGACCAGCATTTTTACGCAGTCTATCAGGTAATGGTTTTAGCATGCAATTTAAATTTGGATAAAAATCAATTACATAATTTAAACAACCAAGAAATCTCTGTAATTGGAGTTTATTAGTAATTTCATCTGGAAATTTTTCCAAAAACAAGTGTTCTTCTATAGGTTGTTATACTTTTTCAATATAATGACCTAAAAAATCTAATTTTAGTTTATAAAATAAATCCCATTTGGTTTTAACTAAGTGCTAAACCAATCTTTTCTCAAATAACCGATGCAAAAGGTTTTTTAAGTGTTTTAAAATGGTTTTTCCAAGCGTTTGACTAAAAATTAATACATCAATCAATATAAACTATGAGCAAAATGTTGAGATACTGGATTAAAAATGTCATTCATGTTTCTTTGGAATTTCTGAAGGAGCATTTTTCTTTAATCCAATCGGCATTAGCATTCCATTCGGATTGACCAAAGTTGAACTGTGAATGCGTTTTAATTCTGTCTTTAGGGGCAATTTGAATTTTGCCAATAGTAGATTTCTATCAAATTTACTTAAAAATTTGCATTATACAGTTTCTTTAAAAGGTCTTTTTTATGTTGGAAATAAGATACCTAATCCATTTTAAAGCTGTATTTAATGGTTTATTAATTTATTACTAATTGGGTACGCCACGTTCTATTTCTCGCATTCTTTTATTCACATAAAAGAGCAGCACCAGACCATGGGCTTTCTAGATTTACACCAATTATTTTTATCTTCTAAGTCTTTTAAAATCTCTTCTTTACAATATCCAATCAATCTCAAGGATTCAATCTGACAGCAAAGTTTAATTTTCCATATATTTTCTTAACATTTTTGATTTTTTGTATAAATTCGTTTCTAATTGGGCTTTTTAATTCTGATTTAGACACACATTATTTTTTATATTTTTTAAAGTCTTCTTCTTTAGATTTTAATCAAGAGATTGAATTTCTAATATTTTAATTCAATGAGCTTTTAATAATTTAAATTGCTTCTTTTTAGGTTGTTTTGTGAATTCAACCTATGCTTTATATTCTTATTTGGAATTTTAATACAATCTTCTTTAACTGAATATGGGCTATTAGGTTTATGATAAGGAGTTCCCCTAATATTACCATATAAATAATTTATCTGAGGAGACAGTAAGAATACTGTGTTTTATTCTAAACTTGATTTACTAATTAATGCATCTGTTTTTCCATATAACTTTTCTAATTTAGACTTTAATTTGGATTTATTTGCTGTACTTAGCTTTTCATTAGTTTTTAACCAATATCTTTTAGGTATTATATCGGATTTTATACAGTTTAAATCTGCACCTGTATCAAACAGTGCAATTGCATCTATACGAAAATCATTTATCTTAATGTTTATTTTTACTAAATATTTTCTTGAAGTGATTTCTTGTAATAAATTTAGAAAATTACTATTTACTTCTTCATCTTCTTCTAATTGATTTATTTCATCGTTTATATCATTATCTGGGTCTTCAGAAGAAGAACTAGATATGAACTGAGATTCTAATAATTTTATTTTCTTAGCATGTTATTGAGATTGTGTTTTTAATTCATTTACTTCATGCTTCAGAGTTTTAATTTCTTTTTGTAATTCTTTATTGGAGATTTCTACGTCTATATTTTTATGTTTATGTTTATTTAATATAGTGGTTAAATCATAAGTATTAGGCTGGAGTTTAGGAGTTATCTCTTTTACTTCCTTTTCTTCCTTCTTCAAACTTTTTATTAATTTTTTAAGAAGTTGAGCTTTAGTTTCATTATCAGTTATATTGTTTACTACTTCTAAAAGTGTACTTTGATCTTTAGTAAGATATTGAGAGATTTTTCTGAAGAACTAGTTGTTGTACCTAATTCATCAACTTGATTTTCACTTTCTATTATCTCTGATTCTGTGGTGTCTGAATCGAGATATAGTTCATGAATTTTATTTAACACTTCTTCTTCTAACTTTAATTCATTTAATTTTTTATTGAATTTACAAAATTTTGACGTATGTCCTTTTTTTACCACAATTATAACAAGTTAAATCTTTATAAATCTTTATAAGAAGCTTTATTTGGAGATTTATATGGTTGCTTTCTTTTATATTTTTTATAGGGTTTTGACCTGTCTTTTTGATAGTATTTCTCTTGGCTGGGTTTAGATTTATAATGTGTTTTATAATACTTATTTTTATAATGTTTTTTAGGTGGAGTTGGTTTAGAGAACACTGGCCTGTACATCGCTGAGTAGATGTCATGCCATAATCAAACTATTTACAAAATGATCCTAATTCTTGTTTAGTTTTATGCATCTCATATTTATTTTAAAGTTCTTTGAAGTTTTAAGTCTTGACAAATTTGTAATCCTTCTTTTTGAATTATACTAATCAATTGTCCGTATGTCAATTTATTATAAGGTATTGGGTTACCAAATTGTTGTTTTATATAATTTCTAACCTTTTCTCCTAAGAAAAAAGGTAATCCTACTAAGAATTTTTCTTTCCAAAAGGCTTGGTTGGAATCTTCTCTTAACATTAATCTGGTGAGAAAAGTAGTTTTATAATATTGAAAATCACTTAATTTTTTACATTTTAGATTACTTAATAATTCTGCATTTTTATCTTTTAAGTGTGATGGGTCTCCTATAAAATGTAATGAAATATAGTGAGATATTATATTGTATGAACACATGCAATCCTGAATTACTTTCACCATTCTCATCATATATAGGTTCACGCTCATCATTTACTGAATTGAAGTTTATCATTGTCTAAAAGTGTTGTTGGTCCCAGTTAAGTGATTAATCCCACAACTTTAATTGTCCTGTAAACCTGCTATAATGATTTCTGCGTAGCTCGATCTAAATAATGGAATTGGAGTTTTATATGCCATTGCAGCCATGTGTCATTTGTTGGCAGAAATACTCAATATATTATATTCAGAAAGTCCATCTTATTCATTCATATCTTGTTGTTGCATTATATTCTTAAATTGGGGATTATAGTGTTAGGTTTTAATCAATTATTTTTCCTAGGTCTGGTGCTCTATTTACTAGTTCTCTATGTGTTATGGGATTTTACCTTCGAAGTTTTTTTAACATCTTCTGAGTCAGGTTCACTAGCCTCAGAATTGTGTTATTCGTCCAAAATGTGTTTATATTTCTTGATGCTTGAGGAGTATCAGGAGCTACTTGTTGAGTAGTCTCAGAACGAACCTCAAGTTTTACTTAACTGATCTTTTAATTTGTTTACAAATTCTTTTTTTGATAGTCCTGAAAATTCTTGAAAAGGTTTAAAATAATGAAGTTTTATCTTAACTTTACCTTTTACATTTTCATTTAACAATAGGGTTTATCTTCTAAATAAATTTTCCAATTCTTTTAAATTCGTGTATTTACAGGCAAATTAAGACTACTTAACTAAAATTATTTTGTTTCAATGACTTTTTTAATTTGTATCATTTTCTTGAGCATTTTATATGGTGCACATACAATCTCATTGTTCTTGTGTATTTTAATTTATAATAGTTTTAGGAGGAAATTCACTTTTTATTGGTTTGTTCATTTACTATCCATTCTGGTCTTTTTATCTCGAATAAGTTATTGATTTACACTTTTCTTGATTTTATTTTCTTTATACCAATCAAAAGAATTTAATTTTAGTTTTGGTTACATATTTAATAATCTAAATCCATATTTTAATTCTTTTCAAAAGTATAAGTTTTTTAATATCTTTTTCATTTTGATTAAATTTTTGTTTAGATATTTCTTTTATTAAATTTTTTCAATACTCATCTTACTAAAGAAACATTTAATTCTGCTAACTTTATAATCATAACATTTTTAGTTATAGCTGAAGGTCGTGGGTGATCTGGCAGATGAATATTACTAAATTTGACTGTTGGTTTAGTAATTCTATCAACAGGATTATTAAATGCCTGTGTGAAATAGAATTACTATAATCACACTTTCAATTTTCGGAAGATGATTTAAATTTGGAAATATCTGAGGTAGAAATAACATCGGTTTTTATTTTTAACTAAATGTTTGGATAATCTGTTTAGGCTCAGTTCTTTATAACTTAGCAACAGAAGGTATAGATGAAGTAGGTTTATCATTTTCATCTGTAGTAACAGAGGAAGATGATCCTGCATACCTCATACTTTGACTTCTATTAAATTTTAAAATAACTTTATCATCTTCAAATTGTTCAATTTTTTGTAAATTTATGTTTGGTTTTACTTTATCTGTGACAGGAGGAGGCACTACTCCTTCCAAAATCCATTCGTCTGGGAGTGTTATATCTTTCCATTGAATGATTTTAGGTATTACTATATTTGTTTTAGTTAAGTCTGTTTGAAGAAATCTAGTTTCCCCAATTTTAGGTTGTAATTTATATTTAGTACCAAAAGCTGAATTCATGGCTTTATAATTGGCTTTATAATGAATTTTATATTAAGGATAGGAAAATTGATCCTTGTTCATTTTTAAATTTATGGGTTTTAATTTCCTAAAAATTAATCTTTCTAGAATATTTAAATCATTTAGCAATTTGTCATATCTGGGTATCTTCAAAAGAATAGGCCCTTCACTAAAACTAGTTTCAACAGATCCTAACAAAGATGCTTGAAAATTTAAAATCTAGCATCTCTTATGAAAATTTAAAAATCTAGCATCTCTTACTACTGCAAGAATACTAGTGTTTAATCATTCTCTAGTTAAAGGTTTTATGCCTACTTGAATTAATCCTATATGGATATATTTATATTTTTTTACTTTTATGATATTGTAACGTTTTAGAAGACAAAAGAGTTATCCTTTCAAACATGTCATATTCGTGTTAACCGTTTAAATTTCGTATTGTGTTTGTGTCTAAGTTATAAAAAATTATTTTATCTTTTAATATTACTCCGAACATCGCGCAGGTAAATACTAATTTCCAATAAATATATAGAAAGGTTTTTTTAAAAAATAAATTAAAAATGATTAAACACTTTTTTTTCATCAACAAATTTCTATTTGCTTGTCGTGACAAATTTGAATATCCTTAACTTTTTGAGTCTCCATGTGGCCGGAAAATCGCTGACGGTGTGATATATCTTTTTCCAGTGGAAAAAAAAAACAAGATACATAAAAATCTTTCAAAGACATTGAGTGATGTAAAGATATTTTCCAAAGGTATTATTTTTATTAAATTTAAAAACAAATTTCTCTTTACTTTAAATAGATATTAATCAAAAACAACGGAATTGACAACACCATATGTCACTTTTAAACAGTAGTCGAAGGTTAGATTTGATGATAGAGATACAAATTGACTATCCAACAAATAATGGATGAGATTGGAAATGTCTTTTTGGAGAAATTTGGAAGCAAACAATAAAATTCTTAGACGTCCACACGCGTTTTTTCTTTCTTTTAAGTGTCAAATTCAATGATTCAATCTGTTGGTAAATTCAATTATATTTTATTTTATTTTATATGATTAAAATTTAATTTTTAATATGTAAAAAGATTTATTTACGCTCTGTGTATGACTCATTTATATAGAAAATTAATTATAAATAATATTTTAATTCAGATAAAAATATTTTTGACCATATACTAAAGAGAAAATGATACAATATTAATATTGTTAAATTTTTTTTAATTAACTTGATGTATAAAATCATCTATGCACAGGATGAATAAAGGTAAGAAATTTCCTTTTAAAATAATATGTTAAAAAAATTAATTAATACTGAATAAGTAGCTAAATTGTGAAAATCCACTCGGACAAGTCAATAAATCGTGTCCGTAGGAAGAACCGTATTTTTTTTAGAAATGTGGTTAGGATGAAATAAAATTATTTCTCTAATTGGTTGTAAAAGAAGAGCTATATTTTTCAAATTTTAATTAATAAATTATCACCCAAATAGTAAGTTAAAACCCCACTTTCGTTCAAATAAAATATTCTTTTCATATAATTTTATCGTGATATATATATATATATATATATTTTTTTTTTTCATTTTTCCGAAATCATACAATAATAATTTCATTCAACTATCTAGTTTGCAAAAATCATTTTTGTTTCTTTTCTCAAAAAAAAAAAAAATCATTATTATCTGATAATTTATTAATACAAAAGCAGTATTGAAGAATGGACAATCACATTCACATAGATGATATATTATGGACGTGTGATACTGAATAGTCCTTGGATAAAGAAGGTCCCCTATCAACGGCTACGGTGCATTACTTTTCCTGCATCCTATCAGTCAGACCAGGACATGTTTGATTGATAAGAATTAATGGTGATAAAGACAAGACAGGACAGATGGATTACAAAGTAATTAGCAGAGTTGGCAGGAAACAATTGAAGAATGGAAGATTAGGGTTATCCTTATCCATGGGCAGGCTTTAGTTTTGGCTATGTTTGGATGACGGGAAAATAAAGGAAGAAAAATTAAAGAAAACAATGGGAAAAAGTTATTTTTCCTTATATGAGAAGAAGAAAGAAAATTAACAACAATTATTTTCCTCTTTAATTGATTAGTAATGCACCAATGCTTGTTTTGAAAATGTGATTTGAACGCAATTGTGGTTATTTATTTCAATGAAGACAAATCCAAAATGCTCATAGCTTACAATGTCCAAATTCAGACAGCCTGTAATCAATGAGGACCGTAGCTTAAAGTGAAGCCTGAAAAACGCACATGGTTTATAATATTGTTAAATAAAATAATAGTACATGGTTTTCCTCTAACTTTTTTTTTTTTTTGCACAAATTTTTTTCCATTAACTTATAGCTTGCAATTATGTTAACATATATATTTTTTTATCCTACAATAATAATTTTTTCTATCCTTTTTGACAGATACTTCAAAAATTGTTAGTCATAGACTACTCTTTCTCTCAGTAATTATCTCTTCCCAATAGTTAGAAAATCCCCTATACAAACCTGTGTCTTCCATTAATATCACTTTGTTTAATATACACATTATGATATCAAACATCATCTTTAATTGATCCATTACAATTATATATATTGCTTTTATAATATTTTTACACCTATAGTTAGATTATTAATATTTCTACTATAATTTTTTTTAATTATAAAATTGACAAAATTATTAACCTACACAAAATATGTATTTATTCTGTACACGTATCATATTGTCAAGACAATAACACGTATGGTTTACTCCAAAGTGGGAATAGGACAGCTTGGGATATTATTATGACAAAGTTTGTCTTCCTAAACAATAAAGATAAGTAAAGAAAAAGGAGAGCCCACCCACCGTACATACCAAGTTGTTATCAAGATAAGCAAAGTGATCGATGATTGTAGTAGTTGATTTTTTAATATTTGATGTGGTGTCTGTGTCTGTACTTCCATTCCATCCGATGTAAATGAGTGATCTAAATTCAAACTTACCAAGCTTAAACTTTACTTAAAATTCAATTAATAAAAATTTTAGGCTTAAATTTAATTTGATATTGGAGTTCAATTTAAAAAATTTTAAACTAGAATTTAATTTGAGGCTCTATGCTCGAATAAATTTAATATATTTATATATATATATATATATTATATATATATATATATATAAAGTTTTGATAAGACTCGACGAGTTCTCTAACTAATTAGTTAGAAACTTTCTAACTAAATATTATTAGGTTCATTTTGACTCATTTTGCTAATAAGACTGTTCGAAGTTCAAATATTTTCAAAACCAATCTCAACGCCTTGCAAGTTCCGGAATTTAACGTACATTTGAGCCATCCCTACCCCCTGACCTCATAAAAGTTTGATAAGACTCGACGAGTTTTCTAACTAAATATTATTAGAAACTTTCTAACTAAATATTATTAGGTTCTAATTTGACTCATTTTGCTAATAAACTGTTCGAATTCAAAATTTTCAAACCAATCTCAAACAGCTTGCAAGTCGATTTAACTAATTTACATCCCTACCCCTGACCTCCAATTTCTATCTTTACGAACACTTTTTATACCTCTTTGATTATTGCTAATGACATTTTTTGACTTTCAGCAATAAGTTCGCTATCAATTGCCATCGATATCATCAATGAGAGAGCAAAAGCGGACAACAAGTAATCAAAATCTGCAGCTCAAAGTCTTTTTCTTTTTTCCTTTTTTTTTTTTTTTCCAGATATTATGGTACAATTGATAGGTTTTTTTTCCAGATATTTTTATTAAGTTTTCTCTGAGATTTCTTTTAATTTTTATTTATTTTATTTTAGATAGAGTTATCTATGTTTTTCGATAAAACTTACCTGAATTATATTTCACTTTAACTTGAGGGATTTTATAGATTTTTTATAGAAAAGCAGCTAAAAGTACAAAAGAAGATTAAAAGCACATCCAGCAAGAAGCATACCCAAACCGTACTATGCAGCACTCCCGTAATACTCTACAGAGTTCAACTTGAATCGAAAATTCAGATTAAGCCCGTGCTGCCTGTATGAAGATATTATGAGACGTGCTTTATTAAAGCTTGATTCCTATTTAGACGTTTAGGGAGTTTTAATTAGGAAGAAATACAAATTCTAAATAATTTTTTATCTTCAAAACATCTTGCTCAATAGAGATTCATTTTCCTAAATGAAATCAAAGATATTCCAAAAAGTTTATATAAAGAGAGAGATTAGCCATAATCAAGGAGATTCATTTTATGTTATCTTTTGTTCTTTTATTCTCTACTCTATTTAGTTTCTCTCTTTATGATTTTAAGTATCCAAGTTGGAGATCCAGATTCAAGGAAGCCGCTGTTTTCTTGATTATTTTTCATTATGAGATTATTTACAAATTTAATTGAGTTTAATTTATTTACTATGTCAAAGTAAAATCTTTTTACTAGGGATATGATATAGCTTTAATTCAACCCTAGTTTATAATATTAGATTTGATTTTTTTTATTCAAGTAAAATTTATTATTAATTTTAATGCTTTCCGACTTAGTTTCTTCCCTAGATTGATTTATTTTATTAATCACTGTCGAGAGAAGGGTTTTTTTATGTGAACAGGATAATAAATAATAACTTGATGTAAGAGCTAGATGGTTTGACTCGTGGGAGGTTTTTATAAAATTAAAGGCTTTAATTTGTGGATTCTTGAATAATAACAAGAACTTAATAATTGAATCTATGTTTGGTTGCACCATTGAGAGATAGGTAATTAAATTTGATTAAAATAGCTAATAAAACATCGAGAGAACTTATTAGTAATTTTAGAGTTATTATTCTTTCTTGAATAATTAAAATTGATTATCAAACTAATGAGATAAATTGGATAAAATTAAGTGAAGTCAAAATTCCTAGTAACCTTTAATCCTTGATTTCTTTTCAATAATTATTTGCTTGATTTCTTATTCATTGCTTTATTTTATTTCTTTTATTTTTACAATTTTTATTTTTATTGTCATTTAGATAATAATAGGTTAACATAATTTTGATATTTAGTATATAATCCACGTGGAAATGATACTCTACTTATTCTTTATTACTTATTGCGATCTCGTACACTTGTTAATTTGCCCCGTCAACAATTTTATATTTTACAATACTGTAATTTCAGTAAACTTTAAGCTCAAATTTATCAATCAATTCACTGAAAGACCCATTAAGAACAATCCATATAAGATAAAAAAATAATTGGTTATTAAATAACAAGGGACGTGATAGAACTAAATAACAAGAGGGTTTTTGACAAAAATAATACTCTTCAAAAAACTATTTTCCAATCTAATGCCAAATAAAAATGTTTACTAATCTAGTGTTTGTCTTGTTATGTAGAGAAAGTGTTGCGTTAAAATCAATTGGTGGTTCCAGTGCAATAGAAAATGTGACCGACGCTGACAAGTAGTCAGCAAAAAGTAATCATACAAATAAAGAATAATTTTTATTTTATAATTGAAACCACCAATTTAACCGGTGGTTTCAATACAAAATAAAAAATTCAAGTTGTCAAATTGCTTTTTTACTAAAACACACAATCTATCTGATGGTTTTAGTGCAACTATAAGATGTGACAACAAGTTAGCAAAAAAGTATACACGAGAATAGTGTTTTGTTAAGAGTCCACCATTAGTTAACCTGAAGGACTCTTAACAAAATACTATTCTCGTGTATATTTTTTGCTGACTAGTTATCACATCTTATAGTTGCACTAAAACTACCATATGGATTGTGTGTTTTAGTGAAAATGTAATTTGACAACTTAAAATTTTTATTTTGTATTGAAACCACCAGTTGAATTGGTGGTATCGATACAAAATAAAAATTATTATTTATTCATATAATTAATTTTTGTTGACTGCTTATCAGTACGTATTACTTTTTATATTTCACTGAAACTACCAATTGAGTTTGTGAGTTTAGTGCAACACTCTCTATCCATCGTAAGATAAAAATTAGATTGATAAATAATTTTGATTTAGCATTAGATTGAAAAATAATTGTTTGAGGAGTATTATTTTCGTCAAAACCCCACATATTTTGACCATTTTATCAATCTAAGTTTAAAATTATTTTTCACCTGGTGGCCAAATTGGATATTTGTTTTTTTTTTTTTTTAAAAAAAAAGGAAATACGAATGCATTAACCATTAGAATAAAAGTGATACATACGTTCAGGAATGATATTCCATACTCTAAAAATCCCCTCTCTAAAAGAGTTCTAGCAAGGGTATCCACCATTATTTGTTCAAGTTTTTCTTTCCTATTTTCAACAACTATTTAAAATTTTTATTATTTTAAAATTAAAAATTCAATATTTATTTATTTTACGAAAAAGAAAGTTTGATCACAAATTCGAATCTTCTATTCTAAATTGATTCAAAAGTTAATTTAGCATCAAATTGGACATTTAATAAAAGTTTAAAGATAAATTAAAAATATTTTTTGAATGCAACTTGTGGCTATTTAGTTCAATAAAGACAAATCTATAATGGAGGTCCACCTCGGTACATGTTGGTCGTATCTTACAATGTCCAAATTTAGACGGCCTGTGATCAATTGAGACCGTTGGTTAAAACGGAGCGTGTAAAACACAAGGTTGAATTATGTTATCAAATATTCCCACTTGCGGAGTACATTTTTTTCTTTTATCATATAGATTTATGGTTCATGGTTTTACTTTCTCACTAGTAGCTCCCACTATCATAATAATATTTTTTTTATTAAAATTTTTAAAAATTAAGGCTCCGCTTATTTCTATAAAATAATTTTCAAAAAAATATTTTTCATAATTTTCCGTAATTTGGAAAGTTCAGAAAAATAAGTCAATGAAGAATATTTTTTTAATCAAAGGAAAATTAAGTCATTTTTTAAGGAAAATAACTTTCCGTTTTCGAGAGAGTAAAATATTTTCTGGATATTGATAAACTTTATAAATCTATATTTTTTTTAATTTATTAATCATCGTAGTCACTACCACCAGTCATCATTTGCCACCGACCACCACCAGGGGGCACCACTGGCTTTCATAAATTACATTTTTTTTTTTTTACATTCTTTTCATATTTAACAATAAAATTTTTAAATTATAAAATTTATATGATTATTATTAATATTTTTATGTCCTATGAGATAAAGACGTTAGTATTTTTAACTGATTTTCAATATTATAAGCAAACAACGGAAAATAAGTCATTTGGAAAATATTTTTCAAGAAAAATATTTTTTAGCAAGTTATTTACTTGTAAATTATTTTATGAAAACAAATGGAGCATAAATATATATTTTTTTCTAAAAAACTTGTGTTTTTTGATTATAGATATTTGATTTGTTTAACAAAAGATATTGTAAATTATGAAGCTCATTAGGGGCAGATATAGTGTAAATTATAATGCTAAGTCCATAAGGTGCCAAGTCCATTAAGTGTAGAAATTACCTTTAACAAGCGCATTAATCCTTTGTTTGGATGAAAGTTTTTTTTTTTTTTTTTTTTTTTTTTAATGCTAAGTCCCATAAGGGTGCCAAGTCTATTAAGTGTAGAAATTACGCTTTACAAGACGATTAATCTTTGTTTGGATTGAAAGTTTTTTTTTTTTTTTTTTTTTTTGTTAAAGAAAGGAAATAATTTTTTTTTTTTTTTTTTTTTTTGTTAAAGAAAGGAAAATAATTTTGAGAAGTATCTAAGAAAATGTATTTTTCTTTATTTAGTAAAGACGAAAAAAATATTAAAAGAAGTAATTTTTCACTTATTTTCTACTTTGAGACCACACATTTTATAATTTGAAGAGAAAATAATGAATGAAAGCGACTCATTAGCCCTTTCTAAGATAAGAGTCATTAGCATATATATTTGATTATTTTATTGCCATTCAAAAATAGTGACAACATTTTCTATTCTTTCTAATATATACTTTGAAAATTGCTAAAAAGAATTAATAATACTACTAGTAATTTTTTAATTATAAATTGACTAAATTACTAACCTAATTAAATGACAATAATATTGATTACGTATAGAAGTTTTAGTCCAATTTGTATTTCACATTGTGGATGGGGGACCAAAATATAGTTTCGAGACGTTTCTTTTTTTTGTTATAGACAATACCATGTGCTATATTCTAAGTAGTCCAAAGTGAGATTAGGACAAATTTGTCTTCATATTTAATAAATAATAAAATATATCGTATATACCAAGATGTTATCAGTTAGTCAAGATAAGCAGGGTAATTTATTCTTGATATGACGATGGAGACCATTAATTGTTTATTATTTTAATATTTGAGTTGCAATTTCAAGAAGTTTCTCCTGTCTATGTGTACGATACTGTTTTTCGCCACATTTATTATTAAAGATTTATCTAATATACCCATAGTACACCAAGTACTTTCATATAATATTTTGTTTTCAAATAAGAAAATTTTTTACTATATACAGAGAAAAAAAAAAAAGATAATAATTTTTTTAAAGCTAATATTGTATCCCTCTATTATTTGATTTGCCTATATTTAGTTATGGAGACATTTATGGATCAAATCATTAAAAATATGGATTTTTAAAAATTATTCCATTTTATCCTGCTTTTTTTTATTAAATGGTAAAAATATTATTATTTCAATAAAAAGTTATGTTTTATTAATTTAGTCTATAAATAAGTCGGAGACCGAATCTAAGTAAATTTTATTCTAAAAAATATATAATGCATTTAATCTATATCATGGGCTATCAAACAATAAATACTAAAATTAGTGAACTAATTTCAACGTTATTTTTTCGAACAAACACTTACATATTTTATGATTCCCGAAGTTGAAATTGTGAAAAAAAAAAAAAGAAAAGCATTATTTGCTGAGCAAATTTTGTTAATTAAAGAGCGAAATTTTTATATTACCATTAGGACTTAATTGTCCTTACTAATCTAATAGGTTACGATGTTAAAGCTGTCATTAGTTTCTTTTCTTCCATCTTGTTAATTCAATCTCTCTCGTTTAATTATATCCATCTATGAAAGAACCTCTACTAAACAGAAGTTGCAACTGCAGTTTATTGGAGACATTTCTCAAAATTTGGGAGAAAAAACTTAGCCATCTCCCGGGGGAAATGATAGTTATTTTCGTATGCCAATCCGTGGCGTCACAACCTCTGCACCTGTTCCTCTTGCTATTCCAAGTTCTTTTTGTGAAGGAAATTATGGTTATCATTGAAATGTGCATGGACAAGCTAAAGGATATCTAGCTAAACACATAATTTCGCCCTTATATTTTAGTATATTTGCCAATTGGACTCTTTTTTTTTTTTTTTTTTTTTAACAACAATAATTTCGCCCTTATATTTTAGTATAATTGCCATTGGATGGGACTCTTTTTTTTTTTTTTTTTTTTTTTTTAACATATATTATACCTAAGTCGAAGTACCTCAAAACTGTTGATCCGTGGATTTTTTTTTTTTTTTTTTTTTTAACATATTATCCTATCGAGACCTCAAACTTTGTCCGTGGAGCACACGTACCCCCTTTTGATGAAAGTTTGATGGAGAGTGCATTAGCATAACCAAAAGAGCACGTTAGGCGATAAGTGTCCGTTATCCATCAAAATGGCGTTGTATGATATATTGTTTGCTTGCCCTAGTGAATGATAAAACGATTCCGTTTCATTTAGAAACCTCATCCCCCTCCATTAACACGGTTTTCTCAAGATGAACTTAATATAGCCCTAAATCGGGCTATTGTCCTTCCATCAGCAAACAAAAAACTCATCCTCCATAACCCTAGAAGCAATTTCTCTTACACAACCATATTTCTTTCTTTAACGTTTAGCGCATTATTAAGATATCATCCTCCGATGTACCAAACTTTGGTAAGAAGAAATGCGTCATTCTTTGTCTTTGTGGAAGGCCCTGTGTATTTGTATTGAAGAGAGTGGAGTGGTTAGGTCGTACCTTGCATAAATGCTTTGACATTGAAATCAATTTGCACTCTAGGCTTTTTGTTTGCTGAGATCGTTAAAAATATAGCTTATTTTTTAAATTTGTTTTATTCTTTGATTTGTGTTCTCTGAAATTTTTTTATTTTTTTTGGAGAATAGAACTTATGATTTTGGGGTGTGGCATGATGAGGTTCTCAACCACAGCAATTGGAAACTCATGGATTCAGCACAAGAGTATGCTTGGGCGGAGAAAAATTAATTTAATATTTATTTATATAATGATAAACTGACTTCTACTGCATGTTAAATATAATTTTATTTTTCCTCAACTGATACACTTCTTTCTCTCTTGCTACATGTTGTATGAAGGTAAGAGAGAACTATCATCATTAAAGCACCATGTTGAATGAGAACATGACTAAAAACAATAACAGACTGTTTAAAGGAAAAAAAAAAATCAATTCATTAAAGATACAAATTAAATTAATTTGAGTTCCTCCGCCCAAAAACTATAGTCTCAACTGTAGTATAATTTTTTTTCTTATTTTTTCACATATACACTTAAAAACCCTAAAATATATATCTTAATTATTCCTCAAAACTTTCAAATAGAAAGAATAGTTAATAATCAAAATTTTAAAAATTAATTATTTTATCTTTTTTACATTATCTAATAAATTCAACTAATTTCGATTATTTACACGAATTATTGTATAAAAATATCATGAGAAAGTGAAAAAAAAAATATTTTTAAAAATATAATTAGGACTTTTAAAAAGGAAATTGGAATTATAATTTTAGGATATAGGCAATATTATATTAAAACGGGTGCGTATCACGTGAATTTGTTTTCATCTCATGTTTTATAGCCACCAGCTGGTATCAAAGCATATGATGAGGAACCTACTTATCATGCACTTCTCAAAGTCCTTATCATTCATGATTTATGAGCTTTGTTTTGCATTGGAAAGCACAGGCAACTTGGTTTATTATACAATATCATAAAGGTCATTATTCGAAGAATAATAAATTCAAAAAATACCTGGCATTTTTAACATAAAATAAATGCTTTGGCATCAATTGGAATACCCAAATTACCTTAACACACATTATTAATAATTTCAATTTTTTAAAATAATTTTACTTAACAATTGTTCTAAAATTAACTAATCATCTTCGTTATTTTATATTGTCCAAATTACTTTTGTTTCAATTGCAAATTGAATATGCGATTGTCATTTTTTATTACCTAATAAAACATAAAAAGCCATCAAAGTGCAAAAGTTTGAAAATACAAACCACATGTTCCTTCCATTAAAATAGTGAGAAAAAAAATAAATTAAACTCTACCTATAATGTTATGATGAGTTTGGGTTTCAGACTTGAATTTTTCTCTATCTATCTTACCTTAAATTTGATGAGAATTAAGTATAACTTTGGCTCCATTTATTTCCATAAAATAACTTGCAAAAAAATAATTTGTTGAGAAATATTTTCGTAGAAAACATTTTCCTTCAAAAATATTTTTCAACTGACTTATTTTCCGTTACTTGATTGTAATATTGAAAATTAGTTTAAAATATTAAAGTCTTTATCTCATAAGACTATAAAAAATATTAATAATTGACTTTATTTTCGCCGTTACTTGATTGTAATATTGAAAATTAGTTAAAATATTAAAAGTCTTATCTCATAAGACCCTAATAAAAAATAATTAATAATAATAAGAATTTTATAATTTTAAAAATTTATATTGTTAAATATGAAAAGGAATGGCAAAAAAAAATATTGTTAAATATGAAAAGAATGCAAAAAAAAAATATAAATTATGAAAGCTGCCAGTGGCCCAAGGTGGTGGCTGTGGTGGTAACCAGTGGTGATGGTCGGTGGTAAATCATGACTGGTGGTAGTAATTGTGATGCTTAATAAATTAAAAAATGAATTTACAAGATTTGCCAATGTACAAAAAATGTTTTACTTTCTTGAAAATGAAAAGTTGTTTTCTTCAAAAATGACTTAATTTTCCTTTGATCGAGAAAATATTTTCCGTTTACTTATTTTCTTGAGGCCCAAAATAATAGGAAATTATAAAAAATATTTTCCTGCAAGTTATTTTATAGAAACAAACAAAGACTTGATATGTATCCAACAAGATGATAAATATGACCATTTTCATCATGTTACAAAATTAGCAAATATATATTACTATTTTTTAAATCTTTTCTTTATTAATTTAAATTATTATTTTTTTAATTATCTGATTTTATAGTTATTTTGAATACCAATTTTGAAAATTCTCTAATGGATAATGATGAATTGAGTATGGTCTATAAAAAGTAGGGGTGTACAAACTTGCGGTTCAACTGCAAAAATCAAAAATAGATTTTTTTTAAAATCGAATAAGTTCAGAAATCGAATCAAATTAGTCGATTCAGTTTGATACGTCTCGATTCAGTCAAACGTTCAATTTTACTTAGAAAATATGTGTTCTGTAATAACCAATCCAAAGACCAAAACTATAAAAGATTTGAAACTGAACCCAAAATCGAAAACTAAATAATCAAACCAAAAATCAAAACTATATTGGTTTGGTTCGATTTTCGGTTATTTTCAAAAGTTTGTTAACCCCTAATAAGAAGGCATCGCTCTCGCAAAGACAACCTAATAATAAAATTTTACTTTTTTGTCCCAAAATTAAGTTATTTTTGGGTGATTCTTTGTCCCAAAATATAAGTTGTTTTATATATTTTAAGGAGTAATAAATGATGTCTTTCCAAAATAATCGTCATTCGCCATCTCTCCTGTAACCATATTTTGAGGCTTTGTTATTATTAGTTGTATATGTAAGCCATTTTGTGGCCTTGCTATTATTAGTTATGCACTTTTTCAAATCATTATAATGGTTGTACTCGTTTATAACTACTTATAATGGTTGCACACTAAGTTACCTTTTATTTTTAGTACTTGTGCACTTTTTCAATAGTTTTTATTTCTTTGTATTAGTTAACTGTTGTGAACTTCTGTAAGCTACTTTATGACATTTTATTATTAGTTGTGTACTTCTGTAAGTTATTTTGTGGCATTGTTATTATTGGTTATGCACTTTTCAAATCCTTATAATGGTTATGCTCCTTTGTTGCAACAGCCCAGCCCTAGTGTGATATTGTCCGCTTTGGGTGCCAAACCTGGCCTGAACTGTAACATCCCTTCCCGGTCCACCCGTTAACTCAAATGAACCGAGCTGAGACGCTACAATCTGGTTGAACCTATGTCCTTTCATGCTAATATCAACATCCCTTCCCGGTCCAACCGTAAACCCGAATGAACCGAACCGAGACGCTACAAACTGG
The DNA here is from genome assembly GCF_014843425.1 of Jatropha curcas. Next base: position 244,470 of record NW_023591277.1, on the reverse strand, counting down.
TTGTACCTATGTCCTGTCATGCTGATATCATCACGTGTGCTGACTATAATATCATGCTGATGTTGTTTACATTAATAATGTGAATAATAGTTACAAGACATTATACTAGTTTTCAAATTGAAATGGGCCCAACTGTGTGCCCTGTACATGCCATGATAAGGATAAACAAAATCAAAATATCAAAATGAGTAGCTACCCTGAAGACTGAGTCGCTACCCTGAAGACTAAGTCTTCCACAGATGAACTGTAGCAGTTGTAAGCTGATTCTCTACGGTCCAGTCTCAAAACCTACGAGTTAAACAAATAACTCGCTGAGCAAATAAAGCTCAGTAAGTTCAGTGGATATCTCAATTTAATAAGAATTAAATAAATAAGCATGTAAGCACACATATCATTATTCTTTCATTTTTAGGAGAAGATGGAGAAGGTAAAGTGAAGGAAGAAGACAAAGGAGAAGATGGAGTAGGTAAAGTGAATGGAATTTTCAAGTAACCTCCAAATATATCTTCTAGTATGTTAAGTGGAAACCCAAAAGTGATAAGAAAAACTGTATGAAACTGGTATGAAACTGGATGAATACTGGTAATGCTGGCTGTTATGGCCCCGTATATAATATATCCACTCACACAGCCTGTAAGCTGGAGTACCAACTGGTATATGGGGGCAGATCTGCTATCCGAGCATGTCGCGACACATAGCTCTAATCTACGTGTTTCTGCTTAACTCTTAATTGGAGCATATAAGTGTATTGTGATAGATACAGAGAATTTATTTTAGAAAATACAGCTAATGAGGGGTAATAAATGCATACCATTGAATAATGGTATAAAAAGTAACTTGCATTGGAAAATACTCCTAGCTATTGCAGCGGAGAAGTCCCCAGTAGTGGCAATTACTTACTAGTTTTAGTATAAATTTTAACCATTCAGGAATTAAGTGAAATTGCCTTAAGTATTCGATTAAGTTCACTTAGAAGGTAAAATGCAGGTACTGATATTTTCGGGTGAGAGATCTACATAGTGCATCCAGAACTATCATTTTCTAAAATGCTCCAACATCATTTCTAATGTGTTCTTGAAATCTGCCAGACAGCCTGTACATGTTTCACAAATCCTAGCATAACTCTTTCTGTATACGTCCAATTTAGATTATTCTAAATTCTATGGTTAGCTAACATCTTAAGGTACAAAGTTTTCTTCTATCACATCTCTTAATTAGGTTGGCAAGGTAGTCACATATTGAGCTCAAGTAGCAACTTTCAGTCTGCCCTGCTGTTGGTTTCCAGCCTGCCCAGTTTATATTATTTTGGTCATATCTCTCAATTTATAACTCCAATTTAGGTGATTCTACATTATATGGTTAGCTAACACATTAGGCTACAAATTTGTCTTCTGTTTAATATTGAGCTCAAGTAGCAACTGCCAGTCTGCCCAGCTGTTGGTTTCCAGCCTGCATAGTTTGTACTATTGTGGTCATATCTCTCAATTTATACCTCCACTTTAGGTGATTCTACATTCTATGGTTAGATAACACATTAGGCTACAAATTGTTCTTCTACCACATCTCTTAATTACGCTGGTAAGGTAGTCAAATATTGAGCTCAAGTAGCAACTGCTAGTCTGCCCAGCTATTGGTTTCCAGCCTGCACAGGTTATACTATTTTGGTCACCGCTCTCAATTTATAACTCCAATTTAGGTGATTCTACATTATATGGTTAGATACCACATTAGGCTACAAATTTGTCTTCTACCACATCTCTTAATTACGTTGGTAAGGTAGTCAAATATTTACCGAAATGAGCAACTTCTAGTCCGTCCAGACTGTTGATTTCCAGCCTGAGGAACAAATAACTCTTCTACAGCACTTCCTAATTCCATCATTAAATAGGGTCAAAATCAAGGTGAAGTTAATAGTCAGTTTTCCAACAAATCTGTTCAGCATGAAATCAATGTCTACTTCATTTATTCATTTCATACCATACTTTCTCACCATTTCTAGACCTCTTACTCAACATTCAACAACATATCTTCTCATTATCAACACACTACACAAGTTTTCATGCAAGGAAATTTGTTAAACTAAAAGAGATATCAAACCTTCACTTAAAAAGCTTACAATCTTCTTCTTAGCTTCCTTTTGCTTCTACCTTTGAGCTCACCTCTCTTCCCCTCTCCATACATCATAACTCTTAAATCATCTAACAAAAATCACAAAAGTATGAAAATCAAGAAGGCGCTACTTACTTGGTAGAGTTTCTGGTTGAATTTATGTGGTTTCAAATCACATCTGGAAAATGGATGGAGAAAGGAAGGAGATGCTTAGTGAGAAGAAGATTTTGGGTCCAGATTTGGTTAGAGAAACAAAAGAGAAAGTGGAAATCATCAGAAAACGGCTGAAGGAAGCAAGTGATCGACAGAAGTCTCGTGTAGTCCAAATTTATCTTTGATTGTGTGTTAAAAATTACCAAATAGTACCTATATTTTCCATATATTACATTTTAATAACTAAACTTTATATTTTAGTGCAAGTAAGTCCTACTACTTATACTTTGATCTTTTTGTTTCATTCAAGTAAGTCCACTTCTTTTACTTATTTACGTTACATCCCATTCTACCCCACTCTGGATTTAAATGGCTCGAACCGGGTTCTTGTTCGGCCCAACTCGACTCGACTCTATGCAACGATTCGATTCGATTCGATTCAGTAGGATGTACAGTTCTACCCTTCTTAAATAAAAAACTTCGTCCGAAAGTTTACCTGTGTATCCCCGCCGCCTGAATTCAGTGAACAAATGGGATACTGTTGTCGCATGATTTCTTTCAGATTTCCCAAGGTTTGCTTCTTTTTTTTATGATTCCTCCAAAGGAACTTTGACAATGCTATTTCTTGTTTCGCAATTCTTTAATTTCTTTGGACTGAAAACGGCTGAAAGAAGCAAGTGATCGACAGAAGTCCTATGCTGATTTAAAGAGAAAGGACATTGAGTATACGGTCGGTGATAAAGTATTTTTAAAAGTGTCACCATGGAAAAAGATCCTAAGGTTTGAAAGAAAGGGTAAGCTTAGTCCTAGGTTCATTGGTCCATACGAGATTATTGAACGTGTAGGACCATTAGCCTATCGCCTCGCGTTACCTTCGACATTAGATCGAATTCATAATGTCTTCCATGTATCAATGTTAAGGAGATACAGAGCAGACCCATCACACGTGTTATCAGTAGAAGAGATTGAAATTCAGCCAGATCTCACTTAGGGGTGCTCATGCGCCAGCGGCATCAGTTGTGGCTAGTTCTGCCGGTGGTGGTCGAGGTTCAGGCAGAGGAGCTAGTAGAGGCACAGGGTCCGATGGTTATACTTTTCCACCTTGTGAGCATTGTGGCAGACGGCATGGTGGATTGGGGATGGTGACAGGTATTGCATGATATGTGGGCATCAGACCCATCAGAAGGAGGACTGTCCTAGAGGCAAGTTTCACACAGTTCATAGCAGGCAGAGGTAGAGGTCGGAGTAGAGGCTGAAGCTCCGGAGGGCAGAGACAGCAGTCAGAGGACTATGGGACATAACCTGATACCAAAGTTCCGCCAGGGGTCTATGCTATTGCGAAAGCCAAAGGAAGATTGAGGAGCTCAAGATGTCCCATAGTTGCTCGTTTCTTTAATTTGTATACAGTTTATGCTTTATTGATCCTGGATCATCCATTCAACATTAGCGTACCTAAACACTGGGGTTAAAGCGGTTTAGCAATGAGCATGTGAGTCAGGGTATTTTTGGTACTAATTCCAATTGAGATACAGTTAAAAAACTCATTATAGTAGTCAAAAGGTGTCCCAATGTCCAGTTGTTATTCATGGAAAGGAGTTTCCAGGAGATCTTATGGAGTTACCATTTAGAGAATTTGATGTTATTCTAGGTATGGATTGGCTATCCAAACATCAGGCTATGGTTGATTGTGCAAAGAAAAGGGTGACATTATATACAGTAGTAGGGGAAGAGATTACAGTCGTCGGGAAGCGGCGCGATTTTCTGGGGAATGTGATATCAGCCATGGCAGTAAAGAGATTAATTCAGAAGGGTTGTGAAGCATACTTGGTCTGTGCATTAAAAGCAGAGAAAGAAAAGGCAAGAGTGCAAGACATACCAACAGTGTGTGATTATCTAGACGTATTTCCAGAAGAGTTACCAGGGTTACCACCAAGGAGGGAAGTGGAGTTTACCATAGATGTTAGATGTCTATCCTGGAGCAGCACCAGTATCAATTGCACCTTACAGAATGGCACCAGTAGAGCTAAAAGAGTTAAAGATTCAGCTACAGGAGTTATTAGACAAAGGCTTTATTCGACCCAGTGTATCACCTTGGGGAGCACCAGTGTTATTCGTAAAGAAGAAAGATGGATCACTCAGAGATTATAAGACAGCTGAAAAACAAGCTGACAATCAAGGAATAAGTATCCATTGCCTCGAATCGCGATTTGTTTGATCAGCTAAAGGGTGGCAGGGCATTGTTTTCTAAGATCGATCTCAGGTCGGATACCATCAGTTGCGGAATTAAAAGGAAGAAAGATACTCCAAGACGGCATTCAGGACCGATATGGTCACTATGAATTATTTGTAAATGCCATGTTCACTAATTGCACGGCGGTTTTCATGGATCTTTATGAACCCGCGTGTTTTTCATTTCATAATCTAAGATTGTTCGTGGTGGTGTTTATTAGATGACATTTTGGTCTACTCCCGAGACAGGGTTTGAAAATAGATAAACATTTGCGGATTGTACTTAGACACTGAGGGATAAACGCTGATATGCCCAAGCTCAGTAAGGTTGGTTTTGGCTGGAAAGAAGTTTCTTCTTAGACATTGTGTGTCATCAGAGGGTATCAGAGTGGATCCTAGGATAGATTGAAGCTATTATTGATTGGAGAACACCAGGAATGTTACAGGAAAGGTTTCGAAAGTTTTCTGGGTTTAGCGCTATTTAACAGGAAAGTATCGTTAAAGGGATTCTCCATTCATCTGCATCACTTAACAAAGGATTATTGAAGAAAGAGGTTGCTATTCCAATGGGATGATAGGTAGTCAGCAGATTTTTGAACTTTTTAAGAAAAAAGTTGGACTGAAAGCACCAGTGTTGACCCAACCAGTGTCAGGTAAAGAATTTGAGATTTTACAGTGTGCCTCTCATAACTGGGGGTTAGGATGTGACTCATGCAAAGACCAGTAAAGTGGAGCTTATGTCTCCAGGACAAGTTGAAGGCCACGATGAATTCGAATTATCCAACCATGATTTAGAACTGGCAGCCATTTTATTCTAGCGTTCAAAGTATGGAGCATTATCTTTTACGGTGAAAAGTTGTTCATTTACACTGATCATCAGAGTTTAAAAGTAATTACCGACACAGAAAGACTTGGAATTCAAGACAACGGAAGTGGATGTAGATTCTGGCTAATTATGATTATGTCATTAATTACCATCCGGGTAAGCTAATGTGGTAGCTGATGCCCTTAGTCGAAAAGCATTGTATGCTTTGAGAGCAATGAGAATCAACATGGAGTGCAACAGAGGAGCTATTCTAGCACAAAATGCAAGTACAACCATCTTGGGTTCAGGAAGTTGCAGAAGCACAGAAGAAAATGAGGCATCATAGCAACTATGGGTTAAACAAGTACAGGAAAGACCATTGGTGGGAAATTCAAATTGATAAACAGTGGAGTATTGTTCTTATGAAGACAGGAGTTGTTGTACCACAAGGGGAAATCAGACAGAAGATTTTGGCATGAAGCTCACAACAGTCCATATACAAGCATCCAGGCAGTACTAAGATGTATCAAGAATTTGAAAAGGCTATTGGTGGCCCGGTATGAAGAAGACATTTAGGAAACTCGTAACAAGATGTGACATTGTCAACAAGTTAAAACAGAACATCAAAATTGCCAGCTGGGTTGTTCATCCAATAACAGTTCCAACATGGAAATAGGATCAGTCACGATGATTTTGTTTTACCGGAATACCTCAGACGCAGGCGGGAACCGCTGATGCAGTATGTGTAATTGTTGACAAATTAACCAAGTCTGCGCACTTTCTACCAGTCAGGATGAACTATTCCTGGACAAATGTTAGAGAAATCTATGTTAGAGAAATCATTCGACTACATGGAGTCCATCATCTTATATCGGTCGTGATCCAAGGTTTACATCGAAGTTCTGGGTAAACTTGCAGACGCATTAGGAACAAACTAATCAGCCCTGCCTTTCATCCAAACCTCAGACAGATGGCCAGTCAGAGAGAGTAATATCAAATCCTGGAAGACATTGCGATGAGTCATGTTGTTTATAGAAATTTGAAGCCAGTGTCAGGATTATGTACTATTCTCATGGAATTTGCCTACAAAACAGCTATCAATCGAGCATTCAAGATGGCACCCATATGGAGCGTTGTATGGCAGAAATGCAGGGACCTGTTGTGTTGGACAGAACTTAGTTGAGAGAAGATTTTGGGTCCAGATTCTGGTTAGAGAAACAAAAAGCAGGCAAAGTGGAAATCATCAGAAAAACGGCTGAAGGAAGCAAGTGATCGACAGAAGTTCTCGTGTAGTCCAAATTTATCTTTGATTGTTGTTGTTAAAAATTCCCAAATAGTAACCTATATTTTCGCATATATTACATTTTAATAAAACTAAACTTTATATTTTAGTGCAAAGTAAGTCCTTCTACTTATACTTTGATCTTTTGTTTCATTCAAGTAAGTCCACTTCTTTACTTATTATTAACATCCCATTCTACCCCACTCTGGATTTAAATGGCTGAACGGTTCTTGTTCGGCCAACTCGACTCGACTCTATGCAACGATTCGATTCAGCTTAGGATGGTACATGAACCCTCACGGTTTTGTTTTTGGGACCGGGAAACCTCCGCTCTTGCCAGCCCAAAAACGCGTCAGCATTAGTTCAGGTTGCCACCCTTTATGTATAGGACTTCCACCTTGTGCGTAGCCGATGTGGGATTCGCCTAAGGTGTTGTGCCCTAAACCTGGGATGTCACACAACTAATCCTCTCTAAAACAGAAATGTTCCCTAGCTATTGCTTCATGCCCTCTACACCGCTTCATCCTCCTTTTATGGCCTTGGAAGAGATCTTGCAATATCTTTTTTCTAATATAATTTTGAATAAGTTTATGACCTATTTTTCCGCTTTCAGTTTGCCAGTTGAGCAAAAGTTACAGCTAATACACTGGCTATACAATCTTGAATCTTCCCTTCACTATAAAAAATTCACGGCTCGACATACGGGTAAAAAAACCCTGCACGGCTGGTGCGCCGGGCATGCCTTGTAGCCATGACCTTCCTGACTTGCTGAAACACTTTCTACGGCTAGTGTAGCAGCCGTGCATGTGGCACAATACGAGAATGACTCTTCAGCGCATAAAGTACGGCTGGCGCTCAACCTATGTAGATTTTTTCTTGTGGGATGGTCCAAAATGACTGAAATAACCCATGTCTTAGGGTTTTCCTCCTCAAAAAGGGTGAGACATGCACTATAAGACAAGATAAATGCAAAATATGCACAATGCATGCAAAACGAACCACAACTTATTAAGATTCCTTAAAATTAGATTAAATTAAAAGGTAAAAGGCATTAATATGTATGCACACATCAAGAAGGAAATAGATTTTACTTGAATCAGATCATTAACTGTGATTTTATTTATATGTCGGAAAAGTTTAGAAGTCGAGGAGTCTGATTATAAACTCAAAAAATTTAGCTCCAAATTTTATTTCATTTTGGTCGTAATGTATTGCATTTAAGAACTACTTTCTGAATTTCATTTAAATTTGGAGAAACCAAAATTTACTTTTAATTTTAAATTTGAATTGAAAAACTATTTAAGTTTAAATAAGTTAGAGCCAAAGTTTAGGTCTTCCCTCCTTTATTTTCACCGAAAATTTTGGAAATTTATGGCCTTTAATGAATAAGTACAAAAATTCGGCCTTTAATTTGGCTCCAAATTTTTTTTTTTGGGCATATATTATATAAAACGTCTCCATTCTAATAAAGAAGGTTGAGAGTAACGCCCAAATGATGCAAGTGGGCAATAAATGCATTTCTTGGGGCATCCTTTTATGTAAGCTATTGTTCCCATAATTAATGAAGAAATGAAGAGTATTTTAGAGAGAACTTCATTTAACTAACTTTATGAGTATTTTAGGGAGAAAACTGTATTTAATTAATGTTCTTAATCGAAGAGCTTTTTTTGGTTTTCTCTAAATAAAGAGAACAGAAGGAGTACAATTTAAGAGAATTAATAGCTTCCTTAATCTCCGTTTAAAAATTTTAAACGACTTATATTGTGGGACAGAGAAAGTATTTAAATAGGTTCGAAGTAATAAATTTATATTCATAGTTATAACAAAAGTGTGAAGAACGATTGATGGCAACAAATGAGCATTTTAAAGGTTCCACTTTAAGTACTCATTTTGGATTTTGAAAATATATTTATAATTTTTTTAAATTTTATCCATATTTATTTGACGTGATTATTTCTAGAAACAATGCTCAATTTGTTCCCTGAATTTGGACACAATATATAATTTGCCCAAAACTTCACTTTTTATACAATTTGGCCCTTAAATTTGCACCAACAAAATGTCCAATTTTTATTCCAAAAAATAAATTATTTGATATAAATCCTATATGATTAAAAAGTAATTAAATATTTGATCTAAATCAAATATAATTAATAAATAATGAAAAAAATAATAAATATTTTTCTAACCAAAAAATAATGAAAAAATAATAAATATTTTTCTAACCAAATATTTCAATACAATCAAATCTTTTTTCCTATTCTATAATTTATAAAATCAAAATATTTTTGCTTAAATTATTATTTAAATCAAATACCATAAATTATAATATTATTATATTTTAAATATTTTTTATTTTCCAATTTTAAATTTTTTAAAAATTTTTATAAATTAAAACTATAAAAAAAAATTTTTCTTAAAAAATTGAGCATTTTGTTCTTTTGTTACAACTTTAAGGGCAAATTGTATAAAAAATTAATTTTTGGGCAAATTATATGTTGTGCCTAAATTCAGAGGGCAAATTGAGCCTTATTCTTTATTTCTATGTTACATTTATTTTTCTCTATCATTATTTTACTTGTAGTTAAATTAAAATTTTGACTACACTCATAACTAAAAGTTTTTCACTGTATCAAGGCATGACAAAATAAAATGAAAGTATTAATCCAATGGTGGTGCTTTAATATGAGATAAAATTAGTATTCTTTTTGTAGTAAAGTTAAATGGAAAATTTTTCATTTTAATAAGGCAATTTAGGCCTTCTATATGTATTTTTAGAAAATTAATGTGTTCTAATCGTTTTCTTAATTCTTGAAAAAGATAAAATGTTGTTATTAAAGTACATAGAAAATACTCTCTCTATTCCAAAATACAAATCATTTTTTATATGTTATTTTCCCAAAATATAAGTCATTTTGTATATTTCAAGAAATAAAAAACGATGTTTTTACAATGTTGCACTTGTTTGTACTAAATATGATAAATGCTTCATAAGCAATTATTGATTTTGAGATAAACGATAATTTCGTCAATTACCCTTGAATTTGTTATAATCTAGGAGAATTAATTGTTTTCTTAATTTTTGTACAAAAATCTTAAATGACTTATATTTTGGAATAAATAGAGTACTTATTATCTATTAAAAATAAACACGATAAAATATATAAAAAATATTATAAAAATAAATAATGAATAACGCATCAAGTTATCCAATGCACCTTCTTCAATATCAATCTAGATAAAACTTATGAAACGATGTGAAATAATCAATAATATAAATAAATAACCTCCGTGTATTAAATTTGAAATTGTAAAGTTTTTCAAGTGTATGTTCGACAATATTAACCGTTTTAGTATTATTTAATTGTTAACTATTTAAATAATTTTTTCATGAAACACTATAAATTAAATATGATATGAGTTAATTTTTTATAAAATATTATCTTAATATCTGAAAGTCGATTCAAATGCTATGTTACTAAATATTAAAAAAAAAACATTTAATGCAAAAATTCAAAAAGTTGTTGTGAAATACTGTTCGATATTGCTGACTCTTTTTTTTTTTTTTTTTTTTTTTTTTTTTTTTTTTTTTTTTTTTTTTAAGTATACTTCTTATTCTTATATTAACGGCAAAGTTTAATTTACATTTTATGAGTTATAATTACAAATAAAAGTTAATTTAATTAAACTGTTTAAGATGATATATAGATAAGAAGTATGAAATTATTTAAAAACAATAAACAACAAAGTTTTAATTTTAAATATTAAATATTATCAAACATCAATTCAATCTCACGTTTGTACTTTGAAATTAAAAAATAAAAAATATTTTTATTAAAATTTGGACTTTGAAATTAAAAGATGAAAATTTATTTTATTAAAATAAGGAAAAGAAATACTACATTATAACTGAATTATAGTGTTCGACTCTAATTCTGCAAAATCTAGTACACGTTATGCAGGTATGGCGTGCATCCCATCCCATTCCAGAACATAACGTAACCGTAAATACACACAAAACAACGGTTCACGATTCACGATTCCACAATTTCGACTATTGCATATTACTGAAAAGCCACCGCTGGAAAAACCATTCACGTCAACTTAAACCCATCACAACATATTAAAAAAATTAAAATTAAAATAAAAAAGTGCAAGCTTACAATCGTACGTGTCGCGGCCCAAGCAACCGTAATAAAACCTTAATTAAAAAAAAAAAATCTATATTATATAAGTGCATCAAACCATGCCATACCTTCCATTCCATTACTTTCAATAGATTGGTTGATAGATTCATTCATTATGGGCATTTCTTCCAATCGAACCTTTTCCAATTCTTTCGCTGCTGCAAAATGGCTTGGTTTTGTCACCGCCGTTTGGGTCCAAGCCATTTCAGGCAACAATTACACTTTCTCTAACTATTCAGATGCTCTTAAAACTCTTATGAACTTGAACCAACTCCAACTCAACAATTTATCAGTCGCTAAAGATGTTGGTAAAGCCTTTGGTCTGCTTGCGGGTCTTGCCTCTGACCGTTTGTCTACTCCGGTCATTCTTCTTATCGGTTCTTTTGAAGGACTTGTTGGTTATGGCGCTCAATGGCTTGTAGTTAGCCGGCGGATTCAACCTCTTCCTTACTGGCAGGTAATTATTTTCAAACCCAATTTCTTCATTATTTATATCACAGTCATTGTGTTGACATTGTTAGTTTGTTTTTTTTTTTTTTTTTTTTTTTTTTTTTTTTTTTTTTTGACCCATTGTTTAGTTTGTTTTTTTTTTTTTTTTTTTTTTTTTTTTTTTTTTGTTGTAGATGGTGTGTATTTCCTCTGCTTGGGAGGCAAACAGTACAACATTGGATTTTTTTTTTTTTTTTTTTTTTTTTTTTTTTTTTGTTGTAGATGTGTGTATTCCTCTGCTTGGGAGGCAACAGTACAACATGGATGAACACGGCGGTTTTAGTAACTTGCATCCGCAATTTCCGGCGAAACAGAGGCCCTGTTTCCGGTATCTTAAAAGGTTACGTGGGATTAAGTACGGCTATTTTCACTGACCTTTGTTCTGCTCTGTTTTCCGATGACCCTGCTAGCTTTCTCCTCATGCTTTCTATCGTACCATTAGCCGTCTGTCTCACCGCTGTCCTCTTCCTGCGTGAAATTCCGCCAGCAGCCACCGTCGAAGAAGAGAAAGAAGAGTTCAAATATTTCTCAATTTTTAACTTCGTAGCTATGGTTGTCGCTGTTTATCTGTTAATATATGGATTTATTGCAAATCCCAGCAGAGGTTTATCGTTGGGGTTTGCTATCATGTTACTATTTCTTCTAGCTTCTCCATTAGCAGTTCCGGTTTACTCTTTCATAAAAAGTTGGAACCTAAACCGTTTGAAGAATAAACCGACCGACATTGAAGAACCGTTTTTGGATGGAGAAACTGAGGGTGAGATTCAACAAAAACCAGAGGAGGATCCTGAGGTGGAGGCGGCGGAAGTGGTAAGTCAACCACCGGTGGAGGAAGTGCCGGAGATAAAGCAGAAACCGGTTATTGGTGAAGAGCACACGATTTTTGAGGCGCTAGGAACCGTGGATTTCTGGATTTTGTTCGTGTCGTTTCTTTGCGGTGTGGGTACAGGTTTGGCGGTGATAAACAATATGGGACAGATAGGATTAGCTCTTGGATACGCCGACGTTTCAATATTTGTCTCGCTTACAAGCATTTGGGGATTTTTTGGAAGGATTGCTTCTGGTACTGTCTCTGAGTACTTCATCAAGTAAGTTCAATTACTGCTTAATTAATTAAATTTTAGTAGGTTATTAATTCTTTTCGTTAAATTTCCCTTCAGAAGAACTAAAATATATTAAATTATTTAATATTTATTTAATTGAAATATTTAACTAAGTGTAAAGTAAAAATAAAATAATTAATATTTTAAAAATATCATCTAAATGGAAAAAAAAATCAAAAACCGTTAAATTTAAAGAAATAGAAAATATTATTTTTAATAATTACAATTAATTACGCTATTTATGTCAAATTTTTTATTGACAAAATGGGGTGGCTTTCGATTCCGTACAAGATTAAAGAAATAAAAATTAGTATGCCTTTCTTAAGATTTTGACGTCATGGTTTGAAGTGGGGTTGGTGTTTTCTTTTTCTTTCTGTTTGCTTTTAGATCAAATTTACAAGTCTAAAGAAAATCAGTTGGCGTTTGGAAGATTTTTGTCGTGACTAAAGAAAAGTAAATTTACTTTTCCAATAAATCCTTTTCCAAAGTAGAATTTTCTTTTCCAATAAATACTTTTCCAATAAATTCTTCTTTAAAGTAAAGTTGACAGCATAACTGTAATTAAACGTCTTAATTGCCATTTATTATTTAGACTAAACGCATAAAATTTTCTAGCTAACATTCCATACGGTGGTTGGGAGTTAGAATTCCCGTTAGGACTTGTTCTTTCCGAGAGTATATCTCTTTTCCACAAAAGGGTATTAAATTGTTTTATATCCCTTTTGTGATTTATTCTACATTACAGATCACTTTGCTTTTTAAAAATATAATTAATGTTTAATTATCTAATACCTGTTTAATATAGTTTTGTTATCTTTTTAATTTGATTCTTTTTTTAGGAAGCATTTGATTCTTTATTTTTAAGGGATAGGCAATATTAATATGAGGGACATATTGGGAAAGCTGTGGGTAAAATTTACTGTTCAAATAATATTAGTTACTACTCCTTTTGTCCCAGAATATAAGTTATTTTGGACATTTTTGTCTCAAAATGTAAATTATTTTGTATGATTATTTTATCTTAAAATGTAAGTCGTTTTATGTATTTTAAAAAGTAATAAATGATATTTTTTCAATAAATAAATACTTTCACAAGTAATTATTGGTTTTGTAATAAATGATAATTTAGTCAGATTACCCTTGAGTTTGTTATAACTTAGAAAAATTAATTGTTTCTTTAATTTTTGTGCAAAAATCTTAAATGACTTATATTTTTTTTTAGCTTCTATATACAAAATATTGATTTAATAATTTTTAGAACATAATTTTTAAATTATATAATAAGTATATAATCAATTTAATTTCATAATTAAAATATTTAATAGAATAATTCTATAAGCTAAAATATTTAATAGATCAAATTAAAATTAAAAATACCATAAGTATTTTTGTGAATATTAAGGATGAATTTATACATTTGCTGGATGGGATTTCTAGATTACATGTCACATGGTGATCAGGTCATCGGTTGACCTAGATGCTGGATTCCTCTCTCTAAAAAAATAGAGACATACATATGGTTTGGACAGTTGGTCTTTGGTAACTTGCTGGCATAGTGAAATTACAGGTGAAAATATAAATTCACTCTCAAATTTGAAAATTTTAACTTTGTGGCATTCTAAATTTTACGAATGATATACTGTACACTTAAATTTATAAATTTTGATATTATTATAAACTTTTCAACACTAGAATCAATAATAATATGTAATTAGCATAACCATGGAACCATAATTTTTATAAATTTTAACTTTTTAATGAGTGTTTAATTTATCTAAATTTTTAAATTGTAGTGTTTAAGTAAAAATTGAGGGTGCTAAAAAATTAAAATAACAAAAATCAAGAGTAAATTTATATATTCACCCTTCAAAATAACTTAATGGTTTAAATGAGCTGGTTGACAAGAAGAAAATGCTTATAGGAGTAATTAGAATTGTGTTCACTTGATTAAGTATAATCTGATCGGTATTCTCACTGATATAACAAATTTTTAATTACGAGAGTTTTTACTAACTTGACAAACAAGTTAAAGGATGGTCACCTCAAAGTGTCATGCCCATTGGACCTCCGAACAGGAAAAAAAAAAAAAAAGAAAAAGAATTGTGTTCACTTGTATTGCCTTCCCTGGCACGCTGGGTTACCTTGTTCTACATGCTGACAGGAGCAGTGTATTTTACTGAATAATAGTAATGTTCGAAAAAAAGTAAATGTTTCCTTTCACACTAGGGGGTTATATCTTACTGGTTATAATATTGAAGTCGTAAGATAGTTGTTTGAATATAAAAAATTTTTCTTTTTTGTGCAATTATTTGATTTCTTGGTTTTTGATTAGTCAATTGATTTTAGCATTTTCTTTTTTGAATAAGTGGAAATTGATGAATGACCATAGCTAATTTAAGAACCCAAGTGATTTTCTGAAATAGTAAGATAAGATTCAGTCTCTCTTTTTTTTTGGGGGGGGGGAGCAGAGCAGTCAAAGAATGAAGTAAATGGGCATTTTCCTTATTTTGTTTTTTGGATCGTAGCTAGTCCACGCTTAATTTCTTATTATGGTGCTATGCCATATCTGAGAGACCTTGCCCATATGTGTGTTGCGGGTCCCTCTACATGTGGGACCCGCACAAGTTTGAAAAGAAAAAAAATAATAACACGTTTTATTTGTTTTGGCAGTCAAAGAGAGACTGCTTAACAAACAAAGAAAAAGTCAAGGTTGTTGAACAACCATTATTGAATAATGTGCAAATTGCACGGAGATTATAGGCAAAGATGCGTTCAATTTTTCTTATAAATTGAGGTGTTTTGCTTCAGTTTTATATAAGAAGAAGTAGAGAGAGCTCACAGATTAATAAATCTGTTGGAGAGAATATATTTTAGGAAGAGGGTCTTATAAATTGAGGTGTTTTGCTTCAGTTTTATATAAGAAGAAGTAGAGAGGCTCACAGATTTAATAAATCACAGATTAATAAATCTGTTGGAGAGAATATATTTTAGGAAGAGGGTCCTAAAATTGGGAAAGAGAGAAAATAGTGAGGATTGTAATTTTTGGGAAACACTTTGTGTGCCACTGTTTTTTGTAATTTCTTTTGTACCTACTATTTTTAGTAGAAGAATTATTTGGAGTTTTTTGTCCCGTTGACGTAGCCCATAACAGTTGAAGGGTGAACCACGTAAATTTGGGTGTTTTTATTTTTTATCTGCATTTACGATAATTATTTAATTTTTTATCGTGGTTATTATTTCTGGTGGATTCGATCGTCAATATCCAATATTTAATTATCGGAGGTATATGTGGTAATAGTAATTTTATTTTTTATTTTTACCACGGTATTTTTTTCCGTGGGCCCACTGGATCAGTTAGGAATCCAAACCAATTGGTATCAGAGCCTTAGGTTTGGAAATTCTGTCAAAGTTACTATTCACGTGAATAGTGAATTTCGTGAATAAGTTGAAATTTTGTCAGATTAAGAATAGGTGAAATTTTCCGTGAATAGTGAATTTTTGTCAGATCAGATCAACATGGCTAATGTAACGACGGGGCAATGATCAAATTGACGGATTCGAATTATTCAATGTGGAAATCCAGAATGGAAGACTACCTCAATTGCAAAGATCTGTACGATCCATTGAAGGTGACAGTACAAAGCCAGAAGAAATGAAACAAAGGCAGTGGGAGAAATTAAAAAAGCAGACATTGGGTACAATACGTCAATGGATAGATGTTAGCATGTACAATCACGTGAGAAAAAAAAAATATCCCCAAGTTCTCTGGAAGAAATTAGAGAATATGTACGAGGCTACGAATGCTCAAGGAAAAGTCTTCATGATGCGTAAAGTCATGAACTTGAATTGCGTAAAGTCATGAACTTAAGGCCTGTCAGAGGGGACGATCCAATTACACAACACCTGAACGATTTTGAAGACTTCGTTAACTGAGTTAGCAGTTAGCGGTATGTCCTTAGTAAGATGAGATGCAAGCATGCCTACTGTTGGGATCTCTTACCGCGATAGCGTGGGATATTCTTGTGGTAAATTCATAGTAAACTCAGCTTCCAAAATGGTGTGGTAACGATGTCTATTGGTAAAGAATAGACTACTTAATGAAGGAAACTACGAAGAAGAGGATGTTGCCAGTACCAGTTTTACAAGCCTTGTCATAGAGAATAGGGTTCGGGAACAAGAGGTAGAAGTTCCAAAAGGCATGTAAAGTCAAGTGGTAGATCCAAGTCCAGAGAGATGAGAAAATGTTACCATTGCGGTAAGGAGGGTCGTCTCAAAAAGAAATTGTCGTTTACTTCAACAGGATTAATGCAGACCGAAGACAAGAGAATGACAGAAATACATCTGCCTACAGTCTCAGGAGAAGATGGTGCAGGTGACTTTAGTCACTTCATGATGCAGATGGTTGGTGATGTTGGAGATGCAGATACGAGTGGATAGTAGACTCCGGTGCTTCATACACTGTGTTCAAAAGAGAATATTTTTGAATATTTTTCCACTTATAAAGCAGGAGAGTTTGGCACTATTAAAATGGGAAATAATAGTGTCTCGCAAGTAGTGGGAATCGGTGATATCTGCATAAAGTCAAGTGTTGGGTGCACATTAACACTTAAAAATGTGTGACATATTCCTGATCTTCGGTTGAACCTCTTGTCTGTGAGTGTACTGGACAAGGAAGGCTATCACTATCATATAGGTGGCGGTAATTGGAAACTCACCAAAGGATCTTTGGTGGTGGCGAGAGGAAAATTATGTTGCTTGCTGTATAAAGCGCGCGCAATAATTTGTGCAGGTCAACTAAATACAGTTGAAGATGATGCTTCACCAAATTTGTGGCATAGGCAGCTGGCGTACGTTAGTGAGAAAGGGTTGAATATGTTGGCTAAGAAGTCCCTCATACCATTAGTCAAAGGTAAAATAAACCCTTGTGATTATTGTTGTTGATTATTGTGATTATTGTTTGTTTGGAAAAAGCAACATCGGGTCTCTTTTTTAAAAAGCTCTAGAAGGAGAGACAACAAGTTGGAGTTGGTACACTCTGATGTATGTGGTCCCATGGAGGTAGAATCACTTGGAGGGAGTAGGTATTTTCTTACCTTCATTGATGATTTCTCACGGAAAACATGGATATATTTGTTGTGCACAAAAGATCAAGTATTCAAGCACTTTCAGCAATTCCATGTTATGGTGGAAAGGGAGACTGGAGTGGCCTTAAAGTGTTTGCACACGGATAATGGTGGTGAATATATCTCTAAGGAGTTTAGAGATTATTGTAGTCAGCACGGTATCAGGCATGAAAAGACAGTTCCTGGTCTGGTACGCCTCAACACAACGGCGTTGTTGAACAGATGAATCGCACCATTATTGAGAGAGTCAGATCCATGCTCAAAATGACCAACTTACCTAAGCCATTTTGGGGAGAAGTTGTCAACACAGTTGTCTACCTAATCAACCGACTACCTTCAGCACCATTGGATTTTGATATCCCAGAGAAGGTCTGGACATGTAGAAATATTTCATACTCTCATCTGAGGGTATTTGGCTTGAGGGTATTTGGCTGCAAGGCATTCATGCATGTTCCGAAAGAGCAGAGATCAAAACTTGATGACAAGTCAGTTCCTTGTACTTTTGTTGGTTATGGAGATGAAGAGTTTAGCTATAGGTTGTGGGACCCAGTGAAAAAGAAAGTTGTCCGGAGTCGAGACGTAGTATTCCACGAGAATGAGATCGTGGCAGATATAACTTTTAACTTGTGAAGAATCCACAAGTTGATTGGTGTTATTGATATTACACCCAGGAAAATTCCTACAGAAATGCCACAGGATGGAGGAATGCCGATAATCAGAAACAAGGAAGAAGAAGAAGAAGCCCAGTTCGTAGGGGATCAAGAGAATAATTTATAGATGATAACAGTGATGCAGGAGCGGTGTTGAGCAGGGGGAGCCAGAGAACCCATTACACTTAGATTAGGAGTTTGAACCTTCAGTTAAGGAAGGTCAAACCAGAGAACGCCAACCATCTACAAGTACCCTAGTTCTGATTTATATTTAATCTCTGGATGAGGGGAGCCAGAGAGGCTTCCAAGATGTGCAATCTTGCAAAGATAGAGATTGCGCTGGAGAAAAGTCCCATGCAAGAAAGAGATGAATTCTTTGAAAAAGAATGGGGACACGTAGAGCTGGTGAAAATTCCAAAAGGGAGAGAACACTTCAAGAACAAATGGGTGTACAAACTAAAAGAAAGATGATGGCAACCTAGTGAGTTAAACAAAGCTCGATTTGGTCGTCAAAGGCTTTTACTCAAAAGAAAGGTATCGACTTTTGATGGTATTAACTTTGATGAGATTTTTTCACCAGTTGTGAAAATGAGTTCTATTCGAGTTGTGCTAGGTCTTGTAGCCAATTTGAATCTTGAGTTAGAGAATCTTGATGTAAAGATCGCATTCTTGCATGGGGATCTAGAGGAAGAAATCTATATGGAACAACCAGAAGGATTCAAGGTCAAAGGAAAAGAGGATATGGTTTGTCGCTTGAAGAAAAGCTTGTACGGGTTGAAACAAGCACCGCGACAATGGTATAAAAAGTTTGATTCTTTCATGGTGACACATTGGGAAGCAGATCCTTGTGTATATGTTCAGAAATTCCCTGATGGCAAAATTCCCTGGGTAAATTTATCATCCTTCTCTTATTGTGAACTGATAATGTATTGTTGGATCAGATTTTTGCACATATGACTTAGCAAGTTAAAGAGGGATTTGTCAAAACGCCATTTGAATGAGGATTTGAGGATCGCAACTACTCAATTCAGTAGGATGTCACAATTCGAGACAGAAAGTCCTGCAGGTTATGGTTATCACAGGAAAAATATATTGAACGGGTTCTAGAGAGGTTCAATATCAAGAATGCTAAACCAGTTAGCACTCCGCTAGCCGCTCACTTCAAGTTGAGTAAAAAAATCCTACCCATCAACAGAGAAAGAAAAAGGAGATATGTCAAATGTTCCATGTTCTTCAGCGGTCGGAAGTTTAATGTACGCAATGGTGTGTACAAGACCAGATATCGTTCATGCAGTTGGCGTTGTGAGTCGATTTCTGTCAAATCCCCAAAAGACACATTGGGAAGCAGTGAAGTGGATCTTCAGATACCTGAGAGGAACTTCAAACTTCAAAGTTATGTTTAACTTTTGGAGTGAAAAGGCTGCACTTGTTGGTTACACAGATGCAGATATGACCGGTGATCTTGATGAAAGAAAATTTACATCAGGATACCTAATTACATTCTCAGGGGGAGCTATTTCATGGCAGTCAAGATTACAAAAATGTGTTTCATTATCAACGATTGAAGCAGAGTACGTTGCAGCAACGGAAGCAAGAAAGGAAATGCTTTGGTTAAAGCAATTCTTTCAAGAATTGGGTGTGCAGCGGGAAGAATATATAGTTTATTGACATTGTGATAGTCACAGTTGCATTAGACTTGATAGCGAAAAATACTATGTATCATGACAGGACAAGCACATTGATGTAAGATATCATTGGCTTCAGACTTGCCATTGAAGAGAAGCAGTTTCCAGTTGGAAAGATCCACATAGACCAGAAATGCTGCAGAATTTAACAAAGGTCGTTTCCGGAAGGAGAAGTTCGAGCTATGTGTCAAAGCGCAGGATGGAGAGTCTCACTGGTAGTCAGGGAGGGGGAGAATTAGTTGTGGGGTCCTCTTTACATGTTGGGACCCGCACAAGTTTGAAAAAGACAAAAAATTAATAACACGCACGTTTTTTTTTGTTTCTGGCATCACAAGAGAGACTGCTAAACAAAACAAAAGAAAAAGTCCAAGGGTTGTTGACCAACCCATACTCGAATTGTGGCAATTGCACCGAGATTATAGACAATATCTGGCCGTTAATTTTCCTTCATAACACTTGAGGTGTTTTTTGCTTCAGTTTTATACTGAGAAGAGTAGAGAGAGCTCACAGAATTCAATAATTTCTGTTGGAGAGAATATATTTTAGGAAGAGTGTCCTAAAATTGGGAAAGAGAGAAA
The DNA here is from genome assembly GCF_014843425.1 of Jatropha curcas. The sequence goes on along the minus strand of NW_023591277.1, from coordinate 224,077 downwards.
ATAGTGAGGATTGTAATTTTTGGGGTGTTTTTGGAAAACACTTTGTGGGCCACTATTTTTTATAATCTCTTTTGTACCTACTATTTTTAGTAGAAGAATTATTCGGAGTTTTTTATCCCGTGGACGTAGCCCATAACAGTTGAAGGGTGAACCACGTAAATCTGGGTGTTCTTATTTTTCATCTGGCATTTACGATAATTATTTAATTTTTTATCGTGGTTATTATTTCTGGTGGATTCGTCAATATCCAATATTTAATTATTGGAGGTATATGTGGTAATAGTAATTTTATTTTATTTTTACCACCGGTATTTTTCCGCGGGCCCCACTCGGGGTGGTAATAGTAATTTTATTTTATTTTTACCACCGGTATTTTTCCGCGGGCCCCACTCGGGATCAGTTAGAATCCCAACAATGTGAATCTTATTTAACATCACCATCTTACATATCATTACTGCTTCAGCTATTATTTAAAAAAAAAAACATTGTTAAGAAATTAAAAAATTAATTAATTTGAGCATATTAAAGTTTGTTCTTAATATGTTCATCACACATTTTAATTGTAAAAGTGCAAAAACGCGAAATAGTGTTCTCAATTTGTTTTTTCGGTTCAAAGTTTAAAATTGTGTTTTTTCAAAAGAGCGAATTCAACTTCAATCTGAAACAAAAGATGAAGTTACTGGATCACTTTCTATCATTTCTAAATTATTTTAGTTTAATTGCAACTCAATTACTGACTTTTCAATTCAAAATCCCGTCCATTTTCCTTTTTTTTGCAGGAAAAATGGAACACCAAGGCCTCTCTGGAACGCAGCATCTCAAATAGTAATGGCTGTTGGGTACATTCTAATGGCAATAGCTCTGCCTGGTTCGCTATACATTGGTTCAATTGTTGTTGGCATATGCTATGGAGTTCGTCTAGCCGTCACAGTTCCAACAGCCTCTGAATTGTTTGGACTAAAATATTACGGTTTAATTTACAACATTTTAATTCTCAATCTTCCACTTGGTTCGTTTCTCTTCTCTGGTCTACTCGCCGGATTTCTGTACGACGCTGAAGCTACTCCAACGGCAGGAGGCGGCAACACTTGTGTTGGTGCCCATTGCTATAGGCTCGTGTTCCTTATCATGGCCATTGCATGTGGTGTTGGATTGGGTTTGGATGTTCTGTTGGCAATTAGAACAAAGAATGTGTATTACAAGATTCATTCCAGTAAGAGATCAAAGAAATTGGCTGCCGCGGTTCATGACAGTCAATTACATTAAATGGTTGAGAGAAGAGAAAGGTAATTTTGGGATTGACGGGCTACTGCTCGATGATATCCTGAAATCAGTATATTTGTCACTTTTTGATAATGCTATTCTTGACACGTAGCTTAAAGTATTATTTTGATCATTTAGCCTTCAATAAACCAAAAAGAATGTATCATTTTTGTTTGTAACATTTGTAATACCATTCCATCTGATTATGTTTAATTAAATGGATCGAGTCGTTTTTCAGTTCAACTAGATGATTTGGGAGGAACAGTGAGACTTTGTAAAAAATCCGTGTGTGGGAGATTATTTTTGGCAACCAGGTAGGAGATTGCCTTGCTAAACTTGCTGTTTCTGTTGAGGTGATGGAAGTTCTTGCAACGGGATTTCCAAAGGAGTGGAGTGGCCACGTGTTGTAAGACTGATTTAAGTTCTGTTCTTCCGTTGGGGCTTTTCCTGCCTTTGCATTAAAAAAAGAAAAATTTATTATGCCTCTGCTTAGTCTTTTATTTTGGCAACTATTGATTTAACCATTGGATTGCAGGGCAGTGAGAACTTCTATTTGATGACTTATCATTTTAAAGGTGTATGATGATCAAAAGAAATTAACCATAACGATACAAAGAAGAATCTTATATGAGTTAATTAAACCTTTTTATTTAATAAAAATGGTCCAAGGAACATTTTTTTTTTTTTGATAATTTTAGAAGTTTGTCTTGAAATTGTAACAAATTCAATTTGTAATGTCAAACCAAAACAACAATAATTAAGCTTTAATTTTAAAGTAATAGAGGTCAAATATATCAATCTTTTAGTTCCAACATCTGATGTATTCAAAATATCAGCAATAAACAACCAAGTATAAATTGAAAAATAATTTGAAAATACTTTTTACGGAAAAAATTTTGAAAAGAGAAATTCTTAAATTAGTTGCTACATTAATGAATAAAGCAAAGTATAAGCCAAAAAATAAACTAAATCCTTAATAATATCCAAAGACCACAGATCGTTCGTGACAACTTTCTTCTATATGATTTTATATCTACCTCTTTCCTTTTTAATATCACTCACCGTCAAAGTATCACATTTATGAACTAGGGCATGTGAGTTTATGTAATATATGGTCATATCGTCGTAGTTATTATTAGTTTATTTTATCTCCAACTTCTGCGACTTGTACCTTTTGTCTAATGTAGTTATTTATAATTATGTCCGACTTTGTGTAATCACATATCTATTGTAGCATTCTCATATGTAAAATATTCATTCTATGAACATGTTAGGCACTTGATGTCCAATCGTACCATATCTAGTCTCCCCATTTTTCCGTAGAATTTACCTTTAACCTTGTTAGATATCTTCCTATTATATATTATGTAGCACTCCTCCATTTCATCCATCTTACTTAATTCTATGAGTAACATTTATATTTTAGATCCTTTTGGAGAAAAATCCTAAGTATGTGAATTAATTGCATCTGGGCTCCTGTCCAGTCTAATCTCATTTTCCTACTTATTTCTTAAGCAAAATTCACAGTGCATATATTTTGTTTCCTTCTATATATTACTGATTAGCTCATTTCATCCATTGTTAGGATAAATAAGTATGGGATCAAAGTAGAGTCCTTATGTAGCCCAACAGTTATATAAAACTCCTCTGGGATCAAAAGCCTCCTAGTTTGATGCTTTCGGTTTCTTTCTCTACCATTTTCATTTAACTTTAAATGATCTACCACTAGGAATCATGTGATCAAGGCCATAACCCTGTAGACACATCAAGCACTTCATTTGCCACTTTCGTAATGTAACTTTGCCATTTCTTTCCATAGGTCTTCTGCTTTCGCTTCTAGGTTCCATACATTCTCCTTCAACAGATTGTCCTTAAAAGCTATTTGGTTTATGAGTTTCAATATTTACCCCTATTTCATAGTTCTCTTAAAATCTTCTCCCTTTTCATACCACTCTTACTCTTTACATCTAAAGCCGATATTCAATGTAGAGCTGTTAAAGCATCTCCTGGTATAGTTTACAATCTTTACACATAGCCTTATCCTTTCTTTGAGTAATATGAACCCCTGCTCTTAAAAGTGATTAAATAAAGAGTACCTCTTTCTGAAGCAAGTGTTAATCAGAGGCTAATGCAAAATCCAAGATAGGCTTCCATTCTTTATTTCTGTTAGCGAAGCCATAACCCAGTGTACTCTGTCAAAGCCACTACTATCTGTACCTAGCTACATGTCTATTTAAGTCTCCTCCAATGAAAATTTATTATTCACTTAGGATTTCTTGCAGTAAAGTATAAATATCTTCCAAAAATACAGTTTTAGATACTCCATCCAATCCCACTTAAGGAGCATAAACACTAATGATGTCCCTATTAGATAAGATAACAACGTAGTTGTTACAAAGACTTATTCAAATTCTATTCTGTTATATTTAGATATATACAAGTTCCTTGAAACAAGGATTAGAAGAGTCTGTAATCATGTATTTAAATTACACTTATTTCTGTTATTTTAGATTAATAAGTTCCTTGAAACAAGCGATTAGAAAGAGTCTGTAATCACATGTATTTAAATTAACACTCTGTTATCGTGAATAGATTTCACTTCCTCTATGTTTTATGGGATCAAGAGCCTTGCTCAAACACATTTTTTTTTCGATTTCGGCTATCTGTGATTCTTGCTAGTTCCTTTTTCAATGACTAATCTCTTAGAAGAAACAGTTCCACCACTCCTACGTTCTTGAATGCCAACTAAACACCTCTGAAACTCATTAGTTCTTACATTAATGCTCGCTCAAGCCTCCTTTTAAAAACTGACTGCAAAAACTACACTCGTGGCATACTCATGTGGTACTCTTCTCCTATTGGTATGTTGATGATTTTTCTTAAGTTTGTTTGAGAACCCTATGTAACTAGTATCTGACAACCAGTTCCTATCTGTTTGTCAGATCAGCTCTTTCTTCGAAGCGCTCTGATGCTTCCTCTTTCTCCCGATTGTTGTCTCTATGTTGTTGGTGAGAAACTTCTCACGATCTTTGGCGGTTACTCTGGAGAAAACCTAATGCTAAGCATCTCAAGCTCTGCATTATGAGCTTAGAGAGTTCTCTATTTAAACAAGAAGGGATCTCATCAGTTACTGGTTTCTCCAGAATTAAATGATCACCACTACACTTGCTGCCTGCTGGGTGGTTGTTATTACATGATGAAATGTTCTCCATGTTCTTCATGGTCCCCTGCTGAATATAAGGGGTTTCGGCTGCCGATTCGATGCATCGTGATTTGAGATTTCTTTTGACTATTCCTGATAAATTGGACCTGACTTTGAGAGTCCAACTTGAATCGTGAGGTCGAATTTTGGTTGTTACTCCACAACGGTGAACTTACTGATTGCCGGAAAAACAAAGCTGGATCGTAACTGCTGTACTCAATCCTTCGCTTTCTTGTTAATTCTGGAAATTTTTCAGTACCCCTCGACCTACAAAAATAGGGTTAAATGTCAATTTTGTGACAGGCCTGGGCATGTCACCAAACAATGTTTTAAACTCAAGAAATTGCTCCCATGGTTGTTTAATGAAAACTCCACTACTGCTGGTTCAAAGGCTCAAGCTCAAGTTAATTGTGTTACTAGCAATCGGCAGACAAATGATCCTCGTTGGGTTGTCGATTCAGGTGCGAATCAGCATGTGGTAGAAGATTTAAAGAATCTGGCTATTCATTCAGATTATGAAGGCAGTGATAATGTTTTCCTTGGTGATGGTAAATCCTATCCAATTTCTCATACAGGGACTGTTACCTTAAATTCTGCCATCAAGCCTTTGAGTTTAAAGAATGTTTTATGTGTTCCTGCTCTTGACAAGAATCTTATTTTTGTTTATAAATTGTGCACTGATAATAATGTTGAGGTGACATTTAATCCCTTTCTGTTTACTGTGAAGGATTTGAGCACGGGGGCGCTGCTAGCGGAAGGGAAGCCCTGAATGGCCGCCCAATCTGTCAAGAGGTTCTTCTTTGAACATTAATCATATTGTTGCTTCTTCACAGCCCCTATGGCATCATCGGCTAGGCCACCCTTCAACACCTATCTTGCGACCTATCTTGCGTCTTATTTGCAGTCATTTGATTTATCAGTTTCAAACAATAATTTCTTTTTGTTCCATGGTAAGAGCAACAAAATGCACAAGTCTCCATTTTCTGGAGTCCACTATGACAAGCTTCTCTCCATTGGAGTTAATTTATAGTGACGTTTGGGGACCGTCACTGGTCACTTCTATTGATGAATTTCAGTATTATATCATTTTTGCCGATCATTTTACCAAATTTGTGTGGTTGTTTCCTTTGAAAAGAAAATCTGACGTGTCTTCAATTTTTCCGGTATTTCAGAATCTTGTTGAAAACTACTTCAATAGGAAAATTAAATCAATCTATTCGGATAATGGGGGGGGGAATTTATACACCTGAAAGCTTACTTGCAAGAAAAAGGGATTTCTCATTTTCTTACTCCACCCTACACACCAGAACATAACGCCACAGCTGAGCGTCGACATTGACACATTGTCGAAACCGGGCTCACATTACTTCATCAAGTCAAGCCGATCTACCCCTATCTTTTTGGACATATGCTTTTCAGACAGCCGTATATTTAATCAATAGAATGCCAACCTCTATTTTGGACAATAAATCACCTTTCTACTGTCTTCATGGCAAAGAACCCAATTATGCTAAATTAAAGGTTTTTGGGTGTTTATGTTATCCTTGGATTAATTCGTTTTTTTTCCATTTAATAACCATAAAACTAGAAACGTTCTCTTCCTCTGGTGTTTTATTGGTATTCAACCTACCTCAAAGTGGCTTACAAGTGCTATGATCTCATTTCATTCCAAGAATTATCTTTCTGCGTCTGTTACTTTATAGAATTGACTTCCGCTTTTAGTTCTTGCCACAGCTTTATAGAACAACCTAGATTCTCATACCATTAGATACCCACTGGCTCACCCCATACATTTATTGTTACATGTCTGCATGTCTTGATAGTTAGTGGGAAGACCCAATTATGTGAACCACTGATCTCGGCTTCTCCTTCGCCTAAGTTCAGCAAGCAACCGAACACTAGAGTACATCTCAAGATTCGGTTCAGGTACTGAAAATTTCTTAATTCACCTAGTTATTTACCTATCAAAGTGATTTGTGAGCAGCTTTGCCGTTGGCCTCTAATTCTCAATCAGAATGTACTCCAAATGGTGACCGCAGCAAAAATCAATTACAAAGCCTAATTAATCGAACTGTGTCTATCCACTTGAAGTTTAAATTCTATAGTACAATTGTGTTTCAAGACTGTTGCTCAGGCATTGAAGGATCCGAAGTGTGTGATTGCCATGGAGAAGATTAAGCCTTATGAAGCTAGAAAATTGGGTTTGGTTCCTTTGGAAAATGCAAATAATGTTATGCTGGTAAATGGCCTATGGTTTCGCAATAAGATTGATCCAGGGAATTCTAGTCGTTATAAAGGCACGTTCTGGTGGCACGAGGTTTACTCAAAAGGGACCAGGACTTGATTTTGATCAGACCTTTCTCCTGTTGTTAAAATCCACAGTTCGGTACTTACTATCTTTGCTGTTAGTAAAAATTGCCCTCTTCGTAGGTGATGTCAAATTTAATGCCTTCCCTTTCATTGCCAAATTAAATGAGATGTGTTTATGGAGCAGCCACCTGGTTTTATATCAACATCCATTGAGATTTGTGTGCAAATTTGGGAGAAGTCTTCTCTCACCGATTTTTAAAACAAGCTCCAAGGGTGTGGTACTCTTGCTTTAAACATCGTTTTTCTGATAGCTGCTGGTTTTCAGCATCCAAATAGATTCTGCCTATTATATTCATCGACCAAGGGATTTTCTTTATTTTACTAGTTTATGTTGTGATATAATTATTACTGGGCTTAGTGTTTATGCGAATTAAGATTCATTAATCATTGGGTAAGGCATTCTCTATTGTAAAGATTTGAGGTAACCTTCACTAGTGTTTTGGGTGTTGAGGGTCAAGGAACAGCACGGGTCTGTTTCTCTCTCTCACAACATAATTATATACGTGACCTTCTAGAGAAAGCTCACATGCATGAAGCCAAATCTGCATCTACACCAATGTCTTCGACCATGACCCTCAATTCTTCAGATTCTGCTTGTTTACAGGATGTTACTGTCTATCGAGCTCTAATAGGAAGTTTACAATACCTATTGCTTACAAGACTAGATGTGGCATTTGTTGTTAATAAACTAGCGCAATACACATCAAAGCCGACTGAAAAACATTGGACTGCTCTTAAACGGCTTTTGCGGTATTTGGTTGGTACATTTGATTTTGGATTGAATCTTTGTAGACAAACTGATGATGATTTACATGCATTGTCCGATGCGGATTGGGCGGGAAATCACGATCCTCTATATTGCCTACATAATGTTTTAGGAAGACCAGTTGCTTGGTCTTCAAAGAAGCAGGAAAACTGTACAAGAGTCAAACTGCAGTGAAGTATAAATCCGTAGCCTCACAGCAGCTGAGTTTGGCTTGCGTCGAATTTATAGTGATGCAAAGATTTCCAAGACCCAAATTCTCCGGAGGTGATCTACTGTGAATTTTGGAGCTATTATGTTGCAGCAAACCCAGGTCTTCACTCGCCGATGAAACACATTCCACTAGATTTATTTTGTACGGCAACAAGTGCAATGGAACTTTCAGTCACTCATATTCGGGCAAAAAGACCCAACTTGCTGATATGCAACAAGCCCTTATCTTTCACAGGCATTCAGCATTTCAGAAACAAGATTGGTGTTTATATAGACTGTAAACATCTTGCGAGGGCCCGTTATTAGATAAGATACCAACGTAAACGTAGTTGTTACAAAGACTTATTCAAATTCTATTCTGTTATATTTAGATATATACAAGTTCCTTGAAACAAGGATTAGAAGAGTCTGTAATCATGTATTTAAATTACACTTGTATGTGAATAGATTATCACTTCCTCTAATCGTTTTAGACCCAACACTATTTTTAAGGAGATAACCTATCTTCAATCCTCTTCACATCCACCACTTCAATCTTGAGTGTTGGTTATATAATGATTTCACTTTATTCTTGTATTAGCGAGTTTTTGAGCCTTTTTCCCCTTTCTACTTGATTTCTCGGAAACTCCATTGACTTACCGGTTCATATACCTACATTCCAATTTCTCATCTGAAAGCGACTCTCTTGTATTAGCTTTTTCATCGCATCTATTAATTAAGATATGTGAATCATTTTCTATGTAACACCATATCTATAAGCGTAGATGTAGATGTGTTGGAGCTAGTTTCTTTACCCACAATCGTCCTTGGTGTGGGAATCTTTGCTCGTACTCATTTGACACTATACATGAATGTCGATGCATCGCACTGGATGAATACATTCTAACTGTGTTCTGTATAGTCAAAAGATTCATAACATGGTTTGACTGATATTACATTGATCATTAATCTACGGTCACCCTCCCCCTTCCTTGGGTTTGACTGAGCGTGCGTGACCTCAAAGAGTAACATTGAAGAAGACGAAGAAATTATGGTGGGTAACGTCAGAGTAATGACAGTCACATCACATGTATAAGGTTTTTCATACAACTTGTGACAAGTGTTAAGGATACACAGGCCTATCTAGCTATGCATTGCACCTTTGCTTACCATCGAAGGAAGGAACCCTCATGTTCCCATATGCTCCATATTATTACTTCCAAGATACTTCCCATGCCATAATTTGTGCTGCAGCCTTTTCTTTTCGTTTTTTATCCTTCTTTCAGGCCTGTTGACCTAAGTTACCAAACAACCATAACCCAAACGTAATTAGCTTCTCTCTTATCTAAACTCTAAACATCTACTATATATAATTTCTTATTGAATTTAATATCTGTAATCATCTGCACTAGTTTTTTTTTTTTTTCTTATACTGAATTTAACATTTGCAATCGCTTGCACTGTTTGTTTTCTTAACTTGATCCTAACATACAATTTACCCAAAATTTACCTTTTAAATTGATTATGAATTGCCAATGATAAGACCAATTGAATTCATTTTTTAACTAAAACAAGTGTGCTAACTAAATCATTGAATGAATACATGTGTAATGTATTTGAGCTAAAAGAATACCAAATCAAAAAATAATTTTTTATGTACAATTTATAATTATTTATATATATGTAAAACTGAAAATGGGTGGAGAATATTGAAATTACAAAAAGTGACACTCCTAAGATTATGAATTGATAAAAATATTATAAAAGATTTTAATTTGATTGGTTGAAAAAATAAAGGTATTTAATTTTGATTGTTCAAATTAATTTTCTGTTAAAATTCAAATTCTATTGGGTAAAATAATAAATTATTATATGTTATATAAGTTATATATAAAATATGGTAATACTATTTCATTTCACTTTTCTTATAACTGTAGCTCGCGGTTTTGAAATTAAAACCATATAATATAATAAGGTATATAATATATATATATTAAATATTTGAGCTGAAAGTAAAGTAATCACTAATTTTCTTTATTATCTATCTCTCATTCTTGTTAACCAGTCAAAAGAATATGGATAAAAGTTATTAATTCAATAAGTCTAATTTTTGATAAAGTATAAATTGGAAATAAATTTTAGAGTTGATTTGAAACAAATGAATTATAGTTGTAAAATTCATTTGTAAATAAATTTCAAGTAAAATTCATTTCCAAATGAATTTGTCACGTTTGATATGCTATAATTTAAAATAAGAAATTTAATTGAATTTTACAAAATAATATTTGAAAAATTTATTTATCTTAATTTCTTATAACACCCTTGACATAATAATTTAATAAAAATAAATAACAAACACCAATTATATTTATTATGTACAATATAATAAATTATCTTTCTTTATATTAAAATATAAATAATAAATTTCATATAAATAAGTATTCCATGCTAATTAATTAATTATATAAGTAGTAACATTTATTATAATAATTATTTTTAATTGGTGTAAAACATTTTGTTGATTTAAGTAATTAAATAATTATTTTTAATTTGTGTAAAACATTTTGTTGATTTAAGTAATTAATTAATTAATTAATTATATAAGTAGTAACATTTATTATAATAATTATTTTTAATTGGTGTAAAACATTTTGTTGATTTAAGTAATTAATTTGAAAACTGAAAAAAAAATATTAAGAATGTTATTATTATTTTTAATTACATTTGAAAACCATTGTGGATGCTCTGTTTTTATATACTAGACTTCAAAAAAGTAAAAAACGTCAATTTTTATTTTATTTTATATTAAACACAATATTTTGAATTATTAAATGAATTTCACAAGATTTTATGAAATTTATTTGTTCTAAACGGACTTTAAAAAAAATGAGCATTATTTTTTTTATATATTTTTTTTTACAATGTTCAATACTAAGAAAAAAAAAATAAAGATTTCAAATCAAATTTGTTTATGTTTCATTTGTTTGAAGACATTCCGTATCATACCATGCTTAGTGTTGATAGCGGCCATGACCTGCAGCTTGCTATGTTGCGAGCGATCTTGGTGGTAGAATTGAATGTATCTGTCAGATGGACGGTCCCGAAATCTAAAAATATTATTAAAATGTTTGCTTCTCATTTCATTTATAAACTAATATAAAAATAAGATAATTATGTTTCTTATAAATATTTATTTTGTTTAAAATATTAAATATAGAATTAATGTTTCATAGAATAATAAATGTATAATCTTAAATAGATTTAAAATATTTAGCAACATTAATTATTTTAACAGTTGTACAGTGAATTATGTCAGGAGTGTTCGGTAAAAATAATTATTTAATGAAATACAAAGTGTTGACTTAGGTATTGTTATTGGAAGATTATTATTCCAAATTTTTGTTTATGTCCATCTTTAGTATGTCAAATAAACATTCCCTTACTATTTAGCACCATTATCTTTACTAAACTATAAACTTTACACTAATATTATTTAGCACTATTCCATTTTTATTTAGCAATATTCCATAATTAGCAGTTCCTCTTCCCAGTTAAGACTAATTATTTAGCACTAATAGAGGCAACAAACATCCAAAATAAAAATCAAAGCTAATATAGACTAAAAATTAGCAAAGATCAATAAAGCCAAATGACAGAATTAATATCCCATATCACATATATTAAAGCAGTTGAGGAACCATACAATTTTATCACAGAGCATGTCCTTCAAGTTCACGTGATGAAAGCTATGGCATAACATGTGAGCAAGGCCACTGTTTCTCTTGTGAACCTCCTTAGCTTAGCCTCTCCCTTTACTGCTCTGTCTCTGTAATCTCCATTTCTTTGTAGTTTATAAGACATTTACCGCCTAAAATAGCAGAAGCAGTGAGGCTAAGCTCCCCATTTCCATTTTTTACGACATGGGTTTTTTAAGCAACAACAGAATCCAACGAGTTTTTTCTTTCTTGGGTTTCTATGTTTTCTTTCTTCTTATTTGCCCTAATGACTTGGCTCTTTCTTACGGTATTCTCTCTGTCTCTCTCTATCTCTATTTTAGATTTTTTAAGTAATGGTGTAAGCATGTTTTGTGGGTTCTAATAATTAATTAATTAGTGCAGATGGGCCCTTATATGACTACACTGCTTACTCTGAGGTAAGATTTATTTGGTATTACTGTTTGAGTTGCTGATAAAAAAATATATATATATTTCTTAGAAAATACTAAGCTAATTAATTAATTAATTTGGCTATGGATATTCTGGTGGTGGTGGCAGTGTAAATCAGTACCAGAAAAGCCACTTTATAATGGAGGGATTTTGAAAGATGTAAATACAGTTTTGAAGCTTAATAGCAAACGTTACTCCACAGTTACTTATACTACACCAGCTCTGATACTGCATAATCTCACTCAAGATACCATTTACTGTTTTTCCAGTTGAGTATCTAATTTTCTTATTGAATTGATTATTTTGATTAAAAGCTTAATATTTGGCTTTTGGATGCCAAAAAAAAAAAAAAAAATACAGTTTGGATCAAAGCAGAAGGTGCAGATTCCAGCCTTGTAACTGCAAGCCTAACCGCAGAAAATGCCACATACAATTGTGTGGGGACTGTTCTGGCAAAAAGTGGATGCTGGTCATTTCTTAAAGGTGGATTTATTCTTGATTCCCCTTCAAATTTAGCAATAATATATTTTAAGGTATGGATTTTGTTCTCAATTAACATTTTTCTTATGTAAAATGCTCATAGTTAGAGACCCTTTTATTTATTTACCTATTTATTCATTTAGATTAATATGCAGAGTTCAGATGATGAAAATATCAGTATTGGAATTGCTAGTGGTTCACTGCAACCATTTACCTATCAACAGTGGAGAACAAATCAGCAATATATAACTAATACTGTAAATACTGGTAACGCTAGTTTTTGCTACCTCTATTTGTTAACTTATTTGCATTTATTGCTGCTTTCACAATACCAAATCTTAAGCTTTTAATCTATGTTTGGTCTGTAAATCAATGAAATGAATTTTTTTTTTCCTTTTCAAATTCTCAAAACAATAAACTAAAAGTTCATATGTCCATTTACATGGTAGTAAACATAGACTTGGTTTTTGTATTTTGAGCCTAAGGATTCTTTAATAGTATAAATTGTATCTTAATACTTTGTTTGATACCCATTTTGTATCCTTAATACACAAACTAACACAGAAAATTCCAGGTAAGGAAGCGTGCTGTCACAATCCATGTGTCTGATAGTCATGGTGATAGATTGCAAGGAGCAGCCATTAAAATAGAGCAAATCTCAAATGATTTCCCATTTGGTTCAGCTATAGCAAGAACTATTCTCGGCAATGAGCCGTATCAGGTAATTTCAGTCAATATACTAGCTTGCTAGCTATATATGCATATCTTTTAACTAGAGGAGTTGAGGCAAAATTGATCCAAACATGGATTAGTCGAAGTGGGAGTGTGATTCCCTATAAGAACAATATGGTAAATTTTTGTATATTGTTCATATTTTTATAATTATGGGAGTGTGATGACTCAAATATAATGATATCTCCTATTATCTAGATGGAGATTACTCTAGTATATGCATATTTTTAATATCATGCTCGAGCAAGAAGTATAAATGTGTGTGTGTGTGTGTGTGTGTGTGTGTGTGTACCAGAGCATTTTAGATGACTCTAATATATACATATTACTAGAGCACTAGAGATGACTTTGCTATCAACGAATCAAAGCCATTGTTAATTAGTATCATACTTTTCAAGATATTCAGAAAATAGTACTTTTGGTGGTTGCAGAAATGGTTTGTCGAGCGATTCAATGCAGCAGTATTTGAAAACGAACTAAAATGGTATGTGACAGAACCTGAACAAGGGAAGCTCAATTATACCATACCAGATCAAATGTTAGAACTTATTAGAGCAAACCAAATAAGTGTTAGAGGACACAACATATTCTGGGAAGATCCTAAGTACACACCCGCATGGGTTCGCAATCTTTCAAGTGATGCATTGAAATTAGCAGTCAACTCGCGAATCCAAAGCCTAATGAGCAAATACAAGGAAGAGTTTATACACTGGGATGTTAGTAATGAAATGTTACATTTTGATTTTTATGAGCAAAGGCTTGGTCCAGATGCTACTTTGCATTTCTTTGAGACTGCACATAAAGTTGACCCTCTAGCAACATTGTTCATGAATGAGTTTAATGTGGTAGAGACATGTAGTGATGTGAATTCAACTGTCGATACATATATTTCAAGGCTAAGAGAACTAGAGCTTGGAGGAGTATTCTTGGATGGAATTGGATTAGAGAGTCATTTTTCGGCACCAAATCTTCCTCTAATGAGAGGTATCCTAGACAAATTGGCTACACTTGATCTTCCTATTTGGCTTACAGAAGTTGACATTAGCAAAAACTTCAATTACGAAACTCAGGTGCATTATTTCTTCCATCGATAGTCTACTTGGCACCGAGAAGTTAAAAACTACTTAAAAATGTTTCTTGTGGTGTGAATTTTGCAGGCTATATATTTAGAACAAGTGCTAAGAGAAGGATTCTCACATCCTGCAGTAAATGGAATCATCCTGTGGACTGCACTCCATCCGAATGGGTGTTACCAAATGTGCCTTACTGATAATAATTTTAAAAACCTTCCAGCAGGAGATGTAGTTGATAAGCTACTGCAAGAATGGAGAACTGGAGAAATGAATGGGTACACAGATGAACAGGGTTCACATAGTTTTTTTGGATTCTTAGGTGAATACAGAATTAGTGTTGCATTTGGCAATAGAACAGCAAATTCAACATTCTCTCTCAGTAGAGGTGATGAAACTAAGCATTTTAACATTCAATTGTAACCCCATTTATAGGCATACTTATTATCTGTCTTATAGATTTCAGTTCTTGCATATTTTAGTATCCAGTTTAGGAAAATTTGAAGCCATCATCTATATCCAGAGTTACATAATAGATTATGCTTCTTAATTAATATAAACTACTTACTAATTAAATATATTTTTCAATTTATTCTTTTTTTAATTTCAATGAATCCGTGTAGTAATAATATATATATTTTCAGTATTATACAAACAAAAACGAGTATATTAGAGAAATGATATAGGTAAGCATTTTCTATATATTTTTTGGCTCATTAGTTATATATATATAGAAAAACTACATAACTATGAGCCAAAAAAATATATAGAAAATGCTTACCTTTTTTGGCTCATTAGTTATATATATATAAGAAAAAACTACATAACTATGAAGCCAAAAAAATATATAGAAAAATGCTTACTATATATATAATATTAAATATATATATATATATATATATATTATATATATATTATAATATTATATATATATATATATATATTATATAACTGGTTCTATAACCACCAGGTATTTAAAAGTCCACTTTAACTCAAACTATATCCGGCTCGAGTTGTTGTAAATCCGTACAAAAGCGGCAAATTTTTATATATAATGGTCTATAACCACCGGTATTTAAAAGTCCACTTAACTCAAACTATATCCGGCTCGAGTGTTGTAAAATCCGTACAAAGGGCAAATTTCCATACTCAATTTAAATTTGATATCTTTGATTAATATAGAATTAGTACTAACAACTTCATTTCAATTATATTTTGCAAATCATATATTCATTTCAATCGATTACGTGTGTGGAAATCATTTTTCGATAGTTTTATTGATCATTTTTCATCAAATAGTGACCAAATTCTACAAAGGAATTTTACTTTGACTTTACTAAGAAAAATAGGATAAAATTATATCTCTAACAATTTTAATCTGTACATACAGTTATGCTTAATATTCTTTTTCTGATTCAACAATGACATTTAATATTGAAATAATATTATATTATAATGTGTTAATATAAAAATATATACGTGCGCGATACACGTGTTATAAAGACACATAAAATATTTAAATCTATAAGTTGGGCTCAAGATTTTAGGTACCTAAATCGGGGCCCAAAATGAGCCTCAAAATTCAAACCCAACAAGGCGGTGCTCCTCCAATCTCCAAATGAAACATTTATTTTTTTAAAGAAATCCCTATAGTACCTCAAAGATTTTCTATAATACGCATTTTAATATTTACCATTTTAAAATTTCCATGTTTAATACCAAATTAATCAGAGTACAAGATTTTTTTTAACGAGTAAAATGACATAAAACAAGTTATAAATAAAATAACTCTCGCATTAACAAAATGTTAAATCTTAAAATTTTAGGAATTAAAGTGTTAATTCAAAATTTTAATTAAAACTATATTCTATATATCAAATTGAAAAAAATGCTTTATTATTAATTGAATTGATAAATTAATTTCTTCTAATTTTACTTTCAATTTAAACGTGGAAATACGTGTGTGAATAAAAGAAATATCTACGACATTTTAATTTAAAATTTTAATTGTGAATAATAAAACTATCATTGTTTATGTTTTGTTAAATTTCTCACTTTTTGATTTTTACATGAATTTAAAAAATTATTGAAACATCTCAATTTAAAAAAGAAAAAGAATAATTAACTATTTTAGTGCAAATATGAAAAAAAAAAAAAAAAGAAAGATCAAACCCTGACGGATGGAGTATTGTATAAGTAATATGTTTTACAGAAGGTAGGTATTTTCAAAATTTATTAAAAACAGAATTCAATTCATTTCCAAGTTTATTCCAGTAACCAAACAGAGTATTTCTTGTAAGCAAGTAGAATAGCACATTTACAAAACCTACTTTTTCAGTTGTCTCTCTTTATTGCCGCCTTTCAGCTCAGCTTTCACATTTAAAGTCATCTTCAACAGTTGGCTTTGTTTTGCTTCGTCTCTTTAGCCTTTATCTTCTATTTTTCAGTCTTGAAATTCACGTTCAATTAATAATATATATATAAATAAATAAATAAATAAATACAGGCTGCAAATATTTCAAAGTGCACAGTTGGAGTCATTGCAAAACCTCTGCAGGTAACACGGGTGACCATCATCTGATCTGATCTGATTACCAAAACATCATGAACATACCTAGTGGTGTGTAGGACCCATTTTCCAAATAATCATTCTGATAATTTACAACACAAATTCTAATTATGATTGTAATTCACAACTTAATTACAAATTGCTACCTAAAAAGCTAACTATTGCAACGACTAGCCGTCTAAATCCCATCATACCACACAAAACAAAGGAAAAAAAAAAACAGAAAAATGTCGGTCGTTACTCGTTAGGTGTGAGGCTGAGAGCTACTTGTTTTCATTTTTTAAAAGTTTCCAGTAATCATAATTTCGGTTGCTCATAATATCATGGCCGATTAACATATTTCCGCTAAGGATGTTTTACTTATTTTTCAAAATGGAAAATTTTAAACATCTTAAAAACCAAAAACTGAAATGTGATGTTATGATCACGATTAGATAACTGAGCCACTACTGGACTTTTACGCCATGAGTTGAGGTTGGCATTCTACTTTTGGCCCAAGTTGATGATTATGTTATGTCATTCTTTTTTCTTTTTCTATTTTTAAATTTTAATACAAAATCAACCATTTCAAAAAAAAAAAAAAAAAAGGGAGAAATTTAATACAAAAAATCAACCATTTCAAAAAAAAAAAAAAAGGGAGAAAAGAAAGAACATTTCACAAACAGAAACACATAAAAAAATAGAGAACAATGACGGCATTAGCCTTTAAAATATTCGTCTTCCATGGCAAATGCAAAAAAAAAAAAAAAAAAAGGGAGAAAGAAAGAACATTTCACAACAGAACCCATAAAAAAATGAGAACAATGACGCATTAGCCTTTAAAAATATTCGTCTTCCATGGCAAATGCAGACAAAAGCCAATCCCTAAAACTTGCAATATCCGCAAAGTGCTCGCAACCACTTTGCAACTCTGGACCAACCAACAAAACACATTGGCAGTCACTTTTTAATCTAAACGGATTAACCTTAACTTCCAATTTTACAGTCCGATGGTGTTGGTGACCCATAATGAAATATAAAATAATAAAATCCCAGGCATTTTTATTGTTACTTCACACTCTATTACAGTTAACATTCTCATGAATCATAACCACTAAGATTAATTATTACCTTTTTACTTAAATTTACTCAATGAACTTGTAATTTTGGCTTAATTTGCTCTTGAATTTATAATTTTAACTCAATCTGACCACTAACATTTAAACATTGCAAAAAGCCTGCCTCAACTTAGATTCTGTAAGCAAAATTCAGGAGATGAATTGGACTTTATTTTTCTTGGGCCAATCACATTTTTATTTCTTTCTTGAACATGTGAAAGGAAAGGATATAAAGCTTGGTTCTTTCTGATTTGTTAATTGAGCTACTCAAAAATATTGAACAAAAAAGCAAAAGAATGAAAAATAGAGGTAAAAAACACAAAATTATAATATAGAAACAACTGTTCTTTTACATATATAACATTGAAAATTTTAGAGAAAAGAGGGAATCTTGGAAGTGAAAGTGGGTGTTTTACAATCTGGATGGAAGAGAAAGAGAATATCTGTCAGCTTTTCCTAACAAAAGGCAAAATCCAAGCACCCACCGATTTAGAGGCTGCAAATCTGCAAAGAATTCACATTAAACACTAGAAAGAAAAGCCACCAACAAAATTAAAAATACACGTCTCTCTTACTCTACTCTTCACTGCTACAAGTAAAAACAAGAAATCACTAGTAAAATAGCCGTAGTAAAATGCAGAGCAGTAGGAGCAACTGTCTTGTGTGAGTTCCCCATAGCTAAACCAGCTAACCAAGATCCATCTGCTAGCATTGTTTCTCCTGAACCAGAACCAGAACCAGACCCCGATCCGGCGCCGAACGCAGTTCCAGCAACTGAACCTGAACCAGAATATGCACCTGTACCCGAATACTCTAGCCCAGACCCAGATCCGGATCCAGACCCTTCATTTGGTGACGTGGTTAATCCTGTCATTGGTGGTGAATAGCTTGTCGATTTCTGACTGCAGAACCCACATGTTAACAGAATACTGTCAATTTGTGTAAGAGGAATCTTTATTATTGATCAGATTCTTTGGTATAATGTAAAACA
This sequence comes from Jatropha curcas, assembly GCF_014843425.1. Next base: position 205,182 of record NW_023591277.1, on the reverse strand, counting down.
CAAGCATTAATAGCAATCCAACAACAGAATTAATCCTTTATAGCTTAGTTAATTATAATAATTATCAACTAATCATTCAAAAGGGAATCTTTGGCATTGCTTGCCACCACACAACTCGTCACCAAAGATGCATAAAAAATAGTTTGAACACATTTCTAACCATGATTATTTTTTATATAAACTCTTACACAAAATTGGAGGGAAAAAAAGCTTTTTGATGAAGAGATTAGGAATTCTTACCAAAGAAAAAAATCTTGAAAGGAACTTGAGTAGGTCGTAGAAATAAAGAAAGATACATTTTCAAAGAGATACATGTAAATCAAGAAAATAACAAAGCAAGAAAATTTATTAAACAACAGAATGGCAAAAGCAATGTTCTGAAGGAAAGAGACTAGCTTTATCTTTAGACAACATCCATTGATTTTGTATAGGCAAGAACCAAGCATCAACCTCTAACTACACACTAATATATGCTTAGAATTTTAATGAAAAACAGTTGAATAAAACTAGATTAACTAAACTAATTAAATAGAGATTATTTGTTTTTTTTACCTTAAGGAAGATGGGCAAAACGTCACTGTATAATCTGCTCCGGTGCACGTGAAAGTACTAGTAGCATCATCATACGCATAGCTATACGATCTAGGGCAGGCGGCCTTAAACATCTCTGAATAAACCGACGGCTTACAAGTGGAGGGTGTGTTAAACGCGCCGCTGCAACAGTATTCCGGACTTCCAAAAGCTTCGCACGCGCTCTTACACGCATCACCATCGCCGACCTTGAGTTCTGCTGGACACTGTCTGTTCAGATCCGCAGAGCAACCGGTAGAAGCGCACATACCCGACCCACCACTCCCATCAACAACCATGGGTAGATTGTACCCATCTACAAGACTGACGTCATAAAAGTCCTGCCCACCGGTTCCAAGCGTGAACTCAGCTAGAGTAGCAGGCGGGGCGGCTCCGAGTCCGTTACACTCTACTTGACCCGAACCACAGTCGCCAGTGAGACAGAATCCGGATCCAGAGTCGTCAAAGTTACAACCGGTTCGTGCCCAGAAACGACCGGACCAACCAGTTGGGGCTTGAAAAGAACGGGAAGTGTCCTTCGGGAGCTCGAATCCAGTGCTGTCGAGTCTTGGACTGCCGGCATTGGCGAGAATGCCAGGCCAGACTGTGTACTCGCATCTGTTAACAAAAGTAAATGTAGCTCCAGATGCACCTACAAACATAAACAACAAGATCCCGTCAAGAATAGTTGGAAACACATAAAAATAGTTGGATATCCATTAAAAACATTTCGAAAGACTGCATTTGGTGATTTTACCTCTGGAAGTGAAAAGAAGAAAAAGAAAGCTGAGAATGAGAGTGGAAGAGTGACCCATCTGGATGGTTATGCTCTTTCTGGTTTTCTTTATTTTTGTTTGCTTAAAAGAATGTATTTTGATTTATGGGGTTTAGATGTTATAATAATGATGGTGCTGGTTCAATGAAGTAGTAATGGAAAAGGAGGAGAAGACAATGCAGGGCCTGATGCCCTTAAAGGAGGCAACAGTGTTGAGAGATGATGAATGGAGAGTATGTGATTAGGAGCTCAATACCCATAAACAGACAAATGGGTTCTGGGAAGAACCAGAGAGAGAGAGAGAGAGAGAGAGAGGCCAGTGAGTGAGCTGGAGAGAAATCCAAATTAGCTTTGAGATATAATTCTGTTTCTCTCTCTATTCTTCCTACCTAGCCCTCTGTCTAAGTCACTGCAGTTTTTTCAGTTCAGATATGAAAAAAATATACTACTATCAAAAAAAAAAAAAAAAAAAAAAATAAGTCACTGCAGTTTTTTCAGTTCAAGATATGAAAAAAATATACTACTATCAACAAAAAAAAAAAAAAAAACACAAAAAAAAAAAAAAAAAAAAAAAACATATGAAAAAATATACGTTTTGTTTTTTTGGTTGGTTTAATTTCTTCCTCCCCGATCATAGGAATTAGCAACAGACGTTAATGCTTTGTTCGGGAAGAGGGGTAGTAAAATGAGGGATAATAGTAAAACAGAGGGTGAAATTTTACTATTTATTTTTTCTCAAAATAGAGTGAAAATAAGATTAAAATAGGTGTAAAATAAATTTATTTTTACACCCTCCTTGATATTTTACCTCAAACCAAATGAGAAATTTTGATAATTTCAAGAATTTTTCACTCTTTATTTTATATCCACTCAAACTTTACACCCATCTAAACAAAGACGAAGTAAATTAAAAGAGAAAGTGCATTTCTTTTAACTTTTTTAAGCCTAATTTACTTCTATTTTCTGGACTGCCTGTGCAAGTTTACAAAATTATTGTACATGCAAAATTTTCCTCAATCCTTATTTTTCTTCTCTATTTTGCTTCCTCATTTAGAAGGGTGTCAAAAATGGATTCACATGTCTGATTCGACAGAGATTCACCTAACGAGTAATATGATTAAGCCAATATAAATACATTCTATTTAATAATTATGTCTATTTTATCAATACAAACACGACATAAAAATTAGACATTTAATAAAAATATGACAAATGTAATCCACCTAATATTATAAACAGGTTAAAAGAAACGTATTGATTCATAAACGATCCATTTATAATACGAATCATTTTAACTAGACTCTAATCCATTTATTTCGCATTTAGACGAACAACGAGTGTCACCATCGATTTTGACATCCCGACTTAGGTCGCTGTCTTTGTGGTTTAATGATGGTGGAAATTGAAGATTTGGAGAAACAAGGCTGTATTTTTCTTTATTTATATTTCTCTGTTTTGACTTGTGTTTTTTCTTTGACTTGATGGTAAGATCGCACCATTTTCTACGGCATGACGTTTTTGTTTGAGGGATGGAAATCTCAAAGAGCGTTAAAGTACTTTTAAAAATAGAGAGACCAAATATAATTAGGCCATGCCTAGCCTCATTGAACTGCCGGTTCGGTTCACATAAACGACAAAAATTTTAAAATATTAAATTCGAATTGGCTTTTGAGCAGTCATTGTCAGTCCGGTTTCGATTCCGGCCGATTTTGGTGCAGTTCCGATAAATCGATAGTTTTGATCACGGTTTCCGGCGATATATATATATATATATATATATCGATTCTAACGTTACATCTTTCTTTCGAAAATATTAATATGAGTTTAAAAAATATTTCTAAAATTTATTTTAAATAAATTTTAGAATGCTTTTTAAAAAATATTTCTAAAATTTATTTTAAATAATTTAGAATCTCATACTCATATAAAGAATAAATTAATTAATTTACAAATAATCAAATAAGGTTATCACTTGATTTTGTTTAAATGTTAACTAATTAAATAAATATAAAAATTTGGAAAAAATGCCTTGCCAAAAGAATGTAATTTTAAACTTAATAAACAATTTAAAGGTAAAAAAAGTTAAAAACAATCTAAGTTTAGACTATATTTCTCTCCTTTTTTTATCAATTTTACTTATTTAGATTTTTTAACTTTTAAAGTAAGTTGTAATTTTAAAAAAATATTAAGTAAAGTATATCATGTGGTAAAATATTATTGAGACTTTTAGAGATGTATAAAATAGGCTAAGTAATTATTATTTTGAAAATAAAAAAATAAAATTTTTGGTTCAAACCGGACCTGAACCACCGGTTCAGAGCCCGTTCAGGTTCATATTTTAACATTCACATGAACCTTAACCGATCCTTGAACCTCCGATTCCGGTTCAAAATTTTGAACCGACGGATCCAATTCGGGTCCAATTCATCTACAATACGGTTTGATTTCAGTTCGGTTTCGATTCAAAATGAACCGATGACCATGCCTACCTCAGACCTAAAATATTTTTCACCAATCAAAATTTTATTACTACTTACTTCCCACTACAAGTAATTTTTTTTTTAACATAATTTCATAGACGATCTCAATTTTTAATAAAAATTAATTACAATTGACAAAATTATCTTTTAGTAAGTTCTTTAAACAATTAATGTTCATCTTATGAATATATTAAAAGATAAGGGTATAGTTGGAAAAAATAATTAGCATTTACTTTATATTCTAAGGTTATGTTTGGTTTGATTTAATGCAATGTAATGTAATTAAAAATGTAATGCAATGTAATGTAATTAAATATGTAACGCGATGAAAAATATGATATAATGAAATATAATCAAGATTTTATTATTATGTTTAGTAATGTAATTCAAAAAATTTATGGAATTTAATTACCATTTCTTTTTTATATTTATTTGAAAATATGCAATGTAACTAGCATTATTACCACGCCACACCACCACCACCACACGTCAAACACGAGTCCACCACCACCACATCATTATTAATATAAAAAAACACCACCACATCATTATTAATATAAAAAAAAATATTTGAACCAAAAGCTATTCATTATATTATGCTATTAAAGACAATTTAGATTTATAAATTTATTTGAACTAAAAAATTAAAAGAAGGTAATCTCAAAAAAATATAATATATTAGAATAAAAGTTAAAGTCATTAGAAATTTTTATTTATTTATTTTCTCTGAATAAATTAAAATACAATATAAAATTATAGGCATTTTGATATTTTTAATGCTTTTTCATTCTATTTTTCTTATTCCTATAATAAAATAAAAGAAAATTTTATTGAGTGTTAAGAATAAAATATAATTTTTATTGAATGTTACATATTAAATACTAAAATATAATTTTTATTATATGATGGGGGATGGTAGTTGTGGTGGTCATGGTAGAGTGGTGGAATGGTGGTGGTTGTGGTGGTAATTGAGGCGATGGTGGTGGTAGAATGGTGGTGCAGTGGAGATGGTAGTAGAGTGGTGAAGCGGTGATGGTGGTGGTGGTATTAGTAGAGTGGTGGAGCAGTGGTTATGGTGGAGGTCGTGTAGTGGTGATGACGATGGTTGTGGAGGAATGGTGGCGGTGGTGGAGTTATTGTAGTGGCAGTGGTGGGCGGTGGTAGTAGTGGTAAGAGTTTTAATTGGATGACTTGATGTAATTGATACTACACGTGCTTGATGTAATGGACAATATATTTGTTTATTCATTATATCAATTTAAGTAATGAAAATTATATATGTAATCTCAATTACATTACATTGTTAAAAAAAAAAAAAAGTCTAACCAAATAATGTAATCAATCATGTAATGTAATTTCCAATGCATTATATAATTGATTACACCATACTAAAAATGGCCTAAAATGATAAATTAATTGGTAAAAAAAAAAAGCCTTAAAAACACTTGTAATGGAATAAAGGTAACGTATTAAAAATGATAAAAAAATTTCTCAAAAATAAACCATGTAAAATACTCTCAACTTTGTGTTTTGTTATAATTACACTCCAAATTTAAGTAATGCATATGAATTTAATAAAAATATTAAATGTGGGATCCATATATGCTAATTAGACTAACTCAAAAGGTTAGAGAAATTCAAAAGAAAAGTATGATATTAGAAAAAAAAAAAAAAAAAAAAAAACCTAAAATTAACCCCTCCTTGATCATCCCACTCAATCCTTCCCTCTTATTTGTAAATCAACAATTCGACACTTCTCTTCTGTCCAACCTCAAATGATTATCACCAACCTCATTTGAAATTTGCAAGCATCTATAACAATCATTTGTAACCTCTTTTGAGAAAAAAAAATCCCGAAACTCAAAAAAGGTTTTGTCACGCCCGACTCTAATCACCAAAGGAATTATCCGTTTTGGATCAACCCGAATCCATCCCATACTGGATTGGTAGGAACCGCGCGGTTTTGTCCCGCATGTGAAATGGGAAACTTCTCAGGAGGTCACCCATCTTAGGATTTCTGTTAAACGAGCATGCTTAACCCTGGAGTTCTTGCAACTCTTCAGCCATTCCACCAAAAGGCACTTCTAATGATTAGTTTTCCCCTTTTTCGATATATGATTCGATTCATTCCTGTGTCCCGCATTCCACTATCCATAGCTAGCCTGCCATCCTAAAAGCTCTCCAGGACCTTAACTCTATCCACCTTTTTAGGATTGCTTTGCCGAGTCAGAATGTCACTTTCTCTATGTCACGCCCGACTCTAATCACCAGAGGAATTATCCACTTTGGATCAAGCATAATCCATCTCATACTGGATTGGCAAGATCCAAATGATTTTGTCCCGCATGTGAAATGGAAAACTTCTCAAGAGGTCACCCATTCTACTATTTCTGTTAAGCGAGCATGCTTAACCTTGGAGTTCTTCCAACTGTCTAACCATTCCACCAAAATGCGCCTCTAATGATTAGTTTCCCCCTTTTCGATATATGATTCGATTTATTCCTGTGTCCTGCATTCCACTACCCATAGCTAGCCTGCCATCCTAGAAGCTCGTCAGGACCTTAACTCTACCTGCCCTCCTAGATTCGCTTTGCTAGGTCGGGATGTTACAAGCCCACCAGCTTCTGCGTTGTTTGTCCTCAAACCATTCATCTATTGGAGGGGGTTCGGCTCTGATACCACCTGTCACGCCCGACTCTAATCACTAGATGAATTGTCCGCTTTAGATTAAGCCGAATCCAACCCATACTGGATTGGCAGGATCCACACGGTTTTATCCTGCAGGTGAAATGGGAAACTTCCCAAAAGGTCACCCATCCTAGGATTTCTTTGAAGCGAGCATGATTAACCCTGGAGTTCTTCCAGCTCTCCAGTCATTCTACCAAAAGGCGCATCTAATGATTAGTTTCCCCCTTTTCGATATATGATTCAATTCATCCATGTGTCCCGCATTCCACTACCCATAGCTAGCTTTCCATCCTATAAGCTCGCTAGGACCTTAACTCTATCCGCCCTCTTAGTATCGCTTTGTCGGGGTCGGGATGTCACAAATTGTCTGCTTTGGATCAAGCCGAATCCATCCTATACTGGATTGGCAGGATCCGCACGGTTATTTCCCGCAGATGAAATGGGAAACTTTCTAAGAGGTTACCGATCCTGGGATTTCTGTTAAGCGAGCACGCTTAACCCTGGAATTCTTAAAACTCTCCAGCCATTCCACCAAAAAACGCCTCTAATGATTAGTTTTCCCCTTTTCGATATATGATTCGATTCATTCCTGTGACATTCCGACCCGGCAAAGCAATCCTAAGAGGGCGTCCGACCCGGCAAAGCAATCCTAATTTTCCCCTTTTCGATATATGATTCGATTCATTCCTGTGACATTCCGACCCGGCAAAGCAATCCTAAGAGGGCGGGTAGAGTTAAGGTCCTAGCGAGCTTATAGGATGGCAGGCTAGCTGTGGGTAGTAGAAATGGGTAGTGGAATGCTGGACACGGGAATGAATCGAATCATATATCGAAAAGGGGGAAACTAATCATTAGAGGCGCCTTTTGGTGGAATGGCCGGAGAGTTGTAAGAATTCTAGGGTTAAACGTGCTCGCTTAACAGAAATCCTAGGATGGGTGACCTCCTAGAGACTTTCCCATTTCACCTGCGGGACAAAATCGTGCGGATCCTACCAATTCAGTATAGGATGGATTCAGTTTGATCCAAAGCGGACAATTCCTCTGGTGATTAAAGTCGGGCGTGACATGTTTATAATACCCAAGCATTTTTACTACTTTTAGTACTATAATAAATCCAATTTACAAGTCCATGTAACACAATTGCAATTAAAGCATTGAGTTTTTCATCTTTCTTTAATCCTATTTGGTCTCTCTCTACAGCGGGTTGTGTTTTTCTTGGTGCTTAAAATTGAGGATATTGTCAGGATCAGAAGATAAGTTGAAATTTTTTGAGTTTTTATTCTTTAAAAGGATATTCATTGTTTATCTCATTTATCTCCAATTTAGGGGTTTTGTTTTCTCTCTATCAAATGTTAATAATGAAAAAAAAAATCTCGGCTTTTCTACTTTAACCTAATAAATTCATGGTTTTTGAATTTTGTTGCAAAATTTATATACGAGGTAAATATCATATTCAATATGCTATTAAAATTTGTGGGTTTGGTTGTGTTAGAGTTAAAGATTTACAAAGGTCTAGCTTGATTTTTTATTCTCAAAGGTGATAGAGAAAGCTCCAAGTGAAGTTGAAGGAAGAGAGTATAAGGTTAAATGTGGAAGAAGAGCATAAAAGAGAGACATGGTAGAGAGAAAGAAAATGAGAGCGACTTTGAATCTCAATATCAACAAAGAGAGAGATGGAAGGGGAATGATAATGGTTAAGGTTACAACAACAAAATGCACCATCCATTTAAGAAGCCTTAATTTAAATTTGAAGTACAATTATATGAAAACCTAATAATTAGGGTGTTTCGAGGATAAGTTCGATTTGAGGTGTAATTATTACAAAAAGCAAAGTTAGAGATTTTTTAAATGGTTTACCCATTTTCTAAATACTTGAGATAAAAGGAAATTAAAACCCTTTTTAGTCATTTATCACTCTTTTCATCTTCATGGTCCCTCACTTTTAGTCTAAATCTCATTTTTTTCTTTTTATTTTTTAATTTTACTTTTTAATAAAACATTTGGTTAGTGAAATTTAATATTTTTCATAAAAAATTCAACATTAACAGCACCAGGAGAAGAATAATATCAATCTGTTCAACAAAAAAGAGGCGAACTACATAAAGATATTGAGAGAGGATTTGATGCAAAGAGACATCTAGGGCACAATTGGAGGAATGCCTTCATCGTTAGGGAGTGGACAATCTTTGGTAATTACTGATTTATTGAATCAAACTGAGGTTATTCGACAAAGATGGTTTGATAAATCAATAAACGATAAATAGTCGGTAAATTATAAATGATTTGGAAAAGTACCTAAAAAATTCAGAATTTTAACTGTGTCGTTTTAATTTATTTTTTCCTTTTTAAAAAAGTGAACCCTTGTATGGTAAATCAATCATTAAATTGATTAATAAACGTTAAAAATCTATCTATAAGTTGGTGATTTTTTCTTCGATAAATATGTAAATTGATCAATAAACGGTAAATACTCATTCGATAAATGTAAATTTGGTAAACGGCTTATTGAACCGACTGAATGTACATTCCTATTCTTCGTCCAATTTTAATATGATCATCCTCAAAGCAACAATTTGGTCTGTTGTTTTATCTTTGGCTTCATATACTTTCTCGTGTGTGCCTTCTTCTACTTTCTCTTAACTTTTTGTATTTCTCCATTTTTATTGTTGCTTTCTCTACTGGTGTGTCTGAGTGTTGTCTTCTTTAGCTTTTAAATTAGAAACCTATACATATACTTCAAGAGAGAAATGAATTGTCTCAATTTGAAATTCAAATTTATTAAAGAAGGTTGATTGTAATAGAGAAGAGAGAGGAGCTATGGAGGGAAGAGAGAAAATAAGGTCTCTGGCTTCATGGAGAAAAAGATTGAAGATGAAATGCACCATTTTGTTTCCTTGGATTAGCTAACTCATTTTTCAAATGTGGGATCCTTCTTTATTATTCTTTTTATTTAATAATTTTGACCAAATTTAAATTTAGGATGCTATTGTAACCAAATATAAATTAGAGCGTCTAGAGAGTTAAGTTTAACTTGGATTTTTTTTTTTTTAAAATAGTTTAGCAATCAAAACATAGCAATTCAGTTGAAAAACATGCTATAGTGTGTGACTTTTAGCCATATTGTTGAGTTTATGGTACCGTGTTTTCAAACGTAGTTCAATTTACCCTCCAAGATTATCAAAACACTATTCAATTGGAAATCACTTGCCTCGCTCCACTTGAGGCAGTAAAGCTCGATTAGGATTTACGTCATATTTTCTATCTCCTAATCCCCCAAAATCTTTATTCATCCTTGCTTTTTTTTTTTTTTTTTTTTTTTTTTTTTTTTCCTTGCTTTTTTTTTTTTTTTTTTTTTTTTTTTTTTTGAAAGATTGAAATTCATTACTTTGCTTTCGTCTGCTTTTTTTTTTTTTTTTTTTTTTTTTTTTTTGAGATGAAATTCATACTTGCTTTCGTCTTGCCTCTCGGGGAAAATTTTCTCTGATCTCCACCCCCGCAAAGATTGTCATTCTCTTTTTTTTTTTTTTTTCAATGATGATTTTTTTTAAATACATCATAAACTTTTAAATGCTAATAATTCAATTTAATAAAAAGAATATAGTAACAAAATATATAAAAGACATTTCAATGAATAGTTAATAGCAAATCATCTAAAATTAAAATATAAGAAAATAGTGAATTTCTTAAAAGTTATATTAAACTATTTTCATTTATCATTGTATATGTATAAGATAGATGGCTTGGAAGGGAGGAAATTGTTCCATCTCTACCCTGGGAGAGAAAACGGGTAATTCAAAATTCCCATCTCGTCTTCGTTGGAAATGATAATTCTTAGCCCCACACTACTATTATGAAAAGCCTAAAAGAATTTCTCCAACATCTATTTTCACTTGGTTTTCTCTTATCGGGTCAATCACCGGAAGAGATTTTAGGACGATACATTCATTTCATTGCTAAAATTCGAGTTCATTTACCTATGAAGTTGTGACTCATTTGGTAACGCACGCTGGGCATATGGAAAAAGCTATTGGGTTCTATTCCCACTAAACACACCTACAGAGATGGATGAATAGCCTTAACTATACCTAAGCCCTGGGCCAAATTAGACATCCCCTAATAATATAGTCTGGATGTTGGTGGTTTACACAAAAAAAATTCACATTATAAGAGAATATACTTTTTAATAGGATTAAACATATGATAAATAAAATATTAAAATAAATTTATTCTGATAAATATTTATAGCCAAGTGCAAAAATGTATCTAGTAGTTTTATAGTTTTTCATTTTAGGATTTTGTAGTATATCTTGTTGACAAATAAGGTCAAATGTCTAAACATTGTAATTCATGGATGAGACTTGTTGAACTTGATGTATGAAACCAAGTACACCAAATCAATTCAAAAAAAAATTTAAAAGTTTTATTTTATTTTTTTCTCAATATGCAGTAAAGAATACCCTCATTTAATTTCTTTCAAAAGAAAAAAAATACTCTCGTCTGATTTAATTATTTTTAATTAATTTAGTATATATATAATTCATATACCAGATTAGGGGTGGCCACGGTTCCAGAACTGCCGGTTTCGGTTCCGAAACCGAACCAAAAATTAACTGTTTCGATTATGGTTTGAAACCGAACGGTTCCAATTTCAGTTCCAGTTCCTAAACAGTTTCAAAATCGACGGTTTTGGTCGGTTCTCTGGCCGATTTTTCGATGGTTTCGGCCGATTTTGGACCGATTTTGGATGGTTCTAGCTGATTTCAGACGGAACTAGAACCGTCGATTTCGACTGAAGCTGGAACAGCTGGTTCACGGTTCCAAAACTGGTAGAATCAAAATCAAACCGGTTTGGAACAGTTCCGATTCCGGTTCGGAACCGATGGTTCTGGTTCCGAAAACCGGATTTTGGCCGCCCCTATACCAAGTATAGGTATGTTCTTCTAGTTGATGATATCAAATTTTAACTAACACATGGAACCTTTAATTCAATGCCGTACAAACATGAATTAAAAACTATTTAATTATCCAACCTTTAATATATTAACCGAATGAAACACACACCCTTTTTATAAAAGTGTTGAATCGAATATAAATTAAGGACTTTATCATTAATTTTTGAAAATAAAGGTCTTTATATGTTAATTCAACTATAATTTAAGGATCAAATTTCTTTCATTTTTATTTAAAACAATCAAACAATATGATCTTATTCAAAAATTCAGTTGTTATTTTTGTAATTTTTAACCTAATCCTCACCTGAAAAACCATTGAAAATAAACAAAAATATAGTTTTTAATTTTTTTTTTCTTACTAATTTTGATGGGAGTAAAGCTAATTGATTGATTGTAGTAGTAAAGTCATCATCAAAGTAAGAGTGCAATTGCAAATTAATTTATTCATATATGGCATTGAAAATATTCGAATTAGTTTTAATTTGAACTAAGTACTAATTTGACCAATTCATATAAGGCTAATTGTTATATAGTCTCTATATTTGTTCAAATTCCCTAGTAAAGATCTTAGTTTTTGAAATTATACTATTTAATTATGGCATTTTGATTTCATTACACTATAAAGTTTGACCATTAATTTTTTTATTAAGTAACTGTGAAATGTCAAAAATCCCTTTAAAAATAACTACCGTATGGTTTGGTTATACTATTGAGGACATCGACCTCCACAATTTCGCACTATTTGATCTCCATATAGGAATTATCTTTTAAGGGTGTTTTTTATATTTCACAATTACTTAATGAAAAAAATTAACCGTTAAACTTTATAATGTACAAAATTATTATACAAAGACTAAATAGTGTAATTTTAAAATTGTGTATCTGAAAAAATGTAGAGTCTATATAGTAATTACCCCTTCAGGTAATGTGTTATGTACAATTCTATTATTATTACATTCAATTTGAGCCACTCTTGAGTTTTTACAATTTTTTATTATTATTAAAATATATTTTATTATTAATAACTAATTTATTTATTTATTCTAGTAATAGCCGAATTGAGTTTAAATACTTTAAACATTAACCTAAGTGCATCTCTAACTTGAAAATTACAATTTATATCAAGCTTGAGCTCAATATTACCATTTCGTTAGGAATAAAAACAATTTTCATTTCGTTTGGAAGTAATATTTAATTTGCCGAAAACTAACTTTTTATGTGATTTACTTTTGAACTTACACCAAAACAACCAAAAGCCTAATTATTTATAAAAAATAATTTTTTATATATTTAACTAACAAAAAGTATTTAAAAAGTTCAAAAATTAGGAAAGAAAAATTATTTAAAAACAAAACAATCATTATAAAAAATTATAGTAGTCTTTGATTTAAAAAAAATTAAAAAATTATTTGATTTAAAAAAATTATAGAATTAGAGATTTAAAAAAAATTAAAAATTATTTGATTTTTAAAAAAATTATAGAATTAGAAAAATATTTGATTATATAAATATTTATTTCTAAAAAAATATTTATTATTTTTAATTAATTGTTTCTCAGTTATATTTTATCCAAATCAAATATTTAATTACTTTTAATTATATTTTAATTTAAATTAAATATTTATTTTTCTTTTAAATAAAAAAATTAGATTTTTTTCTTTTGGTGCAAGTTCAACATGTAAATTATATATAAAATTAATTTTTGGATAAATTAAATATATTCTCGGGCTTTTGATAAAAATAATATTCTCCATAAAACTATTTCCCAATCTAATTATTTCCCAATCTAATGAAATTTCAAAACTATTTGTCAATTTAATGTTTGTCCTAACATGGAGAGGAAGTGTTGCACTAAAACCACCAATTGAGTTGGTGGTTTGAGTGCAATAAAAAAAGTAACTCGTACTGATAAACAATCAGAAAAATAGTTATATGAATAAATAATAATTTTTATTTTGTACTGAGACCACCAATCCAATTGGTGGTTTCAATACAAAATGAAAATTTTAAAATTATCAATTTGCTTTTTCACTAAAACACATAATTCGTTGGGTGGTTTTAGTGCAACTATGGGATGTGATTACTAATCAGCAAAAAGTATTTTAAAAAATAGTATTTTGTTAAGAGTCCATAAGATTAATTAGTGGTTTCAATAAAAAATGGGTAATTATAATTTTAATGTCTGAACTATATAAAATGTTCCACTTTTAGTATCCCAACAAAAACTTTTGCAATTGAGTATTTGAACTCATTAGAACTCATTAAAAATTTTCAATCAAGTGTCCGTGGCTTAATGCCGAAAATACAACTAATCCGACACCTACCAAACACAAGTGGACCCACCAAAAAGAGAAGCGGTTGAATCCTACTACTAGGAAACTTTTTATTCCCGACTCTCTTTACAAGAGCCAACTAGGAAACTTTTTATTCCCGACTCTCTTTACAAGAGCCATATCGTATTCAGTTGATAAGTACAAAGAGACACAATAATATTATAATTGATGATCAAGTTCAAAGTGTCTAATAATCCTAGAAAAAATAGAATAGTTGATTTTGCTATAGAGCAACCTGCAACCAAAAATAACAATATTTTTCTTTCAAGCTTCAATTTGTTGTCTCTGTCTCTTCCTTTCAATAATTTTCAGATCCCTAACTTCAATTGGGTGGTTTTGAAAATTTCAACAGTAGAAGGAAAAGTTATTTTAGTAATTTTTATTTTGTTGGGTTCTACTCAAAATGACTAGTTACAAGTTGACAACTTAACATATTTTTCCAAGTCAATAAAAATTCCAACGTGGTATGTTAACTACCGGATTAGTTGTATTTTCAACATTCCACGTAAGTCATGGCATTTGATTGAAAATTTTTAATAGGTTCAAACATCATTGCAAAACTTTTCTATTGAGGCTTTAAAATAAAACATTTTCTATAGTTCAGACACTAAAATTATAATTAATATTTTTTATTGAAATCACTAATTAATCTAGTGTACTCTTAACAAAATAGTATTTTCTCATGTACTTTTTACTTACTAATGGTCACATCACATAATTGTACTAAAACGGCCAAATGAATTGTGTGTTTAGTGAACAGGCAAAATGATAACTTAAATTTTCATTCTGTATTGAAACAACCAATTGGATTGGTGATTTCAATACAAAATAAAAATTATTATTTATTTATATAACTATATTTTGTTGACTCATTGTCAATACGAGTTACTTTTTCTATTGTAATGAAACCACAAACTCAATTAGTGGTTTCAGTGCAATATTCTCTTTTCATATCAAGATAAATATTAAATTGATAAATAATTTAAAAATAGTATTAGATTGAAAAATAGCTTTCTGAATAGTATTATTTTTGTCAAAAACCTTATATTGAGTTTACGGAGTAAAATTGAGTTTTATACTTTTATTCCTTTATGTTATCATCCTAATTCCAGGACGGTCCGGTTCTCAGAAACGGCTATAATGCACGCCCTACTCCAAGGCTATTCTGGTACATTAGTGAATAAACATAGATGTATGGGGACCGTCGATTTTTTTTTTTTTTTTTTTTTTTTTTTGACATTTGGGACCGTCGATTTTTAACAGATTTTTTTTTTTTTTTGACATTTGGGGACCGTCGATTTATTAACACAAGGAAGTCAAAAAAGAAATCCAGTTTTACGATGTAGGCCCCACCAACGACCTTTTGTCATCCACTTTCAGTGTCACATCAACAGTGAGACACCCATCACTGCTGAGATGTAGGCTGAGATGGCGATGGGGACAGCAATTTTATTGGTGAATACAAATGCCACGCCAGAAAAAATAACCGTTGATTTTATGCCACGTAGAAAAGTGGGACCGAGAGTCCATGAGTAGATAGTAGTGCTGTGCAATTATGCGAAAAGCATTGGATTCCATTGTGGTCTCTTCTTTTTATGATTTCGATTTTAGTATGCAGAAAATATTGACTTCAATGATTCCGGTAAATAGAGCGGAGGAGTTTAAAATTATTAAAGCCAAATTCTGACACGTTGTGTGTCCAGTGCTCAGTACGGCAGTGCCGTAAAATAGGGGTCTAATGATTCTCTTTAGATACGTTGAATTATTTTGTGGGCTCGGGTTGGGCCTGACCCGTTCAGAAGTTGTTGGATTTTACATGAATTATCATTTTTTTTTTAATTTTAAATTGTATTCTTGAATAATGGCACTAGAATAAAATAGTCATTTACCATTTAATATCAAAATAATTAAAAAATAACTAAATACTGGAAAGTTGGCATTGTATTTTTTCCTTTTTTACTGTTTTTTCCAAGTTATATTAGGTTTGTACCTTTTCTATTACTTTAACATTATACATCTGGTAAATGTCGAGTTGATCTCAAAAATTTTTACTAAATGTATAGTTTGTTTCAGAATTAATTAATATATGAATTTGATTTTATAATCAATTTACTTCAACGCGGTGGAATTGACTGGGAGACAAGGTGGTGGTCAAGTACCCCAAATATCAAAAGTTGTTTGTTGGCATGTGAGATTCTCTTCAAGCAAATTTCTAGGCAAAATGCATAAATTTAAGTCCGTGATTAGGACAAAATTTTGTTTCACTCTAAATTTTAAGACAACAATGTTCTTGAAATTCAGAATTTTAGTAACTTTGTACCACTCTGTATATCAGTAATAATAATTTCTTTCGGTTCCTTAAAAAAAAAATTTTTCGGTTTTTTTATATTTATGTATAAAATATTTTTCAGTTGATGTGTGGTTAGTTTAATACTCCTGTCCCAAAATATAAGTCGTTTAAGGGTTTTATACAAGAATTAAGGAAGTAATTAATTTTCTTAGAGTATAACAAACTCAAAAGTAATTTGACCAAATTATCTTTTATCTCAAAAATCAATATTTGCTTGTGAAGTATTTATTGTATTTCGTGTAAATAAGGACGATATTGGAAAAACATCATTTATTACTTTTTAAAATACATAAAACGACTTATATTTTGAAATAGAATGAGTATTTAGAACAATAATTTTTTATATTTTTCAACTATCCAATAAGTATTTAATCGATTTAATTTAAAAAATTTATCTTTGCAAGTTGAATGATTTAATGGTTACAATTTTATAAAATTGAAATGTTTAAAAGTAATTCATAATAAAAGTTGAAAATACCATAAAATTTATTTTACATGAAGTGTAAAGTACAAGGATGAATTTATACATTGCCCTAACTTTGTAGGATAAACTTTTTTACTTCAAAAGTAAATGCATCATCTTGCTACTAAACTTGTTCACTTCCTTTTAAAAAAAAAAAAAATTGTACATGAGTCATATTAAAGTATATTACTTTGAGATTCATGTCTAACTTTAAGGGGTATATTAGATCAGAATTATATAAAATTTTAAAAGAATTATTCAGTTTTATAGAATTGAAGGATTTCATAAGATTTTCATAGATTCCACTAGAATTCTACATAGAGTTTTATGGAATAGTGAAACTTGTTTTATAGGTTTGATTGACTTTGATGGAATTACAATGATTTTTATATATGCAAATAAAATAAATTTCAGGATCTAATTGAATAAATTAAAAGGTTTTAGAGCCCAATTGTAAAACTGAAAAATAACAAGGGCCCAAAAAGTAAATATGTCGTCTTCTTCAAAATCATTTTTTTCTTCGTTAAAACCTTATCGCCGCTAACGGTGAAAAATCTGCAATGGCCAGTGTCGCCGACAGCCATCCTATGCTCTCGAAACAGTCACGATGTGATTAGAAGATTACATGCTTCTCTCCTTTGATTGTACGGCGACCTTCTCATTCGAAAATCGCAGATTTAAATAAATGAATAAACACACACACACACACACACATATATATATATTAAAACCGAAAACCAGCAATTATCACTAGCCAGGACTTGCGCCAACTGCCAGAGCTTGTGCAAGGAGGCGGCACACATTGAGATAGGTACGTGCACGGCCCGTTGATTACGGCTCCCGGAGCCTAGCGGTCTAGCCACAACAATGGCAGATTCTATTATTTAGTTCATCGACTGTTTCAAATCTTTTTCAATTTTTTTATTTGACTAAATCATTATTTAATTGAAATCAACACATAAAAATTTCAAAAAATAATCAAATTAATTGAAATCAACACATAAAAATTTCAAAAAATAATCAAATTAATTTTGAAAATTTATAACAACATAAATATTAATTTTTGTCAAAATATCAAATTCTTAGCACATGAATTAATTTAAAACTAATCCAATAATTAATACTTTATTTTACTCCTTAAAGGGTAAGGATGGAAGTGGCACAGATTAATTTAAAACTAATCCAATAATTAATACTTTATTTTACTCCTTAAAGGGTAAGGATGGAAGTGGCACAGATATTTTAGGGTACTCGCTCCACTCCGCTCCGATTCATTTAAAGAAGATATGAGTAGTTATAAATGAATTTAGTATAAATATGGATAGTAGAATTACTATTCGTAACAGATATGAGTAATGAAATTACCGTAATGGATACGGGTAGGATACATTTATAGTTATTTGGATACCCACCACCCGTTAACCGCTATATTAAATAGGTTCAGTAGTGGGAAGATACCCTATCCATTATTAGTAAAAAAATGTATTTTAAATAAGTTTGAATTTGGATAGCTTAAGATTTAAAAGTACCCCACCCATTTAAGAGGCACTTTAAACGAGTTTCGAACAGATACAAGTAATAAAATTTAAACAGGTTCGAATACGAGTACTTAAATGAGTATTTAATAAATGACTTATGGATACGAGTAGTAAAATTTTAAACGGATACCTAGTAGTTTAATTCTCGGGTACTCGCTATACTTTCTTCCTTATTAAGAGTGTATTGGATTAAAACTCTATTAAATTTTAAAAGATTTTTGAAATCTGTGGATTGAAGGATGGATTTGTGAATGATTTTTTTATTCATACCTAGCACCTTAAAATCCAACAAAATCAATGATTTTATAAAATCCTTCTAAATCAGTAATTTTTTGAATACCAATAAATTTGTATGGACTTTTAAAAAGTTATAATTGAATACCATCAAATTTTTATAAATTTTATAAGAGTCTGAATTGAATACCATAAGATTTTAATAGACTTAAAAAAAAAAAATCTAAATTGAATACTATTAGAATTTTAAAATCTTGTAAAATCTATCAGAATCTTAATCCAAGACCTCTAAATTTGAGAATGGAAAAACAATCTATTCATAATAATCATAACCAAAGAAAAATAAACTAAAATTTTGATAACGTAAACCTGATTTCATAAATAATTTTTTTATAATAAATTCTATGGATGATGGTCAAAAAAATGTTAATTAATTCATTAGAATAAATGCCAATTTGATTTTTAAACTTATTCAACGGGATAAAAATCCCTGAACTTATTAAAATAATTAAAAAAATCATATTTAACTTTTTACGCTAATTGAGTCCCTAAATTGATATTAAAATTTCTACAAATTAATAAATTGATTCAATTTAACAGTATTAGCTTTTCTACCTTCTTGTTCTATACTAAAAGCACCATATCAACCTTTCAACACTTATGAATAGAAGTTTAAATCCATAAAAGTATCATTTCTTCTAACACAATAAATTTATATAGTATAACTTTAATCTGTTTAATATAAGAATAACCCAGTAAGAAAAGATAATTTTAAAATTTTTAAATTAATATATATTTATAAATCCAAAATCATCGGTCAAGATAAAAATGATATAATATATATACTTCATATATGGTTTTGCTTTATTTCATATTTAATTAATTTTTTAATAAATTACACAGTCTGATTCCAACTATAATCTTAAATATCTATAAATATAATAAATAATCAGTGACTAAATTAACCCAAAATATTAACTCCGATCATTTCAAATAATTTCATGGGTTAAATTGACTGAAATAGTCAAATTTGACCATTTTGATTCAGCTTAACAAGTTGAAGGGCTAAATTGACATTTGTTTCTTAATTCATTATAAGGCTCAATAAATTGAAATAATATCATGAACTACACAGTAGTGGTAACTCTCTCTTGATTTACTAAATTGATTTTCTTGTGATTGAAAGCACTCAAACATAAAATTTTTGGCTCCTATATTTTTATAGAAAGTGAGAAGATCAATTATATCACATGTTATTAACAATTACTGTAAGTTTCTAAAAGAATGTATTTTATTTTTAATATTAAATAGAAAATTAATATAATTAATAATATTTTTATGTCGAATCTCATGGATTAAATATCATTTCTGATAATTAAAAGGAACATTAAAGAAATTTAGAGTATCAATAGAGTACTTCTGTGACAAATTATGTAATATTTTTTTTTTCTTTTGAGCATGTTTTCTCAAGTTAATAATTTTTTCACTTCATTTTCTAAATTTAATTCAATTTGATATTGTTACAATTGCTTTTTTAAATTAAAATATTAAGTCTTTTCAACATTAAGAGTTATTATAATAAACTTAAATAATAGGACTAAATCCTTAATTTACCCATATATAAACTTATCTGCACCATACGAATTACTCAAAAATGAGTTTTTTTTTTCTTTTTTTTTTTAATCTCCTAATCACATTTTCATAAGCTTATGTACAACAAAAAAAAGCCATAATATACAATCACATATATATATATATTTTTTTTTATCAAAATTTCATAGAGATAACTTTATGACATCAGAATCCCAAATTATCCTTGATCTGTAACTAAAGGAGCTAACTTTAACAAATACCTAATTAAATAATCAAAAACCAAGAAATACCTAATCCTTAACCTTCACAATGGATTCTTTCAGCCAGTCTTTTACCCCAAAACAATGCTGCAAATCCTAGCAACACCTGGAATCCACCTCCCTTATGGATTTTTGAAATTTAATGTGGATGCTGCTTTTAAAGATAGCTCCCAAGTTGCTGGAATTGCTATAATCTGCAGGAACGATGAAGGTGAGTTAATAGATGGCCTCTCTTGTAGAAAGCCATGTTCTTCAGCTTTGGTAGGAGAAACCTATGCTCTATTGGAAGCAACCAATTTAGCAAACAGCATGAATGATCAGAATGTGATTTTTGAGACAGATTCAGAGCTTCTTCTCAAAGCAGTGACCAATCCTAGCTCTGTTTTTTGGGAAATTAGTTCTTGTGTACAATCCATTGCGTTGGGTTTGCATAATCTTCCCTCCTCCTCTCTCGAGTGGGTGGGACGATTAGCAAACCAACCTGCTGATTGGATTGCAAAATCTTGTCTTAGTGGTACACTTCCTCTTAATTTTGTTGTTAATCCCCCATCTGCTTTATGTCCCCTTTTTGGTTGCTGATTCCCTGTAATCTTTTTCGGCCTTGGCTTTAATGAATATATTCAGTTCGAAAAAAAAAAAAAAAAAAAAAAAAAAAACCTTTCTACTGACTGCTGCCCTTCCGTCGGATTTCTCTAACACGCATGCTTAGAATCGCTCAGTCGAATTTGCAGCACTTAATGAACAAAACGAGCGCCAAAATGATGTGGGAATAGAAGACGGATAATTAAGAAGATAGAGTCCTTAAAAAAAAAAAAAAAAAAAAACCTTCACTGACTCTGTCTGATTTTCTAACAACATGCTTAGAATGTCAGTTGAATTTTGCAGCCTTATAGAACAAAAACGAGGCCAAAATGAGTGGGGATAGAAGAGATAATTAAGAAGATAAGTTTCCAACTAAAATATGAGAATCTCTTCATTGCCAAATGTAGAAGAAATTTAGAAATCAACCAACACATCAACCTACGCCATGTGCGGATTAATTATCATAAATTAGATATTTATAAATATAATTTTAAAATTCTGTCATAATATAATAAAATTTGACATTTTATAATAAAAGTTTATATATAATATTTTATATTTGTTAACTTGAAACATAATAATTTAACTTGTAGTCAACGTTATGAATATTTTTGTCATTACCATATACATGTCATTATATAATAAACCATAATAATATCTCTATAGTGTAATAATGGTATTTCCAGTAGAGTTTTTATCTTTAAATTGAAATAGGCAATTTGTATAAATGAAATTAAAATTAATATATTAAATCTTTTTATCTTTAAAATTTTAATTTGAGTTAATTTAGACAAAAAAAGTCATAAAAATATAAGCAATTAAAATTCCTTTATCCGTAAAATGTAATGAAGCAACATGCTTTGACAAATGAATAAAATTCCTTTTAATATATAAGCAATTAAACTCAATGAATTCAGGCTATTGTATATGTAAATACTAAATAGAGAAAGTTGTACTAAGAAAGAATGTTGCAAATAGCAAGAGGGAGGGTGCCTGAAAATTCCAACAACATCAGAGAATGGTCCGAGGCCAGGCTGTTTATATATTTAAATTAATTAGAGAAACATTTGAGACAAGGCATGTGCAGAGCTCATATTCCTATTATAGATTAGCTGTGGATTATCAAGTTTCAACTTTCAATGCCTCTCGTGTCTTATTTATAATGTTTGTGGTCCCGTAAATGTAATATCTTGGAGGAAGACGAGAGTCTTAATGAACGGGACAAATACTCGCTATGTTTCTATTTGGTGGTGCAAACGTAATACTCCATCCGTCCCATTTTATTTATATGGTTTAATAAAATATGTATACTAAAAATTTAGTCAATAAAAGTTATTTTATTATTATTTATCCTTAATAATTAAATACGATACTAAAAGTCTTTCATTCAATGAACAATTATAAAGATTATTATGAGAAAAAATTGTTTATATGTCTAAATTTAGAAACCTTGCAAATATTTTGGACATCAAGAAAAGGAATAATAAGCAAACAAAATTGGACGGAAGGAATACTACTTATTATTAGTATTTTCTTTTGAAGTAGAATATATATATATATATATTTTTTTTTTTTTTCGGAAGGTATACTACTGATTATTAGGTTATTTTCTTTTGATACAGCTAGAATACTAATATACTTATTATATTTGGTTTTTTTTTTCTACACTATATATATATATATTTTTTTTTTTTTTGTAAACCGTCGGTATTCGGACCTATTACCAGGGACCACTTATTCAGGCTTGTGGCTTAATCATAGTTAAGGCTCTTCGCCTCTCCCTGTAGATATATTTTACGGCGATCGAATGCAAAAATTCTTCCCATATGTTCAATCTGTTTTGCCAATTTAGTCACAAATCCATAAGTAAATAAATTATTATTTAATCTGCAGTGTAATTAATAAGTTCCTATTCTTTTAATGACTCAGAGAATTAAATAGTATTTTATACTTATTCTCGTTAGCAAGTAGCCTTTTTTTTTTTTTTTAAATAAAAGATATTCTGTTAAGTGAACGGAAAAAAAAAAAAATCCACTTTGCCTTTTTTTTTTTTTTTTTTTATTATTCTCAACTTATAGTCTATAATTTCTTTTCAAAGGAAAATTGTAGTCTCACTTTTACAGTTTTTTTAAAAAAAGCGATTAATTCTTATTCACGTTTTGCCTGCTTAATTGCTCGCTTCTAATCTCTCAAGATACAATTGCAAGTGCTGGACGGCAACAGGGAGACCCATTGGCGGCGGCTTTCCAACGAAGGTGGCAAAGCGAAAGCCTTTATTCCTCTTGCTAACACCCTTTTTTTTTTTTTTTTTTACGTATTATCTCAAATTATAGTCTTATTTCTTTTCAAAGAAAATTGTAGTCTCATTTTTAGTTTTTTAAAAAAGGATAATTCTTTTAGTTTTGTATTGTGCTTCTATTTAATGTACATATGCAATAGCTGGGACGGCAACAGGACCCATTGGCGGGCTTTACCAACGAATTGGTGGCAAGCAAAGCTTTATTCCTCATTGCTATCCTAAACAAGGATTAGTTCCATCCGCATTAGTGGTGGGAACATCTCGTAATTTATATTTATGTATATATATATATATATAGTGATCTTCTTCCTAATGATTTCAAGTTTGAATCCTCAGCTATAATTTCATAAACTATTTTACTTTGTGTAACTCTAATGTTATTCTGACTAATTGAGTGTGAATCAAATAAAAATCCTAAAATAAATATCTATATTTTACACAATTTCAATTTGTCATCTTTTGTCATTTCAACTTTAATTTTTATTTTAACAGGAAATAAATGCCGCTGGAATCGGTAATTGAAATGACAATATGACACTAAATATTACACTTTTCATAAAAAAAATATGATACGAAGAAATAAAGGAAATAGAAGAAAAAATGCTACAAGGTATAAATAGTAGAGTATAAATTCATTTTCTTTTTTATTTTTTATGAACTTGTTTCATGTAAATAGTGTTATTTTGTTGAATAAATTAATATATAGATTTCAAATAAATATATTAGGAGAAAATATGATTTTTTTTTAAAATGAAATATTTTATTTTTAGTACCAAGTCAGTATTATCTATGTCTGAATTTCAATGGATGACCTTCCGTTGAAATAAAAATCAAAGTTTGGATGACTGAAAAATAATAAATTAAGATTATATAACATTATGAAATTAAGTGTTAAGTTAAATCATCTTTTATATAATTTACCTATGTTTACTATTTCGAATGTAACGACCCTAATTGGATTACGAGTCCAAATACACTTTTTCAAGTTAAGTTATGAGATAAGCATTAAGAAGTTGAAAATTGGGTGCAACTACATGTGATCTCAAAGTTTAGAATAGAAATATTAGCAGCATTGTGGGGTCCAAAAACTATTATAATTGCTCTCCTCGTCTTAAAATTATAGTCTCAATTTTTTTATACAGTTTAAAAATATTTATTTAAATTATAATTTTTTATATTTTTCTATATATACTGTATATTAATGATTCTTAAGACTCTCAAAATAGGATGAATAATTAGTATATCAAAATTCATAATTAATTATCTTAAGATTTCTTTCCACTATCCAGCAAATTTAACTAATATTAATTATTCATATGCATTATTATATAAAGATAGTATGTAAAGATGAAAAATATTTCTAAAAAGAGTATTATTTTGGGACAATAAGAAAAGAACCCGAGATTATAATTTTAGGACTGAAAAAATAATATTTAAAACAAACTTTAAGCTTGCTAGGAACGATACTGTTTTAGACAAAGAAAAGGGAAAGCTGACTTCGTGGATTGTAATGGATCTTGGGCTTGGGAAAAATTTTGTTTATTTCTACCCCATACTATTATTACTTGCATTGCAGTTGTCCTTCCACCTCTCACGAAAGAGGTAATGATGACAATTATTGGAGCCGTACTAATTTTGGAATGTTTCCATTAAATCAGTTTACAACTGGCTTACACAGGCTCAAGTCACCAACCATCAAAAGAATAGAATCCAATATGTAAATTGAGGGGTCCTTAGCGAGTGAGAATTTTTTTTATGGCTAGCTATGCACCTAAGAATTCTTATAAACGTTGAGCGATGTAAAAGACATTTATACTCCTCTCCTCCTGGTTCGGCATGTCCGGGAATGAATGAAAGGGGTTCTTCGTATTTTGAGGGATTGCTGTTATGTAAAGCAGGCCTAGCTAGTATGACTTACAGCAACCTAAGCCGTCTTTTTTCTTAGATTCTCAAGTTACGATCAAGGAGTGGTTGCTCAATAATCTGAACACAAAGCTGCTACACAATTCGGGTGAATCTTAGTCTACTATTTAAAAAATCTGGGACATGTAACGATCCATGGATTGATTATGGAAGTGTATAGCTTGGCCAAAGATATTTCTCAAGCGGGTGATGATATGGGCAAATCCGACATTCTCGCTACCCACAAAAAGACATCTTGGATTGCTTAGAACCCGTCTCTCCCTAATATTATCAAACTTAATATAGGTGGGCTGTGGTAGGAAACATGGCCTGTGATGGTGGACTTCTCCGTAATAATGAAGGCAGGTGGCTGAAAGGTTTCATCTCCAAAATAGGGACCTACTCCATCGCTAATGCTGAACTTTGGGCTGTCATGGGAGGGTTATATCTTGATAAGAACTTAGGGATCCAACGCTTGCAAGTCAAATGCGATAGCTTGGTGGTCCAATTCCTTAAAGGAGTTACACAATCTTCTCGTGCTCTCCAATAATTAGTTATTGCCATTCAATATCTTACTCACCATTTCAGCAGCTGTGAAATCAGTCATATTTATAGAGAAGCGAATTTTTATACCAACTTCCTTTCTAAAGTTGTTAAAGACTACTGTTAGACACTCTTTCGAGTCCCCCTCCTAGTTTGTCTTCATGGATACTGCATGATAATGCGGGTACAAACATACCTAAGACCTATTTTGTATCATTAAGAGCTTTCTCTCTCCTTATTTATCCAAAAAAAAAAAAAAAAACCTTCCTCTGCTCCTTATTTATGTCCAAAAGAAAAGAAAAAAAAGAGAGAGAGAGAAGTTAGAAAAATAGATAGAGAGTGGTTAATAATTTGGTTTTACGATTAAAATGTTAGCCATTTTGATTATTTAATTTCTTCCTTAAGCCAAATTGGACCCTCTTGAGATAAAAAAAAAAAAAAAAAGAGAGAGAGAGAAGTTAGAAAAATAGATAGAGAGATGGTTAATAATTTGTTTACGATTAAAATGTTAGCCATTTTATTTATTTATTTCTCCTTAGCCATTGACTCTCTTGAATCTATCCACTCAATTTTTTGATAAAAATTTAAGTAAAAACAAATATTTTTTATATTATAATAACAAAAAAAAAAAAACAGTGTTACACTATTAATTAAATAGTTTTAAATTGAATTTTTTTTTAAGGCTAACAACTTTAGGCAAAAAATATTTACATGAGCCCATTTAAAAATAATAATATTTGATTTGAGCTACGAGTTTAATAAAAAAATTTAAATTAAACATAAAGTAAGATATTTCATAATAGAAATAAGTTTTGAAATAATGATTTGAGCATGCAAATACAAGCTTAATTTAGAGTTTAGTAAATAAATTTATGTAGATTCACAATAATTCCAAGCACTTTTATTAATTTAATTTAATACTAAATAAAATCTTAAATTATACTTATGTTTAATAAGTGGATAAGAGGTGTAGCTCATAAGATAAAAAAGAAAAGGAAGAAAGCCTAGAAGCTTGGGAATTGGGTTATGGGCTGTTCCAGTTACGAGAAAAGCCAGCAGCAGCAGCAGAAGTTTCCTTGTCTTATAACGACCCAATTTTAGAGTTATGCTATTATGATTTACAGTTAGAGAAATCGTAAAACTATTAAGAATTTTTCAAATTCGCATAAACTTGAGTACTAACTCAGCAACATCTCTAGTGGGGATTTTGGGTTTGATGATCAATGATAAGTTATCTTTCTTCATCGCATAGCCCTCATAAAACTGCTCCTTTGATCAAAGATAACTAATTTGGGTAACAGTTATTGTCTCTTTTTCTTTCCTTCTCTTACCTACTTGGTTTTTTTGCTTTTTTATGTTTTTTTTGTTCTGTTGAGTGAATGTTTTTCTATTTTGATTTATACCGCAATTGTCCTTAGCCCCGTTGACCTAGGTTTAATTCCACTAGCGTCGCGTCAAGCCATAAGAGAGAAACCTTTCCAACAGATAATTTCTCAATTCACAACAATTGAACATTGAACCTCTTGCTTAATGAACTGAGTTGTTTTCACTAGTACCAACCCCGTTGGTGATGGTGTTGTTGAGTGAAGGTTTTTCTCATGTTATTTTTCTATAAACAGACATTATTTGTGAATTCTAAAATGATAAGGAGTTTTTAGTTTGGTTATGTTGGAATTGTTAGTGATGTTTTGCTGGAGGCAGTTTATTAACGTTCAAACAATTTTTTCAATTTGAAACATGAGGTGTACAATCAGATGGCTGTCTGCAACCTACTCGGTGCTCAAGTAAGCCAATGATCAATAAACACTTGATTGCAAAAACAATTAATGTTTGACACACCTAACCACAACTTTTTTTCTTATTAGAAACAAGAATAGCAAAAATTGAGAAATTGAGACAATTAACCCTTCTGTTTTTCTTCCAAACAAATAGAGCAAAAGATTGAAAATTTTCATTTGAAATCATTCCTCCATCACCAGAGATCTTAGCTTATACAACAAATCAACAAGGTTTCTCATAACATTTCCCTAAATGCAAAATAGGAGTATAGGATATCTTTACCATTCCAATTATTGAAATTAAAAAAGAAAACTCTATTTGGATTGATCTCAAATATATCACTGGAAATTCTCTCCAATGTTCAAGAAAATTTGTCACATGTCAAATTTTGCTTTGACGTTTACCAATCTTCTAATCATTTCGAAAACTTATATATATTACAAAAATCAATTAAAAAAAAGGGGAAAAAGAAATAAAGACAATGGAAATACAATATCCCCAAAATCACTATCCCATGTATAGCCAAAACCGAACAAGCTAACAGAGGGTAAGAGAAAGAAATATACACACTCTTGAGTGTTTGAAATTGGCAAGTCCCTTTGAGTCATTTGATCAACATTATATATGCATTTGAGGAAGATGACTCTGCTCCTCAGCTGTGGAAATTGTGCTACTATCTGCCTGGAAGTGTCCAGTCCAGGCCAATCGTTAGTTACAAGGGTATAATTGGCAAATGAGCAAAACTGCTATTATAAAATAGGCTGCACCAGCACTAGTTAGTTGCACTTGAACTACACCTGGGGATGATGCGCTACTTGTATATTTGCTTGATATATACATCATTGTCTTGTTTACCAGTGGTAGTTGTGCCCCATCTTTTCGTCTTCCCAGCAATTTCTGGCTGCAGATATCCGCAGAAATTATGTACTTGTGTATATGAAACCATGTAGTGAAGACAAATTTACAATGTAAAAAGAATAAAAAAAAAACAATTTTAATGCTAGCAATGCATAGCGTAAAACCAACGTGCATAAAATGCAAATTGGAATGTTTTAACGTGTAACCTTTAAACCTTAAGGAAATGAAATGAGCTGTTGCTTTTAAGATAAGGATCTAACTGGAATTAACTCTCTTTGATATGAGATACAGGCTGTATATATCCCTATGCTTCAGTAGTTGAACAAAAAAGAGAGATCCTTCAATAAGACCACTAGACTAATTCAACATTTTCTTTTCAAAAGAATAAATTAAATAAATACTATATTTCAGCCATTATTTTAAGTAATAAGGAAGAGAAATCTAAACTTAATTTATATGCAAATAACATGTACACTTTGTTGCAATTCTAATATCAGCGCGATATCATATGGTACCTTAAACTATACAAATATATATTAATCCCTTTAGAAGATATATTTCCAATTGGCTCGGTTATTAGAGAAACTTTTAGGTAGACTATGTCTATAACATTAGCAATAGACTAACTCCATAATTTAACGCCACATCATGTTATCTTAAGAAATTCATTGACAAACTTATTAAAAGGTAAAAGAGAAGCAAACTACGTAGAGAAGTCAATACCCTTCTTCTCTCTAACCAAGCAGCCCAGAACAGCAAAGGGAAATAACAGGAAAAGGGAAAGAACAAACAAGAAAACCTTTAGCAGGATTTGCACATTCCTTAAAAAATTAGTGTATAAAAGCAAAGGGAAAAAACAAACAAGAAAAGCGCTTGCAAGTTTTGCAATTCCTTCAAATTGCAGTGCAGAAAAGCAAAGGGAAACAACAGTGAATTTACCTCAATGGTTTTTTTTTTAAAGACAAATTTCTTTTATGATTTGATGATTTCTGAAAAATTTTTTAACAGAATACTAGTAAAACAACTAACAGCTATTATAACAAATAAGGGCAGACAAGACTCTTATCCCTGTCCCAAAAATCTGCCTCTAATAGGGTCACAGAAAACCAGTCATTATTGCTGCTCTTCCTGAATGGAATCCAGCCTTGCCCGAACCTTAGTCCATCTTCCATGAACTGGAAGCAAACGAGAAAAAGGGAAGCCGGGAAAGTAGCCTCTTCAGAATCATAGTTCCTAGGCACATTCATTATTGATTCACATTCTATCCTCGGACAGGAAGTCGCAAAGCTCTTTTGTCAGCTTAGCGTCTTGAAGGTTTGTTCAAAATCAAAATCCTGATCTGACCATGCTTTCGTTGAGTTAATTATGTCAAAACTGTTGGGATTCTAACTGATCCCGAGTGGGTAGGCATGGCCACCGGTTCGGTTCGAACCGGAACCGAACCGTACTGTAGATGAACCGGAATCGGTGGTTCATAATTTTGAACCGGAACCGACGGTTCAAGGGCGGTTAAGGTTCATGTGAATCTTAAAATATGAACCGAAACCGGTGGTTCCGGTCCGGTTCGAACCGGATGCACAAAAAAATTGTAACTTAAAATTTTTATAAAAAAATTTATATTAATGAACGCGGATCGGTGGTTCATAATTTTTGAACCGGACCGCGGTTCAAGGGCGTTAAGGGTTTATGTGGAATCTTAAAGATATGAAACCGAACCGGTGGTTCCGGTCCCGGTTCGAACCGGAATGGCACAAAAAGAAATTGTAACTTTAAATTTTTATAAAAAAAATTTTATATTAGCTTGATTTTGAAAATTGTAAGTTGATTGTGATTTATGGTGAAGAGAAGTACAATGGTACAATAAGTTAAAAAAAGTGGTGAAAAAAATACACATGTTTTTACGCTTATGTATCAAATGGTACATGGATAGTTTGATTTATAAAAAAAAAAAAAAAAAAAAACCTTTCCAAAGTGGTATAAAAAAAGAGTGTACGAGATAGGTTTTTGATATAATAAGGTGTTTTTTTTTGATTTATTTTTGGTTAAATAAATTTTATTCATTTTTTTTAATCATTTATTTATTTATTTATGTAATTTACTATTATCTAAAAATATGTTGTGTATTATTTTTCTATTATAGAGGGACAATTGTGGGAAACCTAATAAAATGAGAAAACATGTATAAATATGATGAGTTGAAATGAATTTTTATTTCCACAATCAATTATTCATAACGTCTTGCTCTTATTCTGCGAATCAAAATTCTCTCATAATTTCCATATTTCATTATTTTTTCTATTTGCTTTTATTTTTTTCTTAAATATTGAAATTATCTATTGTTATTTTTTACATTTTCTTAGCATCTATTCCAATTTTTTATCTTTCCTCTAATCTAGATTTTTTCCATTCCATAAATTTACTTCATTTGATTTTATTAATAATGTTTCTGTAGTAATTTTGAAATAATATTTCCAAACTCATTTCATTAATTTTATATTCCATTTATGTTTTTCTATAATTAGAGAATTAAGCAAAATTTGTAAATTTTAATATAATTAATAGTTGCTAAGTTAGTTTAATAGAAGTTTTGTTTTTTGTTTTTTTTAATTTTATATATTTATTTAGTTATAAAATTTGTAACATTTTAAAATTATTGATTTATGTTAATGAATTCGGAAATCACAAATTTTTTATGAATTCGGAATCAAAATTTTATTATTTTTTTAAAAATTTGCATAATGCCAGAACCGAATCGGAACCGTAATTCGAACCGTCGGTTTGCCGAAACCGTGCCAAAACCGAAACCGGACTGGAATCAGAGGTTCAAGGGTCGGTTTCGGTTTAAAATTTTAAACATCTCGAACCGGCGGTTCAGTGAACCGGAATCGGCGGTTCACTGAACCGGCCATGCCTACGAGTGGGGCCCGCAGAAAAATACTAGTGGTAAAAGTAAAATAAAATTACTATTACCACATATACCTTCAATAATTTCGTATTGGATATTGACAATCAAATCCATCAGAAATAATTACTACGGTAAAAAAATTAAATAATTATCGTAAATGCCAGATGAAAAATAAGAACACCGAGATTTACGTGGTTCACCCTTCAATTGTTATGGATTATGTCCACGGGACAAAAACTCCAAATAATTCTTCCATTAAAAATAGTAGGTACAAAAGAGAATACAAAAATAGTGGCACTCTAAGTGTTTTCCAAAAACACCCCAAAAATTATAATCCTCAATGTATAAATCCTCTCACTATTTTCTCTCTTTTCCCACTATTTTCTCTCTTTCCCAATTTTAGGAACATTTTCCTAAAATTCTTTACACTCAATTGTGTATTCCTATTCTATGTTTTTGTACGATCTGTTGAGGGAAAACCTTCTCCTATAGGAGAAGGGGATGCGTTATTAACGCGTCCACCGAATGGACGCGTTAATCACGCGTCCACTTTTTTTTTCTTTTTCCTTTCTTTCGCAGCCTCCTTTGAACAACAAAAATAAACGTGCCCTTTTTTTTTTCTTTGTTCAAACTTGTATGGGTCCCACATGCTAGAGAGATGAGAAAATGCTACCATTGTGGTAAGGAGGGTCATTTCAAAAGAAATTGTCATTTACTCAAATAGGAGCATGCAAACTGAAGACGAGAATGATAGAAATACATCTGCTACAGCCTCAGGAGAAGATGGTGAGGTGTCACTCATGATGCAGATTGCTGTCATGTTGGAGATGCAGATACTGAGTGGATAGTAGACTCTGGTGCTTCATACCACTGTGTTCCCAAAAGGAAATACTTTTCCACTTATAAAGCATGAGACTTTGGCACTATTAAAATGGGAAATAATAGTGTCTCACACACTATTAAATGGGAAAATAATAGTGTCTCACAAGTGGTGGGAATTGGTGATATCTGTATAAAGACAAGTGTCGGGTGCACATTAACTCTTAAAAATGTGAGACATATTCCCAATCTTCGGTTGAACCTGTTGTCTGTGAGTGTGTTGGAGGAAGGCTATCACCATCATACAAGTGACGGTAATTGGAAACTCACCGAAGGGTCTTTGGTGGTGGCGAGAGGAAAATTATGTTGCTCGCTGTATAAGACGCACGTAATAATATATGTGGGTCAACTGAATACAGTTGCAGATGATGCTTTACCAAATTTGTGACATAGGCGGCTGACACACGTTAGTGAGAAAGGGTTGAATATATTGGCTAAGAAGTCCCTCATACCATTAGCCAAATGTAAAATAAACCCTTGTGATCATTGTTTATTTGGGAAGCAACATCGGGTCTCATTTCAGAAAAGCTCTAGACGGAGACTAGACGGAGAGACCAAGTTGGAGTTTGGTACACTCTGAACGTATGTGGTCCCCATGGAGGGTAGAATCAATTGGAGGAAGTAGGTATTTCTAACCTTTATTGATGATTTCTCAACGAAAACATGATATATTTGTTGGCACAAAAGACAAGTATTCAGTACTTTCAGCCAATTCCATGCAAATGGTGGAGGGAATAGCTGACTGGAGTGGCATTGAAATGTTTGCGCACGGATAATGGTGGTGAGTATATCTCTAAGGAGTTTAGAGATTATTGTAGTCAGCACGGTATCAGGCATGAAAAGACAGTTCTTAGTACGCCTCAACACAACGGCGTTGTTGAACGAATGAATCGCACCATTGTTGAGAGAGTCAGATCCATGCTCAAAATGGCCAACTTACCTAAACCATTTTGGGGAGAGGCTGTCAATACTGGTATCTACCTAATCAACCGACTACCTTCAGCACCTTTAGATTTTGATATCCCGGAGAAGGTCTAGACAGGTAGAAATATTTCATACACTCATCTGAGGGTATTTGGCTGCAAGGCATTCATGCATGTTCCGAAGGAGCAGAGATTGAAGCTTGATGACAAGTCAGTTCCTTGCACTTTTGTTGGTTATGGAGACCGAAGAGTTTGGCTACAGGTTGTGGGACCCAGTGAAAAAGAAAGTTGTCCGGAGTTGAGATGTAGTATTCCACGAGAATGAGATTGTGGCAGATACAACTTGTGAAGAATCCACAAGTGATTGTGTTGTTGATATTAAACCAGGATGCATTCCTACAGATGATGTCACGAGAGGAGGAATGCCAGAATCAAAACGAGAAGAAGAAGAAGAGCCAGTCATGGGGGATCAAGAGATGATTGTAGATGATGATAAGATAATAGTGATGCAGAGGGTGTTGAGCAGGGGGAGCCAGAGAACCCCATTCCACCAGAAGGAGTTAAACCTCAGTTAAGAAGGTCAACCAGAGAGCGTCAACCATCTACAAGGTACCCTAGTTCTGATTACATTTTGATTACTGATGAGGGGGAGCCAGAAAGCTTCTAAGATGTGCAATCTTGCAAAGACAGAGATTGCTGGACAAAGACCATGCAAGAAGAGATGAATTCTTTGAAAAAGAATGACACATATGAGCTGATGAAACTTCCAAAAGGGAAGAGAGCACTCAAGAACAAATGGGTGTACAAACTGAAGAAAGATGATGGCAACCTAGTGAGATACAAAGCTCGATTGGTCGTCAAAGGCTTTACTCAAAAGAAAAGTATTGACTTTGATGAGATTTTTTCGAGTTGTGCTAGGTCTAGTAGCCAATTTGAATCTTGAGTTAGAGTAGCTTGATGTAAAGACCGCATTTTTGCATGGGGATCTAAAGGAAGAAATCTATATGGAACAATCAGAAGGATTCAAGGTCACGGGAAAAGAGGACATGGTTTGTCGCTTGAAGAAGAGCTTGTACGGGTTGAAACAAGCACTGCGACAATGGTATAAAAAGTTTGATTCTGATTCTTTTTCATGGTGAATCAAGGATACAAAAGGATAGAAGCAGATCGCTTGTGTATATGTCAACGAAATTCCTGATGGTAAATTTTATCATCCTTCTCTTATTGTTATAATAGTTAATCGTTGGACCAGAATGCACATATGATTAGCAAGTTAAAGAAGTGATTGTCAAAAGCATTTGGACATGAAGGTATTTGGGATCGGCAAAGGCGAATTCTTGAATGGAGATTAATTCGAGACAAAAGTCCTGCAGGTTATGGTTTTTGCAGGAAAAATATATTGAACGAGTTCTAGAGAGGTTCAATATGAAGAATGCTAAATCAGTTAGCACTCCGCTTGCCGCTCACTTCAAGTTGAGTAAGAAATCATACCCATCAACAGAGAAAGAAAAAGGAGATATGTCAAATGTTCCATATTCTTCAGCGATCAGAAGTTTGATGTACGCAATGGTGTGTACAAAACCAGCTATCGCTCATGCAGTTGGCGTTGTGAGCCGATTTCTATCAAATCCCAGAAGACACATTGGAAAGCAGTAAAGTGGATTTTCAGGTACTTGAGAGGAACTTCAAAATTATGTTTAACTTTTGGAGGTGAAAAGTTTGTACTTGTTGGTTACACAGATTCAGATATGGCCGGTGATCTTGATGAAAGAAAATCTACATCAGGTTTCCTATTTACATTCTCAGGGGGAGCTATTTCATGGCAGTCGAGATTACAAAAAAGTGTTTCGTTATCAACGACTAAAGCAGAGTACGTTGCAGCAACAGAAGCAGGAAAGGAAATGCTTTGGTTAAAGCGACTCTTTCAAGAATTGGGTGTGCAGCAGGAAGAATATATAGTTTTATTGTATAGTTTAAAGTGAAAGTTAGACTTGAGCAAAAAATACTATGTAATCATGCACGAACAAAGCACTTGATGTAAGATATCATTGGCTTTAGATTTGCCATTTGAAGAGAATGCAGTTTCCAATTGCGAAAATCCACACAGACAGAAAATGCTGCGGATATACTGACAAAGGTCATTTCGAAGAGAAGTTCGAGCTATGTGTCAAAAGCCAAGAGTCCCACCATGTAGTCGGGAGGGGGAGAATTGTTGTGGGGTCCCTCCGACATGTTGGACCCACACAAGTTTGAACAAAGAAAAAAAAAAGGGCACATTTTTTTTTGTTGTTCAAAGGAGACTACGAAAGAAAGGAAAAAGCAAAAAAAAAAGTGGACGCGTGATTAACGCATCCATTCGGTGGACGCGTTAATAACGCATCCCCCTTCTCCTATAAATAGGAGAAGGTTTTCCCTCAAACAGATCTTACACAAAAACATAGAATAGGAATACATAATTGAGTGTAGAGAATTTTAGGAAAAGGTTCCTAAAATTGGGAAAGAGAGAAAATAGTGAGGATTGTAATTTTTTGGGGTGTTTTTTGTTTTTGTGAAACACTTAGAGTGTCATTATTTTTGTAATTCTCTTTTGTACCTACTATTTTTAGTAGAAGAATTATTCAAGAGGTTTTTGTCTCGTGGACGTAGCCCATAACAGTTGAAGGGTGAACCACGTAAATCTCGGTGTCCTTATTTTTCATCTGGCATTTATGGTAATTATTTTTAATTTTTACCGTTGTTATTATTTCTGGTTGATTCGATTGTCAATATCCAATACGTAATTATTGGAGCATTTTTCCGTAGACCCCACTCGGGATCAGTTATAATCCCAACAATTGGTATCAAAGTCTTTGGTTGGTAAATTCTGTCAGTTTCTATAAAGTTACTATTCACGTGAATAGTGAATTTTGTGAATAGTAAATTTTGTCAGATTCAGAATTCGACATGGCTAACGACGGGGCAATGATCAAATTGACGGATTCGAATTATTCAATGTGGAAATTCCAATTTGAAAGTGCCATGCAAAACCAGAAGAAATGAAACAAAGACAGTGGAGAAATTAAAAAGCAAAACATTGGGGTACAATCAAGTGAGAAATGAAAAAGATCCCAAGTTCTTGGAAGAATTAGAGAATATGTACAAGGCTACGAATGCTCAAGGAAAGAGTCTTCATGATGCGTAAGGTCATGAACTTGAAAGTGTCAAAGGGACGAATCAATTAACAAACACCTGAACGATTTTGAAGTACTTGTAACTGAATTAGCAAGTTAGCGGTATGTCCTTAGGAAGACGAGAAATGCAAGCATGGCCTACTGTTGGGATCCTACTGATAGTTTGGGATACTCTTGTGGTGTCATTGAGTAACTCCAGCTCCAAATGGTGTGAAATGGTGTGGTAACGATGTCTATGGTAAAGAATAGACTACTTAATGAAGAACTACGAAGAAGAGATGTTGCCAGTACCAGTTCACAAGTCCTTGTCACAAAAAATAGGGGCCGGAGCAAGAGTTGAGGTTGAGGGCATGTAAACAAAGGTGGATTCGGTGATCATCTAACAAATGAAAGGAAGCTTTGAAGCCATACAATCTCTAAAACACCACAAAAATTGTTGTACACAAAGGTGTTCAAACAGAAGACCTTATTTCGTTTTCCTATTGTTTTTGTAATTTCAGAACGTTTAGGTAAGCCACACCTCTAGATTTGCAGAGTTTCTCTACATGCACTTGTAGTAGATTCGCTTTCGCCAACAAAAAAAATTGGAATCATTTCATACAGAACAGTCTCAATATAGGACAACATTTTCTACATTGACTCCACAATCAAAATCGATAGTTTTAGGTAATATCTTTAAAAAGGATGAAAACACTTCTTTATTTGTAATTCCAATATTAACGAGAGTGTTATTGTTATAAAGAATTAAAATTTGAGTAAAATTGATAAAAAAAAGTCAACATTGGATGAAATTACAAAAGTGGATATTCTAAAATATTAGCCACTGTTAGCATCTCGTTGTTTATATAATAGTTTTAAAGATGAAGTGTTAGCTAAAGTGGTTATTTGATTACTTGTTAAATTTAAAATAATATAAAAAATTAATAGTTATAATTAGAAATTATCACTGAAAAATATAATAGGATATTTTCAAACATTTCCTTAAACAAGTACCAAAAACAATCTAATGTAGTACAGGTAATGATTCAATTATTGAAATTTTTAGCTCACTCAGGAATAAGGGCTGTTCGCATTGAATTATTATCCTATCACACAGGAAAACTTAATTGGCAGATTTATGTAGCATCATTCTTTCTATGGTTATAAGAGTCGCCTTTGAAATATTTATTTGGTCACTCATTTGTCCCCATCACAACTCAATAATTCTCCACTTGACCATCACCCGAATTTTCTGGAGCCAACCAGCGTGGCAACTGGGATGGCTACCCAAATTACTCAACTACCCTTGCACACGTTTATAATTCTATGAATTAAAAGAGATAAACAAATAAGGTTAGTTGGTAATTTTACCTGGAATATGGTGGCGGGCAAAATATGATAATGTAGTCGGTGTTGGCACACGTGTAAGTACTGGTCTTGTCATCGTACGCATAGCTATAGGCGCGTGGGCAAGCGTGTTTAAAAAATAGCGAATAGATAGAAGGCGAGCACGTGTCAGGTGTAGAATAGGCATCGCTACAACAAAACTGAGGTTCTCCAAATGCCTCACATGCGCTTCTACACGCCACCCCAACCTTCCTGTTCGCACGCGCTGCTAATTTCAACTCCATTGGGCACGCTCCGTTTAGATCAATCAAACACCCGGTGGCGCCGCAACCGCCGTTGGTCACTTTCTTTGGGATCAAAAGCATAGGGAGATTGTACCCGTCAACTAAGCTGACATCATAAAAATCCAATCCTCCGGCGCCGTTTAGAGTGAATTCCGCTAAAGTAGCAGGCGGAATAGCGCCGCTCCCGCCACATTCGAGCTTCCCTGACGCACAATCGCCAGTAAGACAAGAAAATTTACCCGAAGAATCTTGGTTACAGTGAGTCCGACCCCACACCCGACCCGACCAGGATCTGGGTATATTTACTGTCTTTGATTCGCCGGTTTCGAGAGTGAAGCCTGTGGTCGGAAGCTGTGCCGTACCGGCTCCGGAAAGTAAGCCAGGCCAGACCGTGTAGCGGCACTTGTTGACGAACTTGAAAGTAGCCGATTCAACATCTGCAATAATAGAAATCGAAAAAAAATAAAGCAAAAGTAAAGAAGAAGAAGAAGCAGCAGAAATTGTCAGTGGAACTAAGTAGGAAATACCTGAGGGAGAAGAAAGCAAGAGGAGAGCGAGAAAGGTGGCGGAGAGAGAGTGATGGAGATGATCCATTATTATTGATTTAAAGAGATATGAGAAAGACAAAGAATTAAATTGAATTGAATTGAAAGAGAAAAAGTTTGCGTTCGAGAGTGAGTAAGGAACTTTACTTTTCTTAACAAGAAAGAAGCTAGTATACTAGATAGTGTCTGTGTGGGGATCTCTGCTTTTGTTAATTGCACCTTTTGTTTTTGTGGTTTTTGCGCTCTTGACTGTTGACCCCGTAACCGTTTTTGGGCGGCTATTTTATTTAAGGCGGTTATTCTTCACTATTCAAAAGTCCTGAAAACAAACAGTTAGCAGTTACGGGGAAAAGCAATTGGGCAATGCCTTTTACTCACAGTTCCTTTCTAGTAATATTTGAATAGCTATCAGAAAATTAAAGTAAAATTAAAATGTTCATGTTGAAACTGAAGTGTACTCCTGTGCAGTGTGCACAAGCGTAGCTAGCCACAATGAAGAGAGGAGTAGGCAATAATTTTATGTGCAAGTCCTGCCTCAAGCTTTAACCATTTGCCTTTTTGATTTTCTTGATAAAAAGCATTCTAGATTATAGTAGGCAAAGATCAAAGTACAAAGCCTCCGAAATAAAAGGAGGAGGGACATGACCCCACTCCTTATAGCCAAACATTGCCAGACATAGAACAGACATTAATCGCTAGCAAATGGTGGTCAAAACTTTCCTAGGCAATGGTGTATTTAATACATGAAGAAATCAATGACATAGTACAATTACAGTCAATACAATACTGATGTATGTGTATATGCCAAGTTCCTAAGATTAGCAGACATGGTAATTTATACAGTCACTACGCTTGCCATAGAGACCTCAGCCATATCAGACGCCGAGGCCCTTTTGATCGTCATGAATGCAATTGCATTCTTATCATCTTTGAGAACATGGTAATTTATACAGTCACTACGCTTGCCATAGAGACCTCAGCCATATCAGACGCCGAGGCCCTTTGATCGTCATGAATGCAATTGCATTCTTATCATCTTTGAGAACATTAACAGCCTTAGTAAATTCAGTGTCATTCAATTCTTGTAATTTCTGCAACTCCTCTAGGCACTTTTGATACATAGTTTTCTCATTCAACACATTCCTTTGCACTGCTCTCAATGTGGCTGCTGAGAACATCTCATATAAAGCGTTCTCTAATGTCTCTCCAACATTATCACATCCTCGTTTCTTCCGACCTGATGCTGACGCCACGCCAGGTTTGCGCTTCCTTGGTTGTGTGTCATTTATGCGAATAATTGAATCAGAATCAAGAGTACATTCAACTACTTGTGTAGCTAAGTTATTAGGCTCAAAGGATCTCACTGTTTCTGTATTGCTGTTTCCTTCTTCAGTTTCAACAAGTAATCCCCCCGGAACCAGAAATTTCCCTGTGACTCTTTCTCCTGTGCCAGGCCAGTCACTAAATACCAGAACAGCTTTAAAACACTAGTAACAAAGAACATGGGATTTACCTTCAAATATGATGGACATCTGATTATACAGAGGAAAGCTCTTTCTCCGAAAAGGTCTTGCTTCACTTCGTACCTACAAATAGAAACAGTATGTCGTAAGCTTCTTTCAGTGCATCAAAATGTAATCTATAAGTTACTTACAGAAATGTAGCCATCCCAAACTTTATCATCAGCCACAACCATTTGACGTGTTTCATCCCATCCAAATCCAGTATGACCAAGCAGCGTTTTAACAACACCATAATCTTTTTTCATCACATTGTAACGGTTTTTAATCTGGCTTTCTTCCAAATTCATGCCAAACTTCTTGTTAAAATCACGAGTGACGGATCTAATCACTTCATTTTTAAATTCATTATAGGCAGTCCTTCCGCAATTATGTTGCTCAATAAAAAGCTCGACCAGATAAGCATCACGTGTTGGCGTCCATTCTGCCTTGGGTCTTCCTAAGACTCCATCCTGTGCACCAGACATCCTGTATCAATTTGCTGACGACAAAAAGGAAAACAGAATGAAAACCATATAAGAGTAGAAAAAATCAAAAAATCAAGTAAAGTGTTGTTGTCTTTTATGCAATATTTAGATTTTCATGTCCACTTTGAAACATATGTGAGGAGACATGAGGAACACACTAACGAGCAAAACAGAATGATTCCCCTCTACAGTCAGAAATGTATGTGATTATTCCGTTAATGCAAAATATTAGTTACTTCGATTTTTTGTTTTGATTTTAAAGACCACATCAGATGATTCATTCTGTTCATCTATATAGCAGTATCTGTTGTTTTAAATCTGAAGAGTGCATGAAATGAATTACCATCATACCAGTATCAATGATTGCTCAGTCAATGAAAACAGTTCATTTGACCCAATCCCTGTATGCAGAACAAGTTTGGTGAGAGCCGGATCTCTTGTTACATGGCAAATTCAATCCTTATCCAAAAATATCTTCTTTCCTTCCTTGTATTTGTTTCAATTGCTCTTTGTAACCTGAAACTGCGGTGAAATTTATTGTCAGTGCTGAACCTGAGACCAAAACTTCTTCGGACCCCAAATGCAGTTGCAAGTAGATCAAACAACAGATAATCCGACAAAGGTAGGTCCAGCAAACAATGCTTCACATATAGCTCAAAACAGGTGATTATTTCACTCCTGTAACTATCAAGGAGATGTTTCAACATCCTCATAAACTTTAATTAGCTAACCTCTTGAGCTAAACCATTAGCATATGTATTGCTATAAGAGTTACCAGCACACTAATAAACGTAACATTAGTCAGTTTGAAAAAGCGAAAAGAAAAATGAAAAGGTTGAGCCGATCATAATGTTAGCATAAAAAATTGATTCCTTCAAATCTTACCTAAAAGAACAAGAAGGATTTACATTAAGAGTGTTTGGAGACCCCAAACACAGCCTTACATCACCCATTCAAATCTATGACTAGAAGCAAATTCACATCAATTACTTTACCTAAGTGCATTTCTTATTTCCGAAAAAGACAAAATGCTTAATAGCCTGAGTTTAATTGAAAATACCAACGAAATAGGTCATTGAAGCACCCATTCAACTTGTTTTTGGTTTAAATTATCCAAGCATCAATTCTACTTTAAATTGATCATCAAATTATCATATAATATGACCAGTTTCATTATATATGACAAGTTCTCAAAACTTGATCCAATATAGTAGTTTGCTTTTGGTAAACACCAATTTTAACAGCAATCAAGGTTGTTAAGCTTGCATTCTTGCATTTTAATCAAGAATCAGAAAGGGGTTTTCAAATTCAAATTGTAAAATTGTAGAATATAACAAATCATGTAAGTAGTCCTTAAAAATTATATTTGTGTGTTTTTAATACAATCTTAAGTGTAAAATTCAAATTATTTTATTTTAAAGTTAATACTTCTTTAATTTTGAATGTTTAAAAATGATAATAAAGCAAAAGTAATATTCTAACAATGAATTACACAACATATTTATATATATAGCAAAACATAAATAACAATTACTATACTACTGCCTATATTCCATAATACTTCTCACATTTGGAATTTCACGCTCCTTAAGAAAGCCATTAAATTTATCTTAGTTACAATAAATTATTGAGTAAATTGACTATATTACCCTTAATTTAATACTAATTCTAAGAAAACCATTAAATTGAAATAATAATTATTAGTCATATACAAAGGGTAAACATGAAAAAAAAAATTTATTACTTTTTGAAACCACAATTGTGACAAGTATTTTTGAACAAATCATTTACTCAAATGTGACGGTATTATGGAACGAAGGCATTATTTAATTACTAATTAAGTAAATATTTTTTAAAGAGTATAATTAACCAAATTTTAATTTCAAAAACTTTAACAACATTTAATGGTTTTTTCAAATAAAAAAAGTAATAAATTTTATAATACATTAAAGAACAATATCATAAAGCATAAACATTAAAAATATATAAATTCAAAATTGCAAGATTTTTATCATAAACTCGTATAATCTTAACCATTCTACTGCTAAAAACGAGATTCTAATCTGATTTTAATTAATTCAGAATTTATGTATTGTTTTTTATTCGTTTGTGTGTTTATAACTTGTAAAACCGTAAAATCAGACATAAGGGGCAACTCGCCAGAGTAATGACTGTGATTAAAAACAAGCATTTCGTAGCCAATTAGTTCAATCACTAGCATATGGAAGAGTTAAAGATAATACACTACACGAACTCAGTTTCCTTTGTGATTTCCATCACTTCCACGCATTTTCTCAGTAACCAAACAAAACATAACATTGATTTTCCTTTTCGTGAGAGTAGAACCTAACTTTAAGATGCGCAAACATTAAAGAGAAAGATCCGTAAACAGTACCTGGAATGTCGGGAACAACACCAGTGATCGTAGCTCCGACGACCGGCAAATGGTGTAACGGTTATGTAAGCGCCTGATTTGGTTTAAGTGGGCAGTTTAAAGGCTAAGATTATGGGAAAGTAAGAAAAGAAAAGAAATTATATATTGCCACGTCAGACAATCTTCTAGATTATTTATGTCTGCATGTTTCGGATTTTTGCTGGCGTTTCTATTTTTGGGCTTGTAATGGGCCACTAAACCCTTCAACCGACATTCCTAGCCATTTGAATTTCTTTAGATCCTCTATATGCCCATTCCTTTAGATCCTTTAAAGTGATTTCAGGTGATTAATGTTTTCATTTTTAGTTTCCATAATGATTGAGGTTTCTTTTGCAATTGCTTTATTTATTTGAATAATTTTCAAAATAAAATCTTTATAAAAAAATTATAGAAACGACCATTCAACTGAAATTCTCTCAACAGTGACGACTCTAAATTTCAAATCAATGACCTTATAGATAAGATTTGCACAAAAAAAATATAGCTCACTTCTATTGGTTCAATTGCCGATTACTCGATTATGGTGAGATTTGATGCAAAACAAATTTATATTTGAATAATTATAATATTCAAAGTTGTAGTCAAAACTAGAATTAAAAAATCTACTAAGGTAGTATTATCATACCAAATGCTTCAAAATTGTC
Source organism: Jatropha curcas (assembly GCF_014843425.1). The sequence goes on along the minus strand of NW_023591277.1, from coordinate 161,886 downwards.
AGCAATACGATGCATAAGGAATGATTATGGTGCTTAAAATATTGCTTTGCAACTTAAATTTGAATTGTATTAAGCAAAATTTCTAAGTAAGCTTTTGAAGCACAAAGCATAGGTTATAATTAATTGGACAATTCTAAGAAAGAAAGAGAGGAATATAGAGTCATATCAAATGGCAAGAAATACAAATAAGACACAAAGTCACAAACACAATGGAATGCTTTCTTGTGCTTTGGACCAAATGCAGCTTTAGTGGAAATTGACAAATGGACTTTGCATTTAGGATTCTTTGATTCTGAAATTTGCTTCCAATGTGGAGGCCATAAAGGGAAGTTAGTATTATTATGTTTGTTGATAAATGGGTTCAAATCAATATAGGCAGCCAATGCTCTAGTATTGGGGTTGACCACAATTGAATCAATAGTTATATAGCACACACAATTGACCAAAATGACCCCACATTTTGTAATTGCTTCCTAAGTCAATGCAGGTTTCCAATCCCATGCTCCCTTTTTTAGTACCAAAAAAGCAAATGTGTTTTTTCTCTTTTGATGAAAAAAAAATAAAATCCAACAAAAATTCTTCCATTATTGAAAGGCTAAAGTTTGATACAGTAGGGGACCCTTAAATCATTTGCTAAACATCAATATATGTTAAAAATCTCCTAAGCAAGCTTCACTACATTTTGTAAATATATATTCTTTTCATTAATGCCCAAGCATGAAATGATTTAGTGATTCCCTTGAATGGAAAATCAACTTGACTCTAATTTATCCGAGCGTGATCAACATATTTGAATAGCAGTACGACAGAAGCTATAATTATTAAAAAAAATTATTTCAAAATAACAATGGATAAAATTAAAAAAAAATATTGAAAATTGTAAAATTACTACACCTGATTAAAAAAGAAAAAAAAAGATACATATTAAGTAGTTATATGATTATCCTTTGTAGTTATATACATATATGATGCAAAAGATTGGAATGATAGCTATAGATGATTATTGTTCATCATAAGTTACTTTAGCATGATCTATCACAGTTGTGATTCATTCACCTTTTAGCAGGCATGGCGTGCTAAATCCTTTTACATGCTAATTTTTTATGGTTAGTTAGCTTGTCTTGGTGTTCATTAATTATAATAATTATAAGCAATATTTCATTCCCATAAATAATTAAAGAGAAAAAACCACCATAAAAAAAAAAAAAAAATTCAATCATCTGCTTGTTGTCTAATTTCTAATGGTGCTCCCCATTAATGTTAGTGACTCATAAACATATTTAGGTCAAAGACAAAGATGTCACAATAAGCATGCCCTGTCCATATTCATCAATGTAAGTTTCCCATTATAAGAGATCATAACCCTCTCTATCTATTTGTTTTTGAGAGCCCACTAGAAGCTTAACAAAATAATTATTTCACATGATTTTTTTTTTTTTTTTTTTTTTCCTGTCCATATTCATCAATGTAAAGTTTCCCAATTATAAGAGATCATAACCCCTCTCTATCTATTTGTTTTTGAGAGCCCACTAGAAGGCTTAACAAAATAATTATTTCCACATGAATTTTTTTTTTTTTTTTTTTTTTTTTTTGTGGGTTGTGGTGTGATTTGGTAAGGTTCCAAAATTTTCAATGCTTAAAATGAAATCAAAGCATAATCAATTATTTATCCATGCACAGCTACTACAAAAACAAGGTTATTGTTTACCTTACTATCTGAGAGTAAAAATGATTTTTTGAGATTTGGAAACCCACCCTTGTTGTATTGTCGAAATGCAATAGGTATAACCTTTTTTTTTTTTTTTTTTTTTTGTGGGTGTGTGTGATTTGGTAGGTTCCACAAATTTTCAATGCTTTAAATGATCAAAGCATATCAATTATTTATCCATGCACAAGCACACAAAAACAAAGTGAGACTTACATCTGAGAGTATGATTTTTGATTTGGAAAACCTTGTGTATTGTCGAATGCAATGTAAAAAAATGAATTAATTGTTTTTTTTTTTTTCTTATTTCTGTTTGATCAGTTCTCATTTATATTCAGTTATTTTATACAAAATTAAACATATATTTCGAGGAGATATCCAATTAAGTAATTCATGTTAGGATTAACTATGTCGTAAAAATTTTCAACTAGAAAGTAACTTATTGAATAAAAATATTTTGGCAGATTTTTTTTTATTTGATAAACAAGTTTTCATTATTTATAAATTAAGGGTTATTTAAATATTTAGAGTAGTATAACTAAGAGTGGGCAGTCTGAGAAAAAAAAGTTCTTGAATTTTAAAAATTGAGTTCGAACTCAGCTCAGTTTGCTTATTTATATCATAAATTAAGCTTGTGCTTAGCTCAGATTTGCTCATTTATGTTACAGACGGCTTAAGATTAAGCTTCGTATAGTTCACCATCAATGTGACTCATTTATAGCCCCATAAATTGAGAGGAGAGAACAAGGTTTTCTTTAGCTTAACTTTTAGCTTACATATATATATGATTCGCAGATTAGTGTGTGATGATTTTTCTTATATAAAAAGATCATTCTTGACTTATGGGTGGATCCTATGTATATATATATAATCCAAGACTAACATGTGCCTTAGTAATTATTTGTGGAGTCTTTAAGCAAACTTGTAACCAAAGATTGACCAACTACATAGGTTGTAGGTTAAAGAATTGCCAATTAGAACAGAGTGAAAAAAAAGGTAAGCTGGTAAATATAATTAGCCTTGGAAATAACTCCAAAATGTACAGTACTGATGTTAAGGACATAAGAAGTAGTAATTAATAATTAGAACCCTCAATTCCAACACCAGTTCACTGGCAGTTAAAATACAGTTACTGCTTTGTTTCAGTAAGTGGTATATTAATTACCCTTTTCAAATCAACCATCAAAATTAATACTTTCTATACATATATTTTGATGAAAGACAAGTACTTAAAGCTTAAGCTATATATATGAAACAAGACAGCAATATATAAATATATTGGTGTTCTGGCTGTAGTCAAAGGAGACACAAGTTACAGTGAATGTTTCTGGTCCCTGCTATCACTAGAAACTACCAAAGCATGACTTAACCAGAAGTGGGTATGGTGACCAACAAGACTTATGAATATGTTTCACTGCTCTAAAACAAAGTTTTCTTTTCTTTTTTTAACATTTGGTTGTGTCATGCCTTTTCTTTAATAATATCATTAGGGTTTCCTTTTCTATTTTGTACAAAGACAAGATCATTATGCTTTTTAATCATGAGAGAAAAGATAACCAATAACATAATCCTCTTATAGGTCACTTGTTTCAAATTCAAAAAGATTAGGGTATAGGCAAGAAAATTCAAGGTAGGTATAGAGAATGGAAAATGATTAATGTATTCTTGAGGTTTTGAGCTTTTAAAACCTAATTTTGAATTAATATTTTATATTTCTTTTGTAGTTGATCTTCACAACTATTGATTCCTTTGATTCTTCTACTCTGCTTTATAGCATCACTTTTACTTGTTACAGAAAGCACTGTGGAAAAGTTCATACTGTTCTATTGATCAATTTTTGTTCCTCTCTTTCACTTTTTCTTACCCATTGCTCCATAAATTTCAAACTAAAAGGCCTTCCTCCAAAAAGTAAGGGGGGGAATTTCTACTTTGAAACCAAATTTTTTGTAAGAATTTCCTTCAAATTGATTTTATTTTGCCTAATTTTATGTTTGAAAATTGAGAAATTTACAAAATTTAATTCATTTAATATTAAAAATTTATTATAAACGTAAACCACAAATCATTTTAAATTTAATTTTCAGCGAGAAACCAATTCAATAAAATGCATTATATTATAATACTATAATCAAAGAATCATTCAACTTAAATTTCATTCTTTGATTCTTATAAATTTGAGAAAGAGATATAAATTAATTTATTTGTAAATATATCATCATAAAATCACATAATAAAGCCCATATAGATTTTTTAGGGAAATATTAAATAAAATAATAAAAGGAGATGCCTTTTTTGAAGGGCTAGGTTCCCATATGGTCCATATATTTTTGTCTTATATAGGTGAAATTGTGCAGATATTATAATTATAAATGTAACATGTGTAAGGAATTTTGGAATGAGGAGAGGAGAGGAGATAGGATTCTCGAGTTTAGAAAGGGCTTTGGCCATGTGATAAAAGCAGCTTTCTTCTTCTTATAAAGCGACCACGCCCGTTTGGCTGCAATCATGTGGTCTATTTTCTTATTATTTCTTTCTTTTTTGGTCTTCCATGTACCTTGTGTTTCTACATATCATTGTCTTTTAATTTAATTTAATTAATTCAATTTTTTCTTTTAATTTCTACTCATCTCATGCTTTAATTATTAGAGCAACGCATTAATTGATAAATAAATGCTCTCTCCGTTCTATTTTAATAGCAATAAATAAATATTTTATCTTATTTCTTTTTAAGTGTTTATTTTGGATTTTGAGGATGTATTAATTTTTTTTTCAATTTTATCCATATTTATTAGGTGTTCTGTAGCAAAATTAATAGAGAGTTTTTAAGTTTAAGAAGGACAATTCAGATATTCTATCATATATTTTTAGAAAATTGTGTTCTAATCATTTTTTATTTTTTGTAAAAAGATCAAATGTTGCTATTAAGGTGGAACGAATGGAGTAATAAAAATATCTAAAAAATGAAAATTAACTACCCATTCTTCTTCTCTATCCCCTTGGGATTGAGTTTAAATTTTTTAAATATTTTTGTTAATCTAGAAATATTTTCAAAGTAGAAAACTTAACATCTTGTTACTTTTTTATATATATAAAAAAAGAGGTAAATTGATATTCTTAAAATCAATGTTTATGTCTTCAACTAATAAAATCTACTTTGAATGAGTTGTTTATTAATATCACATTTTAATGGCTTTTAAAAACATATGTTTGGTTTAGCAATTACAATTAATAATAGGTAAGAAATAATTAGTAATAATCAAATTTTTTATTGTTTTTAATTATGATTTTATGAATCATAAATCAGTAAATTTAGATATTTTTTCAACCATTGATGTTTAAGTGTTTGAGAAATGACCATTAACTTCGTTAATGCTTAGCTCAAAATGAATATAATATAGGGAAATACATGTCTAAACGCCAAACTCCAACCAGAATTATCATTAACTCTTGCCTTACATAAAAAGCAGAGACCCACTAGCTATATACAAGGTATGCTTTGTTTTACGTATTTATTGAAAAAATAAATAAATAACTGTTTTAGTGGCTTAAATAATCTTCATTTCTCTTGTGTAATGCACATATTCCCCCAGTCTCAAAATATAAGTCGTTTAAGATTTTTTATAAAAATTAAAAAAGTAATTAATTCGCCTAGATTATAATAAAATCAAGAGTAATTTGACCAAATTATCATTTATTCTTTATATTTTGAAACAAAATAATCACTTAAAAATATTTATATTTTGAGATAGAGAGAGTAGTTTTTAGCGCATATTGATTAATTCTCGAAGTTTATTTCTGTTAAATTAGTTTTCGATAAAAAAATGTCATTTTTACCTTTAATAATAGTAAAAAAAAACAATGGCATATATTAAATTATTTAGTCTTTTATACAAAAAGTATTATTCTAAATATGAAGTACCAAATATAGTGGCATATAAGGCAAATGATCTCTTAGCTAAGTGACAAGGGTGATACTTGTGGGTTAAGAATATTTAGGTCTAACCTGAAAATCGAACAAAATAGACACATTTTAATTTGGTTCGATCAACTTTTTGAAAACTTATTTATCGTTTGGCTTGACTAGCGATAACAGTTTAGTTTTCAATTTCAGTTCGGTTTTATATATAACTAATTTTTTATGGCAAAATACACGATTTGGTTCAAAATAATAGAACTAAAGTAAAACTGATTTGGTTTGATCCAATTTCAATTTCGATTATCATGGTAATGCATTTAGTCTACTTACTCTCAAATGATGTCTTGAGATAAAAGACCTCAAATTCTATGTTCACTGCGTTAATAATCAATTATTTCTTACCCGCTAAGGCATTTACTACGGTTAGGAATGAAGCATTACAATTATTTTAAGTAATTCGTCTCGTTATCCATTAAAAAAAATATGAAAATTATAAATGAATTTGCAACCGTATAAATAATAAAATTATTATCCGAAACAGATATGAATAAAATATTGATATATGTTTTTGGATATCTACTACTATCTATTTATTATATTAAATAAATTTGGTAGTAAATACCCATGAACATCCAATTTATTATTAGTAAAAAATATATTTTAAATAAGTTCATAGTTAAATAGTTTAACATTTAACTCGGGTCAATTCATGTATATAAGTGCATTAAGATTTTACCACTAGATTAAGCTTGAATTCTCCAAGTTTTTTATTAATTTGATGAAATTAAAAAAATTATTCTGATTATATAGCTCATAATGCTATTCTACTGCATTGAGCTTCCAAATATATAAAAAAAATAAAAATTAATTAATAACAAGAATAATAATAAGCTCGGGAAGCGGGGCGACCCGCTCGTGCGGACTAACCAATCACGCTCTCTAAAATAATAACACTTGTAATTAAAAAAAGAATAATAATGTACTAAACAACAAGAATTTTAATTACAAACAAGGGGTTCAACAACCATGATATTTCCTAAAGAACCACAACAACTTTAGTTTCTTTATTATTAAGCTCCAAAAAGCGGATTTAACTCGCTTCCCAAAACCGCTTATGTGAAATCCCTTTCAACCACAGCCTTTCTCACTCTTCTAGTTCTAGATCTCCCTCCCTCCTGTCTTATATATATACCTCTCTACCTATTTCCTTCTCTTCACTTCAATTTCCAATCTCAAAAACCCTTTTCTTTATACTGCAACTCCATAAGAAACAGAGCAAAGATGGCAGCTGCAGCTGATAAGGTAGTGGAGACGGTCATTGTAGGGAATTATGTAGAGATGGAAACTGAAGGGAAACCTAAAAACATGAAATCAAGATTATCTAACTTCTTATGGCATGGCGGTTCGGTTTATGATGCTTGGTTTAGTTGTGCTTCGAATCAGGTTTTTACAGTTCTAAATTATTAGTATAAAAAAAAAATCACTGTACTGTACGGAATTTAATTACTAAAAATGGGTTGGTTTCGTTATTTTCAGGTGGCTCAAGTATTGCTTACATTGCCATACTCATTTTCTCAGCTAGGAATGTTATCTGGAATATTATTTCAGCTATTCTATGGGCTACTGGGTAGCTGGACAGCTTATCTTATTAGCGTTCTTTATGTAGAATACAGAACCAGAAAAGAAAGAGAGAAAGTTGATTTTAGAAACCATGTCATCCAGGTTTTCAGCTTACTTTTCTTTTCTTTTCTTTGTTAGTACAAAGGAACAGAAAAACACTACACTCTCTCTTTACTTCATATCCTAACATGGGTTATTTTTATTTTATTTTATGAAATAGTGGTTTGAAGTTCTTGATGGGCTACTTGGAAAATATTGGAGAAATGTGGGTTTGGCATTTAATTGCACATTTCTTTTGTTTGGATCTGTCATTCAACTCATAGCTTGTGCAAGGTTTGTTCATAGTGATCCTTTTAATTTTTCTTGTTCTTGACTCTTGTTTTAACTTGTTCATCATCAATTCAAATTATATACATGTAAAAGAAAAGGGATCTTGTTTTAAATTTATTTAACGGCTAATTTGTTTGTATTTGCAGTAACATATATTACATAAATGACAATCTGGACAAGAGGACATGGACATATATATTTGGAGCTTGTTGTGCCACCACAGTTTTTATTCCTTCATTTCATAATTACAGAATCTGGTCATTTCTTGGCCTTCTCATGACCACTTACACAGCTTGGTATCTTACCATTGCTTCTCTCCTCCATGGCCAGGTTAGTATACTACTATATATACTATAATAGAATCCATGTTACGACAATCTTGTCCTGTTTCTTGTCAAGAATGAGAATCTCAAAGACACAACTTGTATTTTTATATATATTGAAAATTTTTAAAAGAAAATCCTGAAACAGGGTTAGTCTCGTACTCCAAAAGGGTATAAGAATACTCGCGTGAAAAAAAAAAATTAAATCGATTTATGTTGATTAAGGTGTAATTAGTAAAGGATTATAACGTGTTTGGTGATGAATGTAGGTAGAAGGGGTGAAGCATTCGGGTCCAACAAAGATGGTGCTATACTTCACTGGGGCCACAAACATTCTCTACACATTTGGGGGACATGCCGTTACTGTGTAAGACCAAAAGCTTGGATTTATATATTTATTCGTGTCTTTTACGTTGTTTACAAATCTATCCTTATGTTTCCTTTCAACTGTTAAAAAATGGTCTGTTTTAAACTTTGGTCGTAGAATAGATGGGTACAACAGAATAAAAAAAACATACATATAAAGACAAGACTGTAATTTTTGAAAATGACTAAACCTTTTGGTATGCGTATTCAAAAAAGAAAATTAAATAAAGAAATAAATAAAAGGAGAAAATGACTAAACATTCATTAGGGTTAAATATGTACTGACCACGTGACTTTAATTTAATAATTATTATTACTATTTTCTTCAATTATCTTTAATTTAAAACATATGATATTTTGATTTTTTTTTTTAATTTCCTAAATTGACCTTTCTTAGGCGTGGGAGGCAAAAAAAGTCTTGGTTTCCTTGGGAACCCTACCTTCCTTTTCAATGTAGAAAGCCAATCATCTTTCCATTTATTTTTTTTGCTTTTATGATGAGAACAGACCGATTAGGGGTCCAGTGATTCTAAAAAGTAAAATAAACAAAAAAAAAAAAAATTATTACAGGGAAATAAAATTAGATTAGGTTTGGTGAGTCGTCCGGTGGCCCATTTTGGTTCGATTATTCATAAATTAATTAAAATTTTTTACAGAGAAATCATGCACGCAATGTGGAAGCCTCAGAAGTTCAAGGCCATTTACTTACTGGCTACCGTTTATGTGCTGACCCTGACGCTTCCCTCAGCAGCAGCAGTATATTGGGCATTTGGAGACATGCTTCTTAATCACTCCAATGCCTTTTCTCTCCTCCCAAGATCGCCCTTCAGAAACATGGCTGTTATTTTAATGCTCATCCACCAGGCATGCACCCTTCCTCATCATATACTTACTTCCCTTAATTACGGAGTATAATTAGCTATAATTGGTATGATTATAATAATAATTTAGTGTTTAATGGGTGCAGTTTATAACATTTGGGTTTGCATGCACTCCATTATACTTTGTGTGGGAGAAAGCAATAGGGATGCATGAATGCAAGAGCTTATGCAAAAGGGCAGCCGCTAGATTGCCTGTGGTAGTTCCTATCTGGTTCTTAGCCATCATCTTCCCATTCTTTGGACCCATCAATTCCACCGTTGGATCACTCCTTGTTAGCTTCACTGTCTACATCATTCCTGCCTTGGCTTACATCTTTACATTCAGATCAGCGGCCGCTAGAGAGGTACACTCTACTCTTTCCCGCATCGTAACAAAACTTAATTACATTTACTAAATTAAATTTTAAAAAAAAAAGAGAAATTCCACGTGGAATATCTGAGCAACCTGCTTGTGTCAGACACATAATGCATGTCAAAGTTTGACTGAACAGAAGCAGAAGAATTAAAATTCATTAATTAGCTTAATAAAGAAATGTGTAAACAAGAAGAAATGTACATGGATGCAGGTTCATAGCGTGTGGTCACAGTATAGCAGACCAGTACCTTACCTTTTTCCTTGTTTAAATTTATAATAATGGGTTAAGCTCGAGTTTATATGAGATTGAATTATTATAAATCAGCCTGAGTCAAGTGAGTTCTATTAAATTCGTGGTCGACTCAATAAAAATATATCGAGCTTCGTTCAAATTTAAAAAATCAAGTTCCAACTTGACTCGCCACGGCTTAACTCAAAAGTGGGTTTTAAGATTTAAAATCAGTCTGATAAATTATTTTTTTGTATAAATAGGAAAAGGTCTCTAATAAGTGGGTCTTAAATTGGTAATAATTAATTATTTAAATAGTTAAAAAAACAACAGAAAAAAGGCACAAGATTCTTGCTGCAACATTAATTCAGAGCATCTGGTCGTACCTTATTCCCCATATCGGAAATGTACTTTATTACACATTGTCTCACTTTTCTTGATATGACGGATCCTACTGTGCTTTGGGGTGTGAGCCCCACTAAGTTTTTATTCCAACCGTGAGATATGCCACGCGGATGATGTTCTGACTTTTTTTTGTGATGAACGGTTGTGATGCAGAATGCAGTGGAGCAGCCACCCAAGTACATGGGAAGATGGGTAGGGACATACATGATAAATGTATTTGTAGTGATCTGGGTTTTCATTGTTGGGTTTGGATTTGGTGGATGGGCGAGCTTGACAAATTTCATACACCAAATTGATACATTTGGTTTATTTACTAAATGTTACCAATGTCCACCACCAACATTGCAACCACTTCTAAATGCCACCGCCGCTGCTCCTCCTCTCCACCACCCAAATAACAACCACACTCACCACCTTTGATTTTGTGCCCACACCATAAGATTGCTAACGTACGAAGTTTCTAGCCCTTCATCTTGATCTTGATCATGATCATCATGCCACTTCGGTTGGACCATAGACAGAGAAGGTTAAAAGAATTCCTAGATTTGTCTTTGGCTAGTGATAATAGTATCATGTACCCTCCAATACAAATATATATTCTACCTTTCTTTTTATTGTCTTTCTGTGTCTTGTATTAAGCTTAGAAAGTTGTATGAATTTCATTAAACCAAAAAGAAAAAAGAATTAATGTATGGAATATTTTAATTTTAATTTTAGACTTTCTTATATCAAAAACGCCTATTGCTTATATATATATACCTACCGATATCAAAAAGTTCATGGATTTTGATTACGTAGAGCTCCAGTATTGCATAGGTGCAACTATTCCGGCATGACAATTTTCATATTTAGGACTCGCAAACTCGGGACTTTTGTTAAAGTAAGAGTTTCAACCACTTCATCCCGACCAATATTGATAAAAATGACTATTAAGGAATAGATCATATTAACATAATATAAATTTATTAATTATTAGTCTGTGATCGAGTATTAATTTATCTCATTAAGAGCCTAAGATTAGTAAGCAAAACACGAGATGAAGTTTTGAATACTTCAATTTATACATGAAGTTACTAATGCTAAAAGGAAGTCACACATAGACGTAAACGATTTCAACTTCTCAACTCCAGAATCAATTTTGTTAGACTGGTTGGGGTTAATTTGTTTAGTAAAAAAGAAGATCTTCAATTTTAGAGTTGCATTGGACAAGCTAAAAGGCTGTCCTCTAATGGCTGTCCACATTGTTTTATAACATTCCTTCTCCAGATTTCCATGAAAACAAAATTGACATGCGTTACATATTCCTTGCTTTTCTTGTTTCAAATTTGACAAGTCCCTTCATACGGGAAACATATAAACACATGCAGAGGATCTTGAAAATGATAGTTCATGCAAAAAAAGAAGAAAACAGGCCTCTATTATATACGTACATATATTATTGCTTTTCCTATGTATTTTTCTCCATGGCTCGTTCGTTGTATGAAAAAGCAAAAGCAGACAAAAACCCTAATAATTAAAGTAGGGAAAAGATGAGCGAATGACGTAAAGAATGTAAGATGATAACAATGCAGTGTTGTGTTGGAATCCAATAGTAATAAATAATAATAAGAAGAATAAGAATAGGAATGCAGAAGAGGCCATGCATATCTACTTCCAAGCTCATAGTAGACAGTACAAAGTTGGCAAAAGTTAACTTTTATGCGATGAGAAAGCAGGCACATCTTCTTTTGTAAGAGCATGCGAACCCTACATATAAAACAAAAAAAACCCAGCAGTTTAAGCTTCTTACTTTGCCACCTTTATTCGCTGCCCAACTGCAACACATTGACATTGACAAAGGAGAGACATGCATTTACACTATTCTTATACATATATATTGTCAATATTAAGAATCCGTATGGGGTGAAAAGCCAGTTAGCTACTGACGCTTTGGCATTCATCCAGTTAAGTCCAAATAACTCTAAATTACTTAACTTTCATCTTATAAATTCTAACCATTCTAACCTCTTGTCCAATTCAACTCTATCTACTTTATCATATCGCTTGTTCTTTATTAATGCATAATATTTGAGAAAGCAATTCAAGTACAGTCAATTAAGAGAAGTCATTTTGTCATTCAAATCAAATAAAGGACTAGTAGCCAATTAGAATATTTATATCCTTGTCAACATGGACTTTTCATCTTTAAGTAAAAAGAAATAATATTATTTATATTAGTCTTATTATTCAGAATAATTTAAATAAGTCTTTTTAATTTTTAAAATATCAACATATTCTATTGATCATGGTAACGAGTTTGACCGATACAATTAATGAATTCATATTTCTTAAAGTAAATGGTGTTTAAATATAACGATCAGTTTTCAATTTAGGAGTGAATATTTAGTCTGTTTGATTCAAACTGAACTAGATGGAGCAAATCGAACAAATTTAAGTTTTTTGAAATGAAAATCAAACCAAATCAAATGATGTATTGAAACCAAATTGAATCGGATCAATTTAGTTAGATTTTAACTACTTTCAAATGGTTTTGGTACTTCACGAAAACCAAACTGAACCGAGAAAAAAAAAACTTTGGTTATTAAAACTGAATCCGATCTATTTGTGTTAAAACTAGAACCAAATTGATTCGATTCAATTGATTTAATCAAGGTTACCCCGTCCCATTCAATGTAAAGGAAATCCTTATAATAAAATAGGAAAATTGAATTGAAATAAATGAAATACAAGAAATTTAAAAGGGAAGGACGCAGAGAAACATATAATCTATTAAAAGAATATTCCTATAAACATGATTTTTGTTGTTGATTTTCAGACCCTCTATTTTTTACTTTCAACATCTATTTTTGAGGTTCAATATGAGCTTTCATACTACATGGGCTCTTGTTATGGGCTTCCATCTTTTACATAGCTTGGTTTGTTCCCGTTACCTTCTACTGGCTATTTGAAAACATTTAGAAACTCGCTACTCAAACAGGCCATTTATCTTACTCGCTAACTCAAACAGGGCCATTTATCTTATATATATAATTAGTATTATATATATATATATATATAAACAATTAGATAAAAAAATTAATAGCTAATTGCCTCGCTCAAAATGAAAATAAAATATAAACAATTAGATAAAAAAATTAATAGCTAATATGCTCGCTCTAAAATGAAATAAAAAAACATATATTTTCATATAAAAAGCTTGATTACATAAGTAATATTTTAAATATATTATGGTGCATATAACTTAATCCATAACTTAACTAATACTAATTTGCTTGTAATACATTTTAAAATTATCTTATGCATTTATGTAATAATATAATTATTACTAATTTAAATTAATTTTAAAGTTCAACCCGAATAGAGATAGCTCAGTAGCAAAGAGCACTTACAGGATTGATCACCATGACTTAAGTCATGGATTCAATTCTTAGCAACACAAACTCAGCCTAGACCAGTCCCTTTGCCTCCGAGCTCGTGCAAGTATCAAAAAAAATTCCTAGTTCAATGATGGTTAAATTGGGTTGAACTTCTAATTAATCCTTAATTCTTTATCTTTACTGGTTGAAATGCAGGGTCAAGTATGAAAATCTTGGTCATTTCTCATTTTATATTCAAATTTATTAAATTCTTTTTTTTAGCAAAATTTATTAAATGCTTTTTTTTACTAAAATTTAAGTCCTTCAAAATTTTTAAATTTTCACTTTTAAATTTTATTTTTAAATAAAATGAAAATATGTTTGTATAGGATGACCAACAATTGAAAATTTTTAATTTTAAAAATATAAGTAATATTTTATTCTTATATCTATGTTTTCTATATATATTGAGACATATTTATTAGGTCATATTGCAATTGTAATGACTTTTAGATAAATAATGATATAAATTAAGCTGAAATATGTGTGTATATAGATACTGTTGTTTTATTAATTAATCGTTATATTTGCATTAATTTTATATGAAATTTTATTTTAATATTATAAAAATTTAAATAATATAAGATAAAGAATATAATATTTAATATTAAAAAATAAACGAATATAAATAATAAGTAAAAAATGATTTATAAGATGCTTTATATGTTATGCATTTGATTTGTTGTAAATGTTGTTGCATTGTTTGTGCTATGCGGAGTGATTTAGGATGAAGTAGAATCATGGGCATTGGACTTGGTAGCAGTCATGCTTTGTCTCGGAGATGTGGGGCCGGGTAGGAGGAGTACTATCGGGTAGCAGACATGCTCGGCTGTATAAAACGAGGTGATTCTAAATTACCCATGTGTATTTAAGTGCGATGGTTTGATTATTTGTGATGTGCTCTTGTTTGTTATAGTGTGAATGCATATGTGATCATATAAAAAATTAGAATTAACTGGTAATTCTATCATATTCTACGATTATATGAGTGAGAGGATTATCGAATCGTATTCACTGAATTTAGATGTTCAACTCTATTTTAATATTGTTTCAGGTTAAAAAAAAATTTCAGGTTAAAAAAAAAAAAAAAAAAGAGAATCTTATGGATCTAATTAGATTGAACTAGAGATGAAGAAAAATTATAAGTAGTCATATAATTTTATTAATTACAAATGCTTATAGAAATAAAAGATTGTAATTTATAGATTTCCGTAATTATATTTTAAGTGAGTTGTAATGATAAAATATATGTGTTAATATATATTGTATTCATGAAATATCTATGAGATTGGATTGAGCATTAGAATTGTTGGATAGGCCCACCGGCCTAATTGCCTGAGATTGATTCTTGATGGGCCTGAAGCCATATGCATCAATTGTGAATTGGTTCATTTTAATTTAGACTCAATACGAGTCTAGGAGGTTTTAAGCCATTCAAATTCTAGTGTGGGTCTGGCCTTTGAAAACGGGTCGTGCATATTTCCTATGGGCTACTTCATTTCCCCGTTTATATATAGTATATACATATATTTGAAAGTTTTATTTTAAAAAATACATCCACTTAAATTATAAAAAACATAAAGAAAAAAGAATATTAAAATAAAAAGAATATATTTTTTCTCTTAAAATAATATCTTTTTTAAATCATAATAAATAACAAAATCATATATTTAAAAAATAAATTTGAAGAGTTAAAAACTAAAAATTTTACAAATCTCTTATATTGTCACATATATTTATTTAAACAAAATAAAGTTGAAATATTTAAAACTTAAAAATCTTAACTATCTACATACTTTTTAAAAAAAATTAATTTTAATAAAATATATCCAAGGTTCCGAAATATTTTAAGAACTTTAAAAATCTTAATCTGATCTACATACTTTTTAAAAAAAATTTAATTTTAATAAAATATATCCAATAAATCAAAGAACAAATTTTATATATATAAATATATATAATATAATATCTATATATATATATAGGTATACTATATAAGTATTATATATTTATTATTGATAAAGTTTTTTAGATTATTTTTAGGTTGACATCATCTTACATAACACGAAGGAGTATTACTAACCAGTAAATCTTAATCATTTATTGTTGTTCTCATTTTCTCACATTTTAATATATAATATAAATTTATAAAATTATTATAACTAGACTTATAGAATTATTCACATTTCTCTTGTTCTTTTTTTTGTTGAAATTCATTTTAATTACTTATCTATTTTGGTTTTACTTGGAATGAAGTTGTACAAAGTAATATCAGCAGAAATACGCTTAACTTAACCATGAACTTAAGACTAAAAAATCTCTCTAGTATATCTCACTAATATTTAAAATCAATCCTTGTAGCTTACTCTTAAAGGCTTCAACGTATAGTAAATAATCTTAGAACAATTGACTTTGGGGAAGCTTTGTTGTAAAAGAGACCAGGGAAAGGCTTGTTGCGGATTATGGAGAACATTGGTAAAAGTTTTGTACATTGCCTTTGCCCTTTCAATTCATCAACATATTTAATTGAAAAGTTTTTAGATTATTTTAGGATATCTTAAATAACACGAAGAGTATTACTGTAAATCTTATCATTATTTTCTCATTTTCACATTTATATATAATATAAATTTATAAATTATAAATAGATTATAGAATATCACATTTCTTGTTCTTTTTTTTGTTGAAATTATTATTACTATTTCTTTTGTTTACTTGGAATGAAGTTGTACAAAATAAAACAGAATACCTAACTTAACCATGAACTTAGACTAAAAAATTTTATAATATTCTAAATTTTAAAATCAATCTTGTAGCACTCTAAACTTCAACGATAGTAATAATCTTAGACATTGACTTGGGGAGCTTTGTTGTAAAGAGACAAGGGAAGGCTTGTTGGGATTATGGGAAACATTGTAAAAAGTTTTGTACATTGCTTGCCCCTTTCAATCTCATCACAATCCCCTCTCTGTTTTTAATACTATTTTAATTGATTCAAATTATTATTAAGTACCTTAAATTTGATAATAAAAAAAAAACGTTTCATTTCTACTGTTCTAAGAAATTATAGTGAAATTCATAAAATTTATTCTCGTTAAATTAATTTAATTCTTGCGTTCAAAAAGTAATTTGATCAAATCTGATATACTTTGTAGTAATTTATCTTTTTATATTTTTTTTCATGGGTTCAATCTCTACATTATCAACCAACTTACATATCGTTTTATTATTATTTTCCTATTGAGTTGTATTTTATTTTCCACATCGCATGAACTTTACTTTAAAATTTTCAAAACAATAAAACAATTTTTAATTGCTTTTATTCAACAGCTTTCTAAGAATGTAATTTTCAATTAAATCAGAATCCACCAAAATAAAAATTTCAACTTTAAGAAGAAAGAATATAACTTACAAAATAAAAAGTCTTAAAAGCAATAAAAATAGTAGTCTGTTTACATGGTATTCAAAATGTGGAAAATAGAAGTTGACATATGGACCACTTCTTTTGTTTCTATTATCCCATTTTTAAAGGCCTAAAGAAAATCTAAATTTATATTTAAATTTTTACAAGAAAATTCTAATGGGATTACACGTTGAATTCTCGTAAACGAAGAAAATTCGATATAAGCGATTTCTCTTTTTAGGCGTGAAGCAATGCGAGTATGATTAGATTTAGCACAATGAATTACGGACACCTGTGGTATAAATAAAAAATTTGAACATCCCAGTATAAAAATTAAGAATGCTAATAATATATTTTTATAAAGTTGAAATATTAACTTTTGTGTTGAGCCAAACAAAATCATATAAAACCATATAATAAAACTACAAACAATTAATTATTCCAATAGTGCTCCAAAATGTCCAAATGGAGTGATGGACCACTAAGTAGTACAGAGTATAAGTGACTAACAAACAGTGACAAGTCTTGCAATTGGTTTGCCTTTACTTTGCATAATTCATGAACTTCATACCCTATGTATTTATGACTTTTCTAGAAACAGAAAGCTGAATTACTCTATTGTACAAAAATGTACTGGTGTTAATATGTATTTTCAAAAATTAATTTAATAGCTTTTCTACTTTATTTTTATCTAATTATTATATTCATTGTTTAAATTTTCCATCAATTAACTTTGAATTATTTTTAAATTACTATTAATCCATATATTATGGAATATTATGTTAATAAAATTTTAATTTTAATAACTCGTATCTTTTTCGATTTTTCAATTTTATAGGTCTTTACTAATTTGTTAATTTTTCAATTATAATATTAAGATTAAAAATTTAAGAACATTTTTATTTTTTATTTTTGTTTTTCTTCATTCTCAATTACGTAACTCATTTTTATTTTTTATTTTTGTTTTTCTTCATTCTCAATTACGTAACTTAATTTTAATTTTAAAACAGGTTTGAATTAACAGGATATATTTATTAGATAAGAATTCAAAAACTGTTAAAACTGTTGATATTTTTAAAATTATTAAGAAAATGCAATTTTAATAATGTATTCATATAATAAATAAGATATAGTCATTCATTTAATTTAAGGTTACTCTTCTTGAAATGATAATGAAATAGTATTATAATGAATATGAGGAGAAAAATGGCAAAATTATTAATTCTCCTTATGTATATTTTAGTAGCCGTTAATTGTTCGTTTCATAAAAAACCAAAACTTAAAAACCAATTCATTAACCCAAAAGGCACATTGTAATAGAATAATCTTAATTCAATAGAACATGTACTTTGTATGAACAAGGAGTAAGATGGACCCAACCAAACCAGCAGCATGTATATTTAATTATATAATAATTGTGTATACACATCTTCCATAAACAGTGAGAGTTCTACAATTACAACATGTAATTTTTTTTTCACCATTAATTCCCAATTTTCTCTCTACTGCCTGCCACTCTAATTCAAGACCAGATTTCATAACCCTAATCATACTAACATTAAACCCAAACAAAAACATGACATCACAATCACCAAATCCTTAAAACGCTGAAACTTTAAAATAACCAACATAGTAGATAACCAACATAACCTATTTGCCAAACAGATACCCTAAACCAGTACCCAAACACCCAGGAAAGATGGAACAATGCAAAATGTTGTCAAACCATTTTACATGTTCGACTCGTTGCCCTAGCTTAGCGACCGCTGTTTGGGCACTCCCTAGCAAAATGACCAGATCCTCCACAGTTGTAACAGTTTCCTCCTCCGCCGCCGCCGCCGCCCCCACTATACCTGCCTCCACCTCCACCTCCGCCACCGCCCTGTGGACAATCTCTAGCCATATGACCCATTTCACCACAAGAAAAACAGCCACCATCGCCACCGCCAGAAGATCCATAACCACCACCGGACCTTCCTCTACTACCACCACCGCCACCATAACCGCCACCTCCATAACCGCCGCCGCCTCCGTATCCACCTCCACCATACCCGCCTCCTCCATAGCCGCCGCCTCCGCCGCTTCCTCCACGACCACTTCGTCCACCGCCTCCGCCTCCACCGCCACCGCCACGAGATCCCTGAACAGGGTTGCCGCCGGGACCGGTGACCTCTACGGCCTTCGTACGGCCGTCATCAGAGTGATCGATCTGAAACTCGACCTCCTCGTTCTCGCCGAGGCTACGAAATCCCTCGGACCGGATGGAGGACTGGTGAACAAAGAGATCTTCACCACCATTGTCGGGAGTTATGAATCCAAACCCCTTCTGGTCATGGAACCACTTGACCTTCCCTGTCAGTCTCTCTCCACTCATCTTCTTCGCCCCTCTAAAAACCCCCCCAAAAAGAAAACAAACAAAAACCCTAAAAACACAATAAATGTATAGAGAGAGAGACTCTGCAAATCTGAAAAATCTCTCGCTGGGTGGTTTTGGCGTTATAGGCGTGGGGTACTTATATTGGAAATGGTGATGCTGCCACGTCAGCCGGTTTGGGGAAATGACACGCTGATGCTTGTGGTTCATCTAACGGTTGGGAATTTGAAGTGATTCGATTTGGACCGCTGGATTGAAGTCTCTTGGCTTGTCCAATTTGGTCCTTTCTCCATGTAGATAGAGTAAAATATCTTTTCCGTTGCAAGGGTAACTTGGGAATAGGAGAAGAAATTCGTATGTCTCCTTGGATAACCTGAAAGTGGGGCCTACGTAAATCTTATACTGAAGTGAAAAGACTATTCTATCTGGAACTTGATTTTTAATTCTTTTTGTTTCAATTTTTAATTTTTTTTTTTTTAATTTTGTAGAATGGTTATTCATTGAGAACGCAGAATGGTGGAAGACTGGTCAAATGGTCAATGGTCAGTCAAAGCAAGTGTAGGATTGGACTTGTCTGTGTCTTGTCATTTCCAATCCCATCCATGAAAGGTACAGGCTTGAGGCTTCTCTGCCTTAAGTAGCGGCTACAGAGGTTTCGGTTCCATTAACGAATGATTAAGCATATGAAGAGAGTCCTATCAAAACTTGAATTGATCATTAATGTTTCCATTTGGTTTGGTTCAGGTGGTTGTTGCTTGATCTCGGTATTGATAAAAGGTCCCTCGATTTAATGTTAAGCTATGTTTGGAAAGTAGGAAGAAAGTAAAATAAATGAGGAGAAATAAAGATGTAAAATGATACGGTTTAGTTTACTTCTTTATTTTGCATTCATTGTTTGGATTGGTGTAATATAATTTTATTATTATCATTATTACATATGAATAGTAATTTTTCTACCATTATTTCTTATTTTCACTCCATTTTCAACGAAAATTGTACAAGGTAAAATAAATTTATTTTACACCTTCTTTAATATTTTTATCTAGACCAATAAGGTAATTTGACACCCTTTATTTTAAATCCTCTCATACTTTTCTTATTAAGATCGAGCCGAATTGAAACTCACGAGCCATCCAATAGATCTCGTTGGATTTTAATCCTAAAAACATTTAGAGATATACTAAAACTTGAGCTTATCCTTTTGATCTCAATTTGATTCAAGATTGAGATTTCAGAGACAATTTTAATTGAAGCTTTTTCTTATTGGATTCCAAGAGCATTATTAATGTGGTTTTAAGTGGTCAATGTTATTAACTTTTTATTATGATTAAAATTAAAATTTGAATAGGTCTTTATTTTTTTAGAGAAACTCTCTCTCACCATCTTCTTTTTTGGAAATGAGCATTCAATTCAATTAATTGTTCAATTTGGTCAGTTGATTTGAAAATTTTTAAATTTTCAACATCTTATTTTTTTATAAAAAGACTGATCAAACTAATATGTAACATTTTACTTAATTGACCTGAATAATTTTCACTCAGACCAACACCCATTCATAAAATTATTGGTATTTCATTTTCTACTTTATTGATAAAATTTTTTTCTTTCTTCAGTGATAAAGTCAGGATTTTTTTTTTCCAAGGGCCAAAATAGAAAACATACTGTACGAATTAGACAACTTGTCTTTAACAAGATGATTTATTGTTTGAATTGAAGTGATTGAAAGTAATTGTGGTGTTGTTATACTCGTGCAAGAGTTTGAAAATTCAAAAATTTAAGAGGTATCCTTTATTAATTACTATTCTTGAATTGAAAAAAGATAACTTCAGGGTACAAATAAGTCAGTGAATTAGGACTAGGAAGTAAACGACGAAACACGAGTGGTACGCAAGCGAATATGAATAACGTGGATTTGTACTGATTCCTTATCTTCATTTTCATTTTCATATCTCGATTTGCATCTTATTCATTTTTATCCCCATCTTCAAATTCCTCACCATTTGAATTCTATTTTTTTTTCGTTTTTAAACTTATTTTTCTTTCAAATGGAGTCTATCTATCCATCCTTTAAATCTTCGTAATCAGAAGTATCTTTTCCAAATCTTATGGTTCTAATCTTATCTACAAAGAAGCAAAATGAAATATTGAGTGACCCCTTGGATGGCTTCGCCATATTTTAGTATGATTTAATTAATCATTTTATTAATTTTAAATTTTAAAATAATTATTTTTCAAATTTGGATATATAAAATTAAAGTATATTTCACAACAAAAGTTTAGACTATATATATATAATCTTGAATCAAAAAATCAAAAAATATATTTGAAATGTTGAGTTTGCATTCTATTTTCTCAGCAATTCTTTTTTTCTTTTTTTACAGACTTTTGATCTTTTTTCTTTTTTACTTTAATTTGATTGCCTATAAAAATATTTTTAAAGATTTATATTGATATTTAAATTCTATTTGAAAATTAAATTTAATAAATTTAAGCAAATCTTTTTCTATATAACTTTAACAAATTTAAGCAAATCTCTTTGTGTATATCTTAATATTTAAATGCTTTTAAATTGATTTTTTTTATCTCTCTTTAACTATTTATCCTTTAGGGAATTTACATACCCGAGCATGACTCAAATGTGCAAGTTTGTGAATTTTTCTTTAGAGGTGCATGTTTGTGAGCTTTTCTTTAGTTTTTTTATTCTCTCATGTTGATTTACTGTGTCGATGAATAAATGATCCATGATTTTTTTTTAATTTTTGACAATTTATTATGTTGTGATCTATTTAAAACTTGGATGTTATTATTTATTATACTCTTGAAATTAGATCAAGAGCAAGAAAAGTTTATATTTGAAATTTGATTTTCAAGTAATTATATAGGTATGAGTAACTGCATTTATTGGTGGCTTTGACATGTGATGATGCAAGTATAAATCCAGACTACATGCTATATCCATTTAGTTGCCTTTCATTATTACTAAACGACAGAAAAATTAATTATTTAGGATTTTTTTTTTTGGAGATATGAAAAACGCCATTACAGAGTTAGGGTGTAATAATCTTATTCAGTTTAGTTCAATTTATGTTATGTGAAAGTGTATGTGATTTTGGTATTGAATAAATTACTGTTTTTTCTTATTTATCATGATTCACTTGCCTTTTCATTATGCTCTTTTATTCTTTTTTTCAAGCTCTTCTATTTTTCATTTTTTTTCTTAAATTTTTCGTTAGCAAAATTATATTTGTCTAATTCATTTTTGTATATTTCCATTTGTGTAGTTATCAGTTTTATACATATTAAGAGATTGTAGGCAAATTAATTTTGATATTTTTGTTTTAATTGATTTGTTTTTAGTGTCTATTTTTAATTTTACTCTTGAAATTCATTTTTTATTCATTTTCTTTCAATTTACTTTCATTTTAATTTAACTCTAATGAAATATTATGAATTTTAGATTAACCTAAAATGTTAATAGAATCAATTTTAATTTTTCTTTCTTTTTTCTATGATTTATAGAATTAATATTTAATAATAATAATTCAATTATATTTTATTATTAAATAATTAAATTATAACTAATATTTATGTATATGTTATTCATATTGAGTTAGCAAAATTATATTTATGATCTAGATTCATTTTTAAGTAAGGTATTTCCTTTGGTGTAGTTTTAAATCAGTTTTATACATATATTAAGAACGATTGTAGGCCAAATTAATTTACTCGAATATTAGCATTTTTTGTCCTTTAATTGATTTGTTTTTTAGTGTCTATTTTAATTTATACTCTTGAATTCATTTTTTATTTCAAATTTTCTTTCAAATTCTCTTTTCATTTAACTTAACTCTAACTTGAAACTATTATGAATTTTAGATTAACCTAAAATGTTTAATAGAATCAAATTTTAATTTTCTTTCTATTTCTTTTTTTCTAATTTGATTTATAGAATTAAATATTTAATAATATATAATATTCAATTAGTATTTTATCTATTAATTTATAAATTAAAATTATAACTAATTATTTATAGTATCCATGTTTACTCTCATCATTGAATTATTTGAAATTAATCAAAAACTTTATTATATAGAATTTATCAATTACAAGATAATTGGTATTTTTAAAATTGTTTAAAATAATAAAATTATAATTAATACACTTGACATGCTTAAATTAATATATTATTATTATTATTACTATTATTTAAATTAAATTATAATGAAGTAATCTCTGTAAATATCATTTTTAATATGTATATATACTAAATAATTTTATAAAATAATAGTATAATATAAGATTAAGCACGCGCAATGCGAAATTCGTTCAACCTTAGTTTATTTAATAATATCTTAGTATTATAATTATTTATTATCGAATTTACTTAGCAAGACATTTTTCATTACAAAAAAATTACATTTAATAATTTTCATCATATTTTGACTTACCATTCCAATAAATCATCTTGAAACTATAAGTGTATAAACTGTTCATTATGAGAAATAAATTTAATGAAGTAATCTGCTGAAAAACATTTTTTAATAGTATACTAAATAAATTTATAAAATACAATGTATAATAAGAAAGCCGCGCAATGCGCAAGCGTTCAACTAGTTTATTTATAATATTTAGATTTATAATTTTATTTATTATGAATTTTACAAGAATTTCATAAAAAAAATTACATTTAATAATTTTATCAATATTTACTACATTCCAATAAATATCTTGAAAATATAATTATAAAATGTTAATATAAAATATAAAAAATCAATATATTATAAAAAATATAGAATAAAAATATAAAAATGAATATATTATAAGGAACATCTTCATCGTTTAACCTCTACAACCCTCACCATCACCACATAGTTAGTGGTGACCAATTCAAAGCCAAAACTTCAGATATCTTACACAAAATCGTATCTCATTTCAATAAATCAATTCGATAAAAAATGTAACAAACATATCTATCTTTTAGTCTAAGAAAGGTGTGGTTTACATATCTAGATTTAAAAGTGAGAAGGGAAATGTTGAAGGAGAGGGAAAGCAAGGAGGAGAAGAGCAAAGAAGAAAACCCTAAGATTCTTCATTGTCGCCATGTATGGGGCAAAAGCTTGATAGTGGTGATGGTAATGATAACGATCAAAACGACTGCTAAGTACCGAAACCAAACTTATATCTAAGTTTTTGCGTCAAAAATAAGATAATTAAAATTTATATGGGTCTAATTTTTTTTTGTGCTTTGAAACGTACGAATGTAAATTTGCAATTACCTAATATGGCATAAAGTGTTCAAGAAAACTAAAAAAATACATGGCACGATTTAGATCGATGCATAATATGATTTTTGTAAGGTCTGTTTAGGATTTTATTTAATAGTAAAAGTCTGAATTTTAACATTTTTATTGATTCTAAGATTTTTTTTTTTATTTTATTAATCAATATTGTAAACTTATTTTTTTTTTTATGCGTGAACCATTAAAAAAAAATCCTGAAATTAGCGTTTTATTACAGTTGCGCCCCATTCTTCAAGTTAACCCGCACTCCAGTATAAAAGACTTTTATAATAATCGAACCCCTTTTTCAAATCTGCCCTCTATAAATGATTAAAATAATATTATACGTGAGTCCCACTGTTTGCTTTTTAGTTAAAACTTAACTAGAGTTAAACAAAATGGTGCGTTTAAAGTTTTTTAATGTTTTATCTCTCTCTCTCTTGTAAACAAAACGGTGCGTTCACTGAAAAGATGGGTCTGATTCTCCTCCTCCTCTCTCTCCTCTTCACCACCACCGCTGCCATTGTTGCCGCCCAAGAGCTTGACTCAGCCTTATCCGCTCTCCGATACGAGGCTACAATCTTTTCCTAAACGCAGTCAAGATCTAATGGATAGAGCTCGTTGATCTGATCTGATCTGTTCATTCCTCGGGTTCTCTTCTCTTTTTCCTCCTCTTTTGAGTCGAGAGAATCAAGGACATCTGTCATGGCCAACTCCAACTTGCTCTTATCAAGTGTGCATCCGCTTCTTGGGCTGCTAACTTGAAGACAACTAAGGGCAAACTTCGAGCTAGAACTAACCGGTGTTCAAATAGCCGTTGTTGGGATCTTCTCCGCTGCTACGGCTATCGAATCAGCGGTTAAGTAGCCGCTCCTCTTCCTCTCACTCGCCCGGGGCTATCATATCAGATCAATCACCAGACAAACATTGATACTCTCGTTCCTCCTAAGTCCATTATTAGGCATCTTGCTTTTACAACGACACCGTTTCAGATTGTATTTTGGTGGATACCGTGTTTGGGTTGCCTAAATCCTCAATGTTTGCAACACATCGTTTTGTTTAATTGTCAATGGTAAAATTTTAACCCAAAAGCAGATGGTGGGTCCCACATAATATTATTTTAATCATTTATAAAGGACAGATTAAATTGGGGTCAATTATTACAAAAATTACAAACCGAGTGGCTGAGGGTTATTTTAAGAATAGGGTGTAATTAAAACAAAACACTCACTTCAGGGGTTTTTTCAATGATTTACTCATTTTTTTTATACTAAATCTAGTCTCCATTTGCATTTTGCTGATGTGGCACTTAAGTATGATATGTGGATCCTATATATGAAATGTCATATCATATATATGATATGTGAGTGTAGTGCTAAAACACTAGTCTACATCGAATAAAAAAAATTTTAACTTTAAAAATAATTTAATTTTAAAAATATTTAACACAAAAAATTATTCAATTGTATGTAATTAAAATTTTAAAATATTAAAATATTAAATTTTAAAATTAAAAATTGTTATTTTATATTTATTATACGAATTTAATCAATAATATATATGAACCTTTAATTATTTTTAATTTTAGTTCAAATTAAATACAGAGTGGTTATTTATGGAATATTAATTTTACAATCTTAAATTTTTAATTAAATTTATAACATGTAATAATTTTATTTATAATTAAAATATCTGAATTTAAAAAAAAAAACACAATTTTATAAATTATTAAAGCCGAAAAAGTTAATTTTAGATTTTGTGTCAAAATTGAAAAAATCAAATGCAATCAAACTGAAAATATAAATGTTGAAACTTTAATGGTAGAAAAAAAAAATAGAACTTTAATAGCATTCTTTTTATTTGTCAAGTTACTAAAATTATTTTTATTCGAGGAAAATCTTATATTTATATTATTTTTAATTTTTAATTTTTAATTACATAAAATTTTTCTATTCCACATAAACTGGTGTTATGGTATTGACCTAACATCTCATAAGATCAACAAATAAGACTCAACATCAATTTGACATGATGCAAATGGAGGCTAGATTTGATACGAAAAAAATGAGTTCATAGTAATGATCGATAAAATTAAAAGAATTGGCTAGAATTGATAAGAATGTTAAAGTTCGGACATTTTTTTTCCATTCGGCGTTTATTATATGTCTATATTTGTTGCTTGGTTAATTATTTATTAGGTATTATTTTCATTCAATAATTTATTAGATGTAGAAGCAATTTTAGAATTATACATAATCTGATATTCAGTGTTTTCATTTGTTATATATATATATAGTTCATTTGTTGCATAGATTTCGAATTTTTGTTCATGTTATCCAATATTTCAGAACTGCAAATTCTATATTTCTGCCAGGAGGGATGAAATTGGTTTGGTAATTAAGCGAGACAAGCGATAAGATTGCTTTGATTTGAGAATTTCCAAATCAAACGTGATTAGCAGAGAGAATGAAATAGGATGAGAGATAAAAAAAATTAAGTTTAAATAGTATTTTGATTAATTTAGCAATAATTTTTTTTTAATAATTTAAAATGTCACCCCGGAATTTAACAAGTTTACGGCATGAAGAGAGTTTGCCTTTACATGTGTTGCTGACTGGACTAATGAAGACGTGATGTTAGTAATTTTATAACTTCCTCACTTTGAAAGTAGATTGGCCATACAAGGTTTTTTTTTGCCAAAATTTTTTAAAGTAAATTTATATATTTAGCCAATGAAAATTTATGAATTAAAAATGGATAATATAAATTAACGGAGGATGGGATTTAAAAATGTGAATATTGAATTGCGCATTGAACGAGGTAGATCGATATATTTATGTTTTTAAAAATTTTTTAGTAGGTGAGTACCCAAATATAGAAAATGTTGTCTAACTTTTCGATAGATTAAATTTTAAATGGAATTAAGAAATTAATTAATAAGTTAGAATGGATTACTAATTATTAATAGAATAGGAGTAATTTAAAATAATAAATACAACTAGAAATTCTTATCTAGTTTCTTTCTTAAATATTTTAGGAATTTTTTTGAGAATAGAAGCTATATTAGGTGATTAGTGCTGGATAATTCTCATCATCCATGTAACGTCCCATTTTTCTATTGAATCGAGTCGTTGCTTAGAGTCGAGTCGGGCTGATCCAAAACCCGGTTCGATCCATTAGATTCTAGAGTGTCTTATTACTTTTCGATAGAATTAAAATTTTAAATGGTTAATTAAGAAAATTAATTAATAAAGTTAAGAATGGATTACTAAATTAAATCCTACATAGAATAGGAGTAATTCTTAAAATAATACACTAACAATTGAAATTCTTATATCTAGTTTCTGTTCTTAATAAAATGATTGGAGGCATATATGGTAAGCAAAGGAATACAATTGTAGTGAAATTGAAGTCCAAAAATGCATGAAAATCAAAGTCGCGAGCGCGCCTGTGTAACGTCCCATTTTTCTATTGAATCGAGTCGTTGCTTAGAGTCGAGTCGGGCTGATCCAAAACCCGGTTCGATCCATTAGATTCGAGAGTGGGCTAGAATGGGATGACATTGAAATAAGGAAAAGAAGTGGACTTACTTGAAGGAAACAAAAAGATCAAAGTATAAGGATTAGGACTTGATTTCACTAAAGTATAAAGTTGAGGTATTAAGTTGTACCATTTTGACACCTTGAGGTACCATTTGGTAATTTTCATATAAAAATAAATTCGAACATGTCTAGAGACTCCCGTGAGACTACCCGTGGATTCCATTTCATTTTCATTTCTTCATCCTTATCTTCATTCTTCTTCCACTACTTTCCTCTTCCACTTTCCTTTCTCCATCACGTTTAATGGTGGTGAAGATTTTAATGGGAGTTAAGCATTAATTCAACTTCTATCCAAGTAAGTAAACCTTCTTGAAGTTCATACTTGACTCATTTGGTGATATTGTTCGATAATTTATAAGAACTCTATTGTATAGGAGAGGTGAGCCAAAGGTAGAAGGAAGCTAAAAGAAGAGCTTAAGCTTATTGGCGTAAAGGTGTGATATCTCTTTTTGATATCCTCTTTTCATTTACCCATTCTCCTTTTTGCAATCGAGAAATTTGTGTGGCTGCTGTTGCTAATGAGAACAATAATAGGCTTCATGTTGAGTGGGAGGACTGGTAATGGGTGAGAAACGGGAGGTATTGATAAATGAGTAATCAATTGCAGTTTATGTGAAAACAGGCTTGCTGGAAATTTGACCAGTAACTTCATCTTGATTTGATTTTGACCCCATTTAATGATGGAATTAGGAAGTGTCATAGAAGAGTTATTTGTTCCTCTGTGTGTTAGCTTTACATGGGTTTTTGAATTATCCAAATCGGAGTTGTATATTGAGAGATATGATCAAAAGAGTACAGCCTGTACAGGCTGGAAGACGCGACGCGCGCGCGCGAATTGCATGACGAGTTCGCGTTGCATTTCTCGCGCTCGCGAATTTGAACTACGCGCTAGCGACTTTCACCTGAAACTCTCTGACTCTCATTTGGCACTTCTCGCGCTCGCGACTTTCAAGTGCGCGCTCGCGACTTCGCCCTTGGCCTGTAAGCGCTCGCGACCTTCATCGCGCGCTCGCGAATTTGGCCTGGGAACTCACTGTCTCTCATTTTGCACTCTACGCGCTCGCCTTGGCCTATAAGCGCTCGCGACCTTCATCGCGCGCTCGCGAATTTGGCCTGGGAACTCACTGTCTCTCATTTTGCACTCTACGCGCTCGTGACTTTCAAGTAAAAGTACGCGCTCGCAGACTTTTGTGCCCGATAACTCACTGTCTTCATCTGGTGCTTTTAACGCGCTCAGCGACTTGGCAAAGCGCTCGCGACTTTCACCTGGAAACTCACTGACTTTCAGATGTGCATTACGCGCTCGCGACCTTGCAAGGCGCGCTCGCGACTTGTGTTTTCTTGCACTTTATTTTACAACAAAAATACAACATTAAATCATGTATCAAAGCAACATGCAAGCATGTAAATGATGTGAAATGAGGTAAACACAATTTGTAATTATATTCTATGCAATTGTGAAATGATGTGAAATGGTGTATGAAGTTATGAATTCTATATAATTGTATTCCTTTCTCAACTTGTATGTCTTCAACCATTTTAAAACAAAAAGACAACATGTATACATGTATAAACACAAAATGCAAGCATGCAAATGGTGTGAAAATAACATGACACAAGCATACAAGTTAGGACACAGTTACTTTGCTTTTGTTTTATCTACTATTGACATTCCATTAATATGCTCCATTGAGGTTAGGTAGAAACGTTAGAAACCATGTAGATAAGGCTAATGTCCGCGACATAGAATAGCAGATCTGCGCCCCATACAGTTTGTTACTTACTCCGGCCTACAGGCCGTTTGAGTGAGGATATGAATTATACAGAGCCAAGTATACAGTATTCATCCAGTTTATATAGTTTTTCTTATCACTTCGGTTTCACTATAACCTTATGGAGCCATACAAATATCTTGACATAATACTGCATGAATATAATAAAGAGAAAGAAAGACCATCAAAGTAAACTGAACATATCATGAAATGTGTGCTTATCTGTACTATATGTGTTTACATGGTTCTGTTTACACATGTATGTGTTTATTTGTTTATTTTATGTTGAGATATCCACTAAGCTTTATTTGCTCAGCGAGTTACCTGTTTAACTCGCAGGTTTTGAGACTGGTCCGAGTTCATAACAGCATAAAGGACGTCAGGTAAGATCAATGAAAAGTATCAGGCTTATATATGCTATACAAGTTATCTATTTAATTCTTAAGGGAGCCATAAACCAATCATGAAGATGTTTTTAATCATAACTTATATATGTGATTAAAAGTTGCTCATACAGCATAATGAATAGCAAGTAAGACAATGAACATATACTGTTATGTATTCTTACATATTTATTGATTTCATGCAGACAACACAATGAACAGCAAGTAAGACCATGATAGTATCATAATGTGTAATATACGGTTCATGTAAACGAGTTATGAGAGAAGTAGATTAATTATGTTTATGAATTAGAAGTCTATTCGTTGCTACAAAGACACATTCATGTTAAAATTTACTGATTCTATGAGTATCAATGCTTTATGAAATTGGTATTTGAAGTTAGTTGCCATCGCACTTTGTTTAGTATGTGAATTAGTGAATTATGAGCACCACATACTCAGCGCGTCGATTTTCATCACGCGCAGGTTGACGATCGTGGTTGCTACTTGAAGATTTGAGGCGTACTATCAAAGCAAAAGAGCTTATTTTGGTCATAGAAAATTGAGCATTGTATAATTAAGCTTATATTGTATAATTAAGAGTTGTATAATTAAGAATTATGGCATGTATTAAGATTTATGGCATGTATAATTATTATATTGTTAGAGCTTATGTGATTGTAAACATAAGTGAAACATGTAATTATTTTTTTGGTGTAAGTTAGTTGGAGATAGAATAATACTTATGAAATGGATTGAAGATGAAATAGTTTACTATAGTTGGTATGATTAGGTCATGCAAAACTTGAAATATAGATTCTGATGAAATTAATTGCTAGATATTAAAAAATGCTCAATTGAGAATTTATACAATTATGAAAAGAATATATATTAAAGTGTTTTATTGTGTTATGAATGATTCTTTGGAATGTTGGAAGTTTTAGAGTGTAAATTGGAGTGTTTATTATTCCATATTTTGCATACAGTATGATAATCGGCATGACAGGACATAGGGTTTCAACCAGATTGTAGCGTCTCGGCTTGTTGCATTCGGGTTTAACGGGTGGACCGGGAAGGATGTTACAATCCATTCATGACAGGACATAGGTTCAACCAGATTGTAGCGTCTCGGCTCGGTTCATTCGGGTTTAACGGGTGGACCGGGAAGGGATGTTACAATCCATTTATGTATGCTGCATGCATATATGATCTTACATATTGTCACATGCATACATATATTGTCATCTAAGGGTAAATATATTAAATGCGTGTGAAATAAAGTATATAATTTGTTAGTGTATTGAAATTAATGTGACTAGTTGTAATTTGTTGTGATTGTTATAGAACATCTTCTCTGTGCACTCTATAACTTGATGTGCATCATTGATATTGGTAAAAGAAAAATATGAAAATTGGAAGAAAGAAAGAAAAAAATAATTTAATGACAGGTTGGAAACCATCAAGCCCAAACGAGAATGGGTTATTTGAGCGTACATGATAATAACCATGTATGAATTATGATTGTGAAGCATACTTAGGGCGTATGTATATCATTTTCGATGATGATGTCATTGTCCAATACTTGAAATTACAATAGTTTTTGACGATGATGTTTGATTTGCATAATATCTGTCCTTTCATAAATAATTGAAAGGTCCTATAAGGGTATAAAAGTGAGAGAGACATCTAGCTCTATTTATTAGATTTAGACGTTGACTCTTATCTTAAATATTTTTAGATTTTGGATATTTATTAAATTCACCAAGATGAATCATGTATAATTATTGTAACTTATGTAAGTAATGCAATTATTCTTTAGAATAATAAAAAATATAAATATAAATCATTAAAGTTCCACAATTGTAGTTAATATGGATTATAATTTAAACTTTTAAGTACAATAATTGTACGCATAATTATATGTTTATCGTCAAAATTTAAAGGTTTACCATGTATATGGACTTCATGCTTGGTATTAGGCTTATTGTGAGTCTTGGAACCGTTAAGTTAACTAAAGTTCTAGTGCTGATCATGTCTTTAGAAACGAATCGTGACAAAGATCTATAATTTGAAACAAATAAATAGGAAATGCAATAAATTTATCTTTGGAGGACGGAGGGAATATTTGATATAAATAAATAAATCATTGCACTTAATTTGAAGTTTTAATTTTAAATATAATAAGTCAAAAACCTTTATTTATTTATTTATATAGTGTAATTTATTTATAAATTTTTATTTAATCTATTCATGCGATATAAAGGTCTTTTAAGTTAATTAGAAAAAAAAAGTTAAATCCCTAAATTATGTTTGGAATCACCTTATAGTTCACAAAATTAAAAATCAAAGATGTCGAAGTTTCTTTGCAAAAGTAATGGAATTCGTATCTTAAATTTAGGAATTCGTTTCATTTTCTCCGATTAAATATAATTGGTTTGGCAATGTAAGACCTTTTGTATCTTTCTTGTATTAAACCTTTGAAGCTTGAGATCGGCGAAAAAGTGAAATTTTTTTCTGACTATGATTCATCGGTCTTTTTACAGCTCGCTTGTTTTAAAAATAAAAATAAAAATGAAAGTAATTTTTTAAAATTTTCGATTGTGTTGATTTGATTTATAGGTGGGCCATATATTGAGTTTAGGTAAATTTTATCCTTGATGGTTTATTTTTTTCTTGTAATAGTAAAATATTATTAAAATGTATTTATTATTTTTAATTTAATAGTATATATTATAAGAATTTTCATCAATTTGATGAGTTAAGGAGAGAACTACTGCAGTTGTATAGCTCGTTGTGTTATTTAGATGCATTGAGTCTCCTTATCAATTTTTTTTTTTTAAAAAAAAAAACTTTCGAATATATGAAAACCATAAAAAAAAATCTTCAATATATTCACAAGATGAAAGTTGCCCTATGAATCCTGAGATGGACGTATGGTCACATATACTCAACTAGTTTGAGACTAAGGTTTAGAAAAATAATTTTTATTTGTTTATTTAAAATTTTCAGATATATTTGTTATTGTAAAATAAAATAAAAATATCAAACATATCTTTTCATATTTAAAAAATTAAATAAAAAAATCTAAAATAAAATTTAAATAAAAAGTTTGACAATTAAATCTTAACAAAAAAAAAAACTATTGTTTATTTTTAATTAAATTATTTTTTTTTAAAAAATAAAAGCTAAATGGAAAAAAATTAAAAACTCAAAGTGCCTATTTTAGAAACAATTTATACAATTAACAATAAATTGGTAATAGAAAATTTTCAATTCTCTCCTTGTTTGCAAAGGTGAGGAGGAAAAGAAAACGAAAATTTTCTCATTGATTTAGGGGTGTATTTGAAATACCCCGAATTTTTATTTTCAAAACATTTTCCAATTTAATTTAACGAACCGACAGCCTGGAAATTGCTATTAATATTTTAGTGCGAATACTTTACTTTTCAACCAACTTTTTCCCAATTTAATTTAACGAACCGAACAGCCTGGAAATTGCTTATTAATATTTTTTTAGTGCGAATCTTATGAAAAAATCGAAGTCGGAAAAAAACCGATTGAAAAAGCCGAAACCGGTTTGAATCGAAGATTTGGGCCGAATCGAAACTCGAATCGAACCGGTTCGGACCCAAACCATCTAGAAAACATCCTTTTTCCGCTTTAATCCTTCAAACGCCTAATCTCCTTCAACGTGACTGCGCCTGCGTCGACCTCAGCCAGCAACAGCAGGGACGCGAACCACCAACACCTGCGCCACGCCGGTCGCAGCCGCACGCAGCTCCAGCGCCATGCCAGTCGCAGCCGCATGCAGCACCAGCTCGAGTGGATCTCCATCACAGCACCATCTTGTCGCGCCATCGCCGGCCTGCAGCAGCTCCAGCAAGCCTCTGACCACCGGATCACTCCTCTGCCGCCGCTCCAGCGTGCCTCCGACCACCAACAGCTACTGCTCTCCGATCCGGCACGCGTGGAAATTTCCGATCTAGCAGAAATCTAGCAGAGAATTCAACAAAAAAAAAATTATATTGGGGTAATAAATTAATTTTAAATATATTTTTAGTTAAATGAAATTTAATTTTATTAATGAAAAAGGTTACTTAAATTTAAGTTAGTTTTACTTTAAATATTTTAGTTGACTTAGTTATGTTAGTAAAATTAGTTAATTAAATTAATTTTATTATTTGAAGTTTAATTAATTTAGTAATAATTAGTTTAATGAAATTAATTTTAATTACTTGTAGTCAATTAGTTTTTTAGTTTAAGTTCATGTTAGTAACGCTAGTTAATTAAATTTAATTTATTATTTGTAGTTAATTAATTTGGTTTAATTTAATTTGATAATTGTTGCAGTAGTTAACAAGTGTTATAATTTTTAGTGTTGATGTTAAATTAAGGTAGTTCTTAAATATAATGTATTATTGTAATGTATAAATTTGGAATTGTGTGGTTGAATGTTTGAGATTAAAGGAGGAAATGGGAAATGAGTTAATTGATAAATATTAAATTGATAAATTAATTATAAGTATGCTCTGTGGATGCGGCTTAGTCTGATCTTCCACATCAGAAATATTGTTTTAATTATAAATAGCATTTACTTCAGAATCAACATACTGGTAAAATAATTTGTTTTGTGGTCCTTTAAAATAATATGAACTTATAGATCCCATTGATCATAGCATTCTTATTTATATGTATATTGACCTTTAGTCAACGATCCTCATCCTTTTGTTGGTATATATATATATATATATTTAATAAGTGAATTAAATGACTAGTAACCAAAACTAATAAACGAATGTGAAATACAATTTTTCGAATTAGAATTCTTACTTTAGAATTTTCTTTTAATTTAGAGGTTTATAGAACTTCAAAATGCGAGGACAAAAAGCTGGAAGCATGCAGTGATAAAGACAGTCCTTTTAAAGGACAATAAAGAACTGTGAATAGTGTTAGATAACTAGTATCATCCGCATGCATCCTTGCATTCATGCATTACAGCTAAATGTTATCATGTATTATTTTGTTGAATTGACATATTATGATGCACTAATTGTTGATATAAAAAAAAATTATTTGATTACTTGTGTTGTGATATTGCTGTGCCTTATTTGCGTGGAATTGGGATGAAGTGAGTCACCATGGGTTTGTGAGACTGTTCACTGTGATATGGATCCTGAACATGATGAAATTATGAAATTTGACTATTTGCATGGGAGATCGGCGCCCATCCGTGTGCACCTGATGATATGGATTGTATGGAAAACCACAGGATGGCTTCCTTGTTGTTGGCGCACCCTGAATAATCTAGAATTTGATTGTAGCCCGCAGGGTGGCCTCCTGTTGTGAGCACTTGTATGGATCTAGATTGGAATGGAGACTCACCGGGTTGCCTCCTGTGGGTTGGAAAAGAAAAGAGAGAATAGAAAAACAATGAGAGGACCTGGTCAGTGAGGATTAAGACCAGTTGGCCCGTATGGGGGAATCGGCTCCCCGGTGCCACATGTATGAAGAGGGCGAGCCATTGTGGTGAGGACGGCTCGTTGGGGGTTTTCAAGGTGGTGCGCACTTGGACTAATTTCACGTGATGTGATTATATGAGGTGATGAATACTTGTGATTGCTGCTTGCCATTGGCCATTTGTGTGGACAAACTGCAATGATCATATAATTAAAAAAACGGTAACTAGATAAAATAATTTAGCTTCTGTGTGATTGTGTGGGGTGAGAGGTTATCTAACCCTACTCATTGAGTTTTGGGCGCTGCACATCCCTGCCTACTATTTTTTTTTCAGGTAATAGAAAGAAATAAAGTCTTGGTGGAGTTGAGACACTTATTGTAGAAAGACTTTTAATTGATAGAAATAACCGATGTAAATATAAAGGTAGAGTCCGCAAATTGGTATTCCAGTTTTGGAATAAATAGTAAAAGTCCATATTAAATATATGAACTGCATTTTGAGTTAATGGGCCTGAATCTATAATTATGAATAGAAGGTGAGATTTAAATAAGTTATGCTTACTACGGGCTTCGGGGGCCTTAAGCCCACCCAGGTCCTAGTGCCGGTCCGGTCCATGGAAATGGGTCGTGACAACTTTCTTGGATCTGATAATCCTAAAACTCACATCAGCCCATTTCTCACCTTCTCTCTTCCGCTAGACATATTTTCTTCATCCCTCTCTCTAAATGGGTATCTAAATGAGACCAAATCCCTTCTCGCCATTATCAAATTTGTCCCAAACACTCTATCCAAGATTGGGTCTTTCGCTTTAATTTCATAATATTATCCAGAAACGAGAATTAGTACAGAAATAATAGGGAATTATAAAAAGAGTCCGGGTAACTGACGTTTCTAAAATAAATACTTTGAGTTTTGCTAAATCCCCTCCATCTATTTTGAAGCAGATGATCAGTTGGAAATTGGTGTAATGGCCTGATCACCCAGTACACCATGATTTGACAGGAGACACTGCTTCGAAAATTATTTGAAATTATTTAGAAAAGAAGTCAGAGTTTTAAAGATAATAAGAAAGTAAATTTATTTGAACTACGATTTGAGAAACATGTTTTATTATTTGCTTATTGGAAATTGTTTTGAAGTTGCTTTTGAATGTTGCAATTAATTGTTTGTTTTCCCTTATTTTGTCGGCATGTCAAAAATTTATCATGATTTTAGAAATTTTAAATTATTTACAATGATTGCATGTTTGGGATTAAATTTTTTATATATTGTCTATCCCGGAGGACTAAATTAGGCCTATAGAAAATTATACTGATAAGTTTTAATAATAAATAGTATATGAATATGAAATCTGACTGAAAATGTCAATTAAGATATAGAATTAAATTCCTAAGAAATGTTACTTTAGGGAATTAAAAGTGAAAATGGTAAATTTAATTAAATCAAGGGTTAGAAAAGGAGGATCTTAAGACAAATAATCATAATAGACAAAGAAATCCCTCAATTATTCAAGGTGAAACTTAAGAATATAAAAAGAAAATGTTAAATGAAGTTATGTTGCTTGAATGGTGAAGAACATAAAATGTTAACTGAATAGGTTAAAATTAATTAATAGCAATATAAAATAAATGTAAACATGATAAAGAAGCAGGTACAACTTTCCTCTGAACAAATTAGTATGAAGGGTAAAAATTTTTGGGTGTTTTAATATAGAATTAAAAGTCGTTAGTGAATACATTGGGCAAAAGTGTGAAGTTAAAATTTGATTAATATGCGAAAGATTGACTAATTAGTTAAATAGAAATAATTACAAGCCATGAATAATTAAAATGAATCTATATAATAAAATGAGCAAATTAGATTGAATCGATAATAGACTTATGGACTAATGTGTAACTAAGGGATAGTTGGTATAATCCAAAAAAAATTAGTAGGTGAAAGAGTTTGTAATAAATTTATTAGACATTATATCATTGAGATCCTAGCACATGTAGGATGCTTAAAAGGCTAGACTAAGTTCATAAATCTATTATAATAAAATGAATGTAGAAGATGGTGAATAACTTTAAATCACAAAAGGGGAATGAATGAGGAAAGGAACGTGGATACTGTAGGAAAACTTAATAAATTAAGGGAAAATGATGCATCTAGGTAGAGAGTTATATAGAAAGGATTAATATCATTTATTAATTTAAATTAATTATAAGAAATGTATATAAAATCTGCTTTAAAGACGTAAGTACGAAATTAGATTGAGATGCTACGTAAAAAATAAAATAAAATAAAATAAAAGTTAATAAATTTGGAAGAGAATAAAGGTCAAAGATAACTCATAATGATGAAGTAGAGATTGAAAAAAAAAAGACTTAAATGAGGTTGGGTACACTAAGGAGATATGAAGGATAAAAGAAAGATTAAAATGAATCAAAAGGCTAAAGAATTTGGATAAGACTAGGGGATGTTAAATCGTAGACAAGCCGATGATGATCATATGGTCAATTATTCAGATGTAAGAAATATACATATATAAAAAAAAATGATGATAAAATAAATAACTAAATAAATAAAGACAAAATAATAATATAAATATAAATCATTACTGAAAATAACTTTTGGGAAAATTTAAGAATATATAATGATGATGATAAAATAAATAACTAAATAAATAAAGATAAAATAATAATATAAATATAAATCACTACTGAATATAACTTTTGGGAAAATTTAAGGTGTGGACCAATCTACTTGAGAGGCTAGTAATAGCGAAAGGAATAGTAATGATGGAGATTAGAATATTCTTGGTTTAAGAGGATCATTTAGGGATGAAATATGTAACATTAGACTGGAACTAGATGATTTCAGATTTCAGGATTGTCGCTCGTGGAGATAGACAATTCATTTTTTGTTAAATACCAAAGGTTGTAGAAAATACATGGAGTATTGAAGTTTTCAAACTTCCATGAAATATTTTATAAACCACGATTGAAAAATATTTTTATACCACGATTGAGATTGGTTTAAAATAAAAGTAAATGCAAATTTCTATTAAAAGAATTTCAAGGTTTTGTGTGAGTGACATGCCGACGTTTTTAAAAGTGGAAAAGGAAAATTATTTTAAAAGTTTTTTAAATAGTCAGTTACCCATAGGATGGTCCACCTAGGCTGTAGTTGTTAACTCATTCGTCGAATTTTTGAATAAACGATTAATCTACCAATTTATATCAGTGAATATTAATAAATAAAGACTTAAATTGCTCAAAAATCCTTAGTAGACACATTTGATGAAAGGTTTGATATGAGATAACTAGTGTTGTAGACCATTATTATAAATGAACCCACTGAAATAAATTCTTTCTTAAGAAAAAGAGATATGACATCAATAAAAGAAATGAATTTATTAAGGTAGAAATTATCTCAAGAATAAGAAATATAAATCAATAAAACTTAGAGATAGATATATTAAGAATTGAAATTTTAGTACTATTCCTTTTTTACTATAGTGAATTGTGACAAATCAGAACTAGAGAGATTTGATAATTTAAGCTTTTGGGTAGTTTGTCATATCATAAGGCTATTTAAATCTGAACCTTCGGATATTTTACTTGATCAAAAGAGAATTATTTAAATTTTAAGAAATCCTTTGTGACTTGAATTAAAAAATTGGAACTAATGAATTCCTTGTATCTGGTATGACTAATTGGTATTGTGATTATGTATAACTGATGAAAGGAAAATTTCATGAAGAAATTTCCAAGGAAAAATTATATGAATATGATTAACTTCGATTGTTGGGTTACATATGTTTAACTGAGAATGATGTTATGCAAATTTGATTTGGGGTTTTAATATAGTTGTGATTTGAAGGGCTACTGGATTAAGATATGATCTTTGCTTGGAATGAGTTTTAATGATGTCGTAATGTGTAATCACATGAATTTGATAAAGAAAAATGTGATGTTGTTGAGAATTTTGAAGTGGCCAAATAGGCCTAGTTGAATTATTATTACTCTTATTTTGGTCCCCTATGAGAATTTTGATATTAAATTAAATTAGGAAATGAAAATAAAGGAAAGACCTGAACTAAGTCAAATCTAGATAATCACATCATGTGGCCTTGTGCTAACCTGAGAAACTAGAGTTGATAAGGTTAAAGGAATAAATTAAAGGAAGTTATAAATACCTTGCTAGACTTAAATAAGAGAAAGATTAACGAAATAAAGACAGGTGAAATAGATAAGTTGATATTATATTTTAAAACTTTGATGAAAAGTGAAACAATTAGTCTATGTATTATAGATACTAATTAGAGATTTGTTATTATTTCATAATTAAGGCATGAACTGAAGTCCCATATAGAAATGAATAAATTATTTAGTTGACAGAGAATTTGACGCCTATTTATTTGATGTAATATTTGGATGGTAAGGTAACATAAAGTTGGGACTTAAGAAATTTCATTTAAGACTTTTATATATTGATAGGTATTAGGTAAAATGTAAATAGTTGGGGTAAGTAATAAATGTTAGGATGAAATATTGTTAACGAGAGAAATTACTATTAATGATTAATAGTAGATGGGCATAAAGAAGCTTAAGTGAAAGGAATACTTAATAAGTATGCTTCAATGTCCTTAAAATGAATTAATAAGCAACATAAGTGAAATGAGAGGATATTATGAAAGTCAACTTTTAATGATAAATGTTCAGATAATTTAAGGAATAAGTGATAGACGTAAGGATGTCGATTAAATAGAAAGTGTTGAGATCCCTATAGACTAAGATAATTAATAGTGCAGGGATGTCCTTAGTAAACGAGCTATTTAAATAATTGCACTAGTGTACGATAAAAATATTAGAAGAAGAATAGAACTTGTATAAAAAGAACCGATAGAGTGAGCTCGAATCACCCTGCGATATTATAGACAATGGAAATTACAAGATAATTTTTCTTAAAATTTTGGGATTCTAGTAATAGTTTTTCAACTCTGAGTAAGAAAGATTTAGTCATAATATATGTACGTTAAATAAATCTATTAATTGAATCATTCTTATTATACATAATTGCATTTTACATTGTTTTGCCTTTTGTAAATATTATTACTATTACGCATTTATTGCGACAACTCGTTTAATTAAAATGAATATTGAATTAAAGACCGATTTTCTAGATTTCCGTAACTGTGATGATAGTATTGGAGATTTCGGAATAAAGTTTCTTAATAAGCTTTCACTAGTGGTACTATAAATAGAATTGAATGAAATTTTATTCTAAAATATAATAATTGGCGGTAGAGTACAATCAGAATAACCCACTCGCTGCCCTTTCTTCGATCTGTATTTTCGCTTTGAGCTGTCCTCCTTGGTATTGGGAAGCCATTTCTTTTGTTACTTTAACTTTCCCGTTGCGTCCTTTCATATTCTTTCCACTAGATTCAATTCGAGGACGAATTGTCTTAAGGGGGGAGCTTGAAATTACCCCCGAATTTTTATTTTCAAACATTTTCCAATTTAATCTTAAACGACCGACCTCCTCCCTCTCTTCTCTTTTTCTTTTTCTTCTTCTTCTTCTTCTTCTTTCTTTTCTTTCTTTCTTTCCTTTTCCTTCCTTCTTCCCTGCGTCTGTCTTTGTGTGACTGGCGAGAGACAGAAGGTTCGCTGTGCGCCACCCAGCCCTCGCCGCCACTCCACGCCTCCAGTCGCACCGCCGTGACTGCGCCTGCGTCGACCTCAGCCAGCAACAGCAGGGACGCGAACCACCAACACCTGCGCCACGCCGGTCGCAGCCGCACGCAGCTCCAGCGCCATGCCAGTCGCAGCCGCATGCAGCACCAGCTCGAGTGGATCTCCATCACAGCACCATCTTGTCGCGCCATCGCCGGCCTGCAGCAGCTCCAGCAAGCCTCTGACCACCGGATCACTCCTCTGCCGCCGCTCCAGCGTGCCTCCGACCACCAACAGCTACTGCTCTCCGATCCGGCACGCGTGGAAATTTCCGATCTAGCAGAAAATAATTTTAGATAAATAATTTAATAATATTAGATAATTAAATATATTTTAGTTAATTAATTTAATATTAATAATGATAGTTAATTAAATTTAGTTAGTTTACTTTTAATGATGTTAGTTGAATTAGTTAATGTTAATAATATTAGTTAATTAAATTAAGTTTATTAATTGTAGTTAATTAATTTAGTAATGAATTAATTTTATTATTTGTAATTAATGAGTTTTTAGCTTGTTAGTCAATTAGTATTTAAGTTAAAGTTCATGTTAGTAACGCTAGTTAATAAATTTAATTTATTATTTGTAGTTAATTAATTTGGTTAATTTAATTTGATAATTTGTGAGTAGGTTTTATAATTTTAGTATTGATTTAATTAAAGTAGTTTAAATATAATGTTATTGTAATGTATAATTTGGATTGTGTGGTGATGTTGAGATTGGAGGAGAATGGGAAAATGTTGTTTGATTAATTGCCCGACGGATGGGCCGTATGGATTGAATATTTGTGAAATTATTGATATTTTAATAGGTAGATAGTCAAATTTTTAAGGGAGATGATGCCGAAATTTCGGTAGAAAAATAAAAATAAATTTGGTATAAAAATAAAATAAATTTCGGTAGAAGAAAATAAATAAACTAGAGTTAGATAAAATAAAATAAAAATAAGACTTATTAGAGTGATAAATAATAAGAAACCCAATATTCTGTAATCTATAAATATTATTATATAGTTTTAAATTAATTAAATGAATTAAAGACTGCCAAACTAAGTAAACGAATATAAAATAGAATCTTCAAATTAAATTTTTCTTACTTAGAATTCTAATTGTTTATATATAGAGGTTTATAAAAATTCGAAATTGCTAGAGGACGAAAGCTGGAAGCATGGAGTGATTAAAAAAGACAGTCCTTTTAAAGGACAATAAAGAAATTGGAGTAGTGTTAGATTAATTCGCATTCATCCGCCTGCATGCATGCATTCACGGCTAAATGTTATCATGCCATTCATCTATTGAAGTTGCCTATTATTGATGCACTATTGTTTGATAGTAAAAAATTTGTTTGTTACTCTGTGCTATGAATATACTGTGCCTTGTTTGTGTTGGGAAATTGGGATGAAGTGGACCACCATGGGGTTTGTGAGAGACGGTTCTGTTGATATTGGATCCTGAATATTGATATGATATGACCGCTCGGGCGGAAAAATGGGAGATCGGCGCCCCCGTGTGCCCACTGATGATTGGATATGTAATGGAAAACACAGGGATGGCTTCTTGTTGTTGCCGCACCTTGATAATCTAGATTTTGATTTGTAGCCGGGCAGGGGTGGCATCCTGTTTGTGAGCACTTGATCGATTCTAGATGGGATGGAGACCACCGGGTTGCCTCCTGTTGGGTATGGAAAGAAAAGAGAGAAATAGAAAACACAATGAGAGGACTGTGCAGTGAGATAGGGACCAGCACTCTGGCCGTATGGTGGGATCGGCTCCGGTGCACATTTATTGAGAGGGCGAGCATGGGTGTGAGGACGGGCTTTCGTTGGGGGGTTTCATGGTGGGTGCACTGACTAATTTCCACGTTGATGTGATTTATATGAAAGGTGATGATACTTGTGATTGCTGCTGTATTTTGCCATTTGTGTGACAAC
Organism: Jatropha curcas; assembly: GCF_014843425.1. The sequence goes on along the minus strand of NW_023591277.1, from coordinate 118,419 downwards.
TGCATGGATCATTATAATTAAACGGTTAAACTAGATAAAAAATATTTAGCTTTTCTGTGTGATTGTGTGGGTGAGAGGGTTATCTTAACCCTACTTCATTGAGTTTGGCTGCTCAACCCCTGCCTTACTATTTTTCTTTTCAGGTAATAGAAAGAAATAAAAGCCCTTGTGAGTTGAGGGACACTTATTGTAGAAGACTTTTAATGATAGACAAATAACGATGTAAATATAAGGAGAGTTCCGCCAATTGTTTCCAGTTGGGTTGTAAATAAATAGTAAAAGTCCATATTAAATATATGAACTGCATTTTGAGTTAATGGGCCTGAATCTATAATTATGAATAGAAGGTGAGATTTAAATAAGTTATGCTTACTACGGGCTTCGGGGGCCTTAAGCCCACCCAGGTCCTAGTGCCGGTCCGGTCCATGGAAATGGGTCGTGACAACTTTCTTGGATCTGATAATCCTAAAACTCACATCAGCCCATTTCTCACCTTCTCTCTTCCGCTAGACATATTTTCTTCATCCCTCTCTCTAAATGGGTATCTAAATGAGACCAAATCCCTTCTCGCCATTATCAAATTTGTCCCAAACACTCTATCCAAGATTGGGTCTTTCGCTTTAATTTCATAATATTATCCATTACGGTGATTTTTATATATCTAATCAAAATTAATTTCACGACCTGACTAAATAAATTAAAAGGTTTTGGAGCTGAATTGAAAAATTAAAAAACAATGAGGGACCAAAAAATAAATGTGTCATCTTCTCTAAAATCGTTTTGTTTTCTTCATTAAAACCTTACCACTGCTGACAGTGAAAGGCCTGCAATAGCTAGCTTCGCTGTCGACCATCCTGTGCTCCTAGAACAATCATGATGTGGTCAGAAGATTACATGCTTCTTGTTCCTTGACTAAATAGCGACCGTTTCATCGGAAAATCGTAGGTATATATATATATATATATATATATAAAATTGAAAACTAGCAACCACCGCTAGCCAGGAACTGCGCTAACTACTAAAGCTCGCTCAAGGATGTGGTTTTATATTAATTTAAAATCGATGCACGGCCCGTCGCTTGCGGCTCACAGAGGCTAGTGGTCTAGCCACAACAATGGCATATTGTATTTTTAGTTCTCTCACTATTTCAAAGCTTTTTCAATTTTTTTATTATTGTATTTTTAGTTCTCTCACTATTTCAAAGCTTTTTCAATTTTTTTATTTGATTAAATCATTATTTAATTGAAATCAACGTATAAAAATTTCAAAAAATAATCAAATTAATTTTGAAAATTTATAACACCATTAATATTAATTTTTATTAAAATATCAATTTTCAGCACATGAATTAATTGAAAACTAATCCAAGAATTAATATATTGTTTTACATCTTAAGAGGTAGAGATGAAAGTGGTATAGGTGCTTTAGGATACACGCTCTGCTCCAATCTATTTAAAGAGGACATGGGTAATTATAAAAGAGTTTGGAACATATATGGATAATAAAATTACTACCTATAACACAAATATGAATAGTGAAATTGCTATTCATAATGGATATAGGTAGGATACGTGTATAGATATTTGAAAACCAACTACCTGTTAACCTTTGTATTAAACATGTTCGGTAGTGGGTATCCGTGAGTACCCTGTCCATTATTAGTAAAAATATATTTTACATAAATTCGAATCAAATAGTTTAAGAGTCACAGGCACCCAACCTATTTAATAGGTACTTTAAATAAGTTTTGGATAGATATCAGTAATAAAATTTAAACGGGTACTTAAATGACTATTTAAATAAGTTTAGAATGGATACGAATAGTAAATTTTTAAATGGAAACGTTTAAAATTCGCGGGTATCCGCTCCGCTTTCATCCTTATTAAGGGGTGTGGATTAAAATTCTGTTAGATTTTAAAAGATTTTTGAAATCTTTGGGTTGGAGGATAAATTTGTGAATGACTTTTTTATTCATATCTAGAACTTTAAAATCCAACAAAATCCGTAATTTTATAAAATCCTTCTAAATTAATAATTTTTTGAATACCATCAAATTTGTATGGACATTTAAAAAGTAATAATTGAATGCCATCAGACTTTTATGGATTCGATAAGAGTCTGAGTTGAATACCACAAGATTTTAATAAACTCCAAAAAAATTTAGATCAAATACCATTGAAATTTTAAAATCTTTTAAAATTTAATAGAGTCTTAATCCAATACACCCTCCTTAATTTACCACAATTTTCACCTAAGTTAATTTTGGCAAAAATAAATTATTTAAATTGAAATTAGAGATTTATAAATGGATATGCTCTATTTGTTTCCGTAAAATAACTTGCTCGAAAAGTTTTTTTTTTGAAAAATATTTTCCAAATAATTTATTTTCCATTGTTTAATTGTAATATTGAAAATTATTTAAAAATATTATAGTCTTTATCTCATAAGACCATAAAAAAATATTAATAATAATAAAAATTTTAGAATTTAAAAATTTAAAAAAATATTAATAATAATAAAAATTTTAGAATTTAAAAATTTTATTGGTAAATATGAGAAGAATGTAAAAAAAAAAAAAATGTAAACTATGAAAACCGCCAATGGCCAATGGTGGTGACCACCGGTAGTCATGGTGGTAACCGGTGGTGGTGGTGGTCGGTCATAAATGATAATTAGTGGTGGTGACTACAATGATTAATAAATTAAAAAAAATATTTATAAAGTTTGTCAATGTCCGGAAAATGTTTTATTTTCTCGAATATGAGAATTTATTTTCCTTAAAAAATGACTTAATTTTCCTTTGACAAGAAAAATATTTTTCGTTGATTTATTTTCCTGAACACTTCAAATAACGAAATATTGTGAAAAATATTTTTTATAAATTATGTTACGGAAACAAATGGAGCCTTAAATTGTATTCTTAAAAATGCTACTCGGCCCCTATAATTGTCTTTTAAAATAATTGCATAATCATTAAGAAAATGATTAAATAATTTCAATTTTAGCGAAACAAATTGTAGATGACTAAAATATCCTTTTATCAATTTTCTAAATAAGTAATACTTACTTAGTGGAGATAAAAATATTACTCTTTTAAAAAAAAATAATAATAATGCTTGATTGATATTTCATGAAAAATGAAGTGAGATAAAAAAAAAAAAAAAAAACTAAGAACACTTAAAGCGCAACTTGCACGAGAGTAAATTTTTAAATTCAATAATAATATAATCTTAGATATAATCAAGGTTGTGAAGAATAGTGAATTTTTGAATAATAGAATCCTCCCATCTTTTTTCTCAAAAAAAAAAAAAAAAACACTTAAAGCGCAACTCAGGGAGTATTTAATTCAATAATAATATAATCTTAGATATATCAAGTTGTGAGATAGTGAATTTGAATATAAATCCTCCTCTCTTTTTCTCTCAAAACCTAAAACCTAAACCTAAAACCTCTCTTTTCTTCTTCCATGCGAGGTCACCGGTAAGCTCTCAATGTAGTCACTCCTTTCCTTTTTGTTTGTTCTTTTACAAATAATTCTCAGACCTGTTTACAAATTTGAGTTATTCTCGCCGAAATATCGGAATTTATTGTTGCTCATATATTGAGATTTTGTTCTCAGATCTATTTTTGAGTTTTTATCACCATTATGATGATTTTGTCTATTATTTTTTATTATTTGGATAGTTATATAAAAAGAAGTGCAGATCTCACTTCCAATAGAGAGAATAAATTTGAAGTTAATCAGATCATACTTGTAGAAAGATAAAGAAGTCGAACAATGACCATGAATAGCCACCAAGTGGAGCAAGCGATCACCTATGATATAAATATTATGCTTCGTCAACTGGATTAGATATTTCAAATCAAAATTGTGTTTTTTTATTTTTTGTATAAGTGATTTATTATTAGACATGTATACAAAAATATATAAACATATTAATTTGTATCTCATATCTGTATATAGTTTTTAATTTAAAAAAAATTTCTAGTTCAATTTTTCTAAAAAAAAAATTGAATATACATTGTAGCAAATTAATTAAAAGAAATGATTTTAAACAAATTTGAAAACTATATATAAAATATTAATAATTTAGTAATTAAATGTATTAAATCATATTTAGCTCTCTATAAACTTAAATTTTGAATTCTATCCATTATTTGAGACAAGCTTTAGTCAATATAAAGAGTTGTTTATTTAGGTTTAATTCAAAATATTGAATTTGAATTAATAATTTATTAAGCTAAATGATTAAAAATTAATATTAACAACTAATTATTGAATTTCATTTACCTTTTTTTATTCGTTTCTGAAGGGTACTTTTGTCATTTGGCTTTTGGTTTTGCATGAATGTCCATTCATTGCTTTACTTCCTAGCTAGTACATTCTTGGTATCTATTCGCCTAACCTCTTTTCCCAAACTCTCGCTGCCAATTCACAACTCTAAATCCTTCAATACCATAAACAATAGAAATATATCCTCCACTATTAAAATTGTTGATTTTAAGTTCACCAAAATTCGAATCAGAGTTTAATCTGAAAAAAGTAAATTCAAAATTTTAAACATTGACATTTTCCAGATGAAATGTGCAAGAGACAGAAAGATGGAGTTGAAATCTGGAATTCAAAGAAGCAAATAAGGAGATAGTAGGTAAAGAAAGATAATTATCTTCTCCACCTTTGCTTACTAATTATTCTTAATTGAAAAAGCAAAGAATGGTGAAAGCTTAAAGAGGGGGAGTGGTTGAAGCAGCAGTACGGAGAAGAAAAAGTAAAAAAAGAAGAAAGCTTTCTTTTCCGGTGGTTTCCTTTTGAGCAAGAAAAGAAAAGAAAAGAAAAGAAAAGAAAGGAAAAAGGAAAGAAAGGAAGAGAGTGGGCTTCCCATTCCCAATATTGTCCTCTTGAAAAATGAAAAGAGTGGCAGCGTGCTTCTCGCATTCTTTATCAACCAGTCTATGTACTTTTTAGGTAAAACAAGCTGCTTCTTCTCTTTCTCCTTTTTTCTACTGCTTTGCTGATTTTAGAATTGAGATGAAGTAACTCATCATTTCCTTTTGGTTCAACAGAAAAAAAAAAAGGATCTCGTTTCTCCAGAAAGCTACTCAAACTAATATTTAACATATTTTTTTATAACTTATTTTTTTATTTTTAAAACAAAGAAAAGACAATTTTACATGATATTAATCTATCAATAATTTGGTTGATCTTCTCACATCCTCTAAAGAATGTGAGGATTTAAAAATTTCGAATTAAGTCTTCTCCACTATAATAATTATCATTAATTTAGTGAATTTTATTTTAAGAGAGGGCTACATTTAGGGGACGGAGTTTGTCCAATTATTTTGGAAGAGTCAAATGTAATTTTTTTCTATATTTTGAAGGATAAAAATATAATTTTATAATTTTTTTTTAATTTCTCCTTAGGTTCCAATGTTGCTCCACCCTTTATTACTTTCCACAATATCATTCCAGTCTATTAAATATTTCATGGATCAAAAATAAAATGTATGATCTAGGTTTAACAACAGTTCAAACTAGAATCTGATTGATTTTCACTTAGTGTTTTTTTCTTCTAAGATCAAACTCAAATTAGAATAAAATTGAGATCAGGTGGAGATGGGCCGTTTCCAATTTCGTATCTCTCGACCGATTAATTTGAAATGAGTTTGACATTGCGAGTTAAAACGGTAATCGAGCCAATTGGATTAACAAGAAAAATAAAAACTCTAGCCTGCTACTAGACGGAACATGCAGGTCTAGCTAAGCCTACGGCCATTACTTAATTTCAAATTACTTTTTAAATTGAAAGCCCGCTACATTTCTTAAAAAAAGAAAAAGCTACATGTTTATTAAATTGAATAAAATTCTACATTTGAGACAAATTTTCTTATTTGAATTGATGTCGAAATTAAATTACAATTGGTCAGAATCAAACTTACTGTAAAATTGATAACGACCAAATTAATTCTGATTTCAAACTTTCATAATCTAAAATCATGAATCGTTAAATTGGCATCATAATCATTTTTTTTGCCATCGGTTACTATTTACAAAGAAGGATATTATCATCTGCATTAGATAAGAAGTGCTACAAATTTAACACTGTTTTCAGACACAAATCAAAACTCAATAAAAGCAGTCCAACCCATAAAGGCAGTATACAATTAGGATAAGGCTTCATTGGTGAATCAATTAATTTAATGTTTAAATAGATATAAATATTAAGAATGTTGTTCAAATTGAGTACTAGTCATATATATATATATATATATATATCCTTACCCAATTTGATTATACATATTACCTAATATATTACTCTTCCAAGTTTATCTCCTCCCTCCCCTCCCTTCAATATCTATCATTCTAATTGTGAACCCTAGTAACAGTGTTACACAGGTGAAACGACGAGCTTCCTTGGTGAAATTGGGTTACTCTTCCTTAAATGAGGAACTTCATAGGTGAAATTGGGTTATTCTTCCTTAAGTGAACACAATTAACTCCGAGTTCTTTCAACTTTTTAGGTGATTCCACCAAAAGGCGTTTTTGATGATTAATTTTTCTATTTTCAATATATAGTTCGATTCATTCCTGTGTCCCCCATTCTAATACCCTAGCTAGTCTCACCATTCTAGAAGTCTGTCGGGAGTTTTTGCTCTACCTGCCTCTTCATAACGCTTTGTAGGGTTAGAATGTCACAAGTCCACCAACTTCCGCATGATTCATCGTCGAACCATACATCTACTAGAGGGGTTCGACTCTGATACCAATTGTCATGCCCTGACTTCAACAATCAAATTATTGTCTGCTTTGGATCAAATTAATTCCATCCTATTCTGGATTCGCAAAATCCGCACAGTTTTGTCCTGCAGATGAAATGAGAAACTTCCCAAAATGTCACACATTCTAAGATTTCTCTTAAATGAGCACGTTTAACTCCGAAGTCCTTCTAACTCTCCAGGTCATTCCATCAAAAGCCACTTCTGATGATTAATTTCCCTTTTTCAATGTATGATTCGGTTCATTTCTGTTTCTCATATTCCACACCCTAGCTAGTCTCGCCATCCTAAAAGTTTGCTAGGAGGTTTGCTCTATCCTCCCTCTTCGGACTTCTTTGCTGGCTCAAAATATCACAAATAGTCTAGTTTCTAGGTTATGCGGGTTGTTTTGCATCAAATTGATGAAAAATTTTTGAGGTTATATATTTAGTTTATGAATTTTCTATTTTAGCGTCTTAAATTTATTTTTTATGAATCATATTTTCTAATCAATAATTTTTTACACATTCTTTTAGTTTATTATTTTTAAAATTATTAACTTTCTTTTTTTTTTTTTTCATTTTCTTAAATGTGTTAGATTTTTTTTCAAAGAATAAATAAAGACGATGAGAATTTAAAAAGAAAAAAGAAAGATGAACTAAGTGAATCTTTGTTTTGAAGATTTTTATGGCAGAAAAATTTTTTATTTTGAAATTGTATATCTATAATATTGATTTTTTTAAAATCAACTACATATATTATTCTCAAACATTTTAAAAGAAGAATTATTTTAATTTTTAAAGATGGAAAGAAGCTAATATATGCAAGGGCTAAGTCGTTATTTTACAAGTTGATTATTTAAGTTCATAAAAAAAAACAAAAAGTTAATGCTACAATAAGTGGTTTGACACTCTTTTTCCTTAAGTGAGGCTGATGGTTTGATATTTATGAATGAAGTAAATACTTACTGAGAACATTTTATTCCTTTATAAGCCACCCAATGCGAGCAGAATTTAGTTCTAGCTCAGCGGACTGAGGATACTTGTAGTTAAAAAAAAAAAAAAAAAATTAGCAATACATTAGTAATCTTTAATCATACTCATGGATTCAAGATTTAATTCAAAATATATCAAAGTACACTTATTCAATATTAAGTGTCAAAATTAACTTCCCATTAATTGAATTCAATATTTTTTTAGTTTCCTAATATTATTTGCTTTTCTTCCATAATCCATTTTTTTAATATAACAAAAGTAATTCTTGGTTTTCCATTTTCAAAGTCACTTTAAACCTATTGGGAGAAAACCAGAAAGGAAAAGAAAAATAACTTTTCGGAAGTAATTACGATTGAGTTTTTGTGAAGATTTAAGGACATTGCTTAATTGGGAATAAGGTCATTGCTTGTGTTTATTATGCTCCATAAGATTCTCCCTCCATCTCAAAATATTTGTCCACTTGACTTAAAAGATATTTATTTATTTTTATACCTCTCATTATAACGGTTTTAAATTCTAGAAATAACTTTTTTTTCTTTTTTAAAGGAGGACAAGTTTAAAAAGTATGAATATTTTATATGATTTGACACTATAATTAATATATTTCTTAAACTTTGTGCAAAAGTCAATGGGACAAACATTTTAGATCAGAGGAAGTATAAATTTAAATTATATTCATGTGTATAGTTACTAGAAATAATAGAACGAATAAAATAGGAAATTAGTAAAAAGATTGAGATACCCATTAACAATTTTACTTCAATTTAATTTATCCAATTAATTAATTTATTAAAGGAGGCTTATTTTTATAATAAATTATATTATTATCTTTAATATTTGCAAATAATAAGAAGGAAAAATATTTATAAATCTATAGTTCTTATTTCTAATAATTTTAAAAAATAATGTTCAAGATTCATACAAATGCAGGAATATATTGTATCTTTAGAATACTCTTAAATAAATATTATTATAACATAATTAAATATAATTTCCACAAATGCAATTCCTTGGTACAATTATTAAAGTTGATTTTTTTTGTAGCATGAGGGCAAAAATGGATCAAATAAGAGAGAAAATATAATACAACAAACAAGATATATAACATAAGGCTAAAAATGCATATGGCAATTCAGTATTGCAATTCAGAAGGGAAATCTAAGAATTGGTATTACATGATTTATTTCTATGTATTACAAACCTGTCATAGATAATATTGCCATTTCTATCCAAGTTACTACATATGGCACAAATGTGATAGAAGGAGTATTTTTATTTTTTTTCATTGATTTAATAATCAAATTGATTAAAATTGGATAAAAGGAGTAAATGTTATGATGGAGCAAAACAAAGGCACTTGAAAAAGCATTTTTGAAAACACAAGGATTGATTAGTTATATTTTAAAATATTAAGGGACACAAAGTAATTTTTCCTTAAAAAAAAAAAAAAGACTAATTTAACTCAAAATAAGCAAAAGCTTTTAATTTCAAAATTTATATTTATTGGTTTCCTTACAGTTGCTCAATATATTGAATAATTAGTTTTGAAATTAATTTGGATTTATGAACCATTTTCAACAAACAATGGTAATAATAAAATAAAAAAACGAAGAGTAAACTTCAAAAAAATTTGCTCCATGGGCTGTTGGGGAAGTGTATAAATTATGTTTCTATTAGTTGGGCTTTTAGTGTTGGACTCACCGTTGCTAAAATAATTTTTAAGTTCCATTGCTGCCACAATCTAGCATTGCCATGGTTGGGTTTCAAATCAAAGTTAAATTGAAATTAAACTGGTCAAATATGAAATCATCCTCACCGACTTTTGGTTTCAAATTGTAATTAAAATCATGCATTTATGATTCGATTTCGATTTTTCATTAGAGAGAAATTCCTAATTTATTTTTTATTTTATTATTATTTTTTTAAATTATTTTGATTAAATTAGTTTATGTTTTTCAACAATACTATTTTTATTGTTATTTGTTCAAGCTACAAAATTAAAAAAAATAAAATAAAAAGATTGTCTAATTTTAATTTCAAATTAGAATGGAACTTAAATAAGTGGTTTCAAAATCGTCTAAAAGTGTGTCGATTCTAGTTAGCTCTTCTTATAATCAAAAACAATAATTTTAAAATTAAAATAGACGATTTTGAAACCGTAGTCATACCTTCCTTTTTCTTAAAGGAAGTCCTTTTTTTTTTTTTTTTTTTATAATCAAAACAGATAAATTTTTAAAATTAAAATAGACCGATTTTTGAAACCGTAGTCCATACCTTCCTTTTTCTTAAAGGAAGTTTTTTTTTTTTTTTTTTAAATGCTTAGACATGGTGATATTTAGATAAAATTCTCTCAACAACGATGATTTTCGCTTTTGAATCTAGGTTGACATTACATATAGAGTTTGCTTAAGAATAAAGTTTACTTTCGTAGATCCAACCACATATTTATATTTTTAAAAATTTTTTATAAAAGAATGTCTTGAAATTTCGAGAAAATAAATAAAAGAAACAGATAACCCAACTGTGGTAGAGACTAGAGATGCTTAATTCAAGATCAAGCAAAATAATTAAAGGTGTGTTTGTTTGAATTTGTTGTAGCAAAAATAAGTTTGTTGGTTTAATCTTTTCATACGAGAATCTTATTTGAATATGAAAGCAAAAAATTAGCTTATTTGGTAAGCTATTTAGCTTTTTAACCAAAAGACAAAATATCTCCACTTAATATTTAAAATAAAAAATTATATCCAAATGTGTAACTTTTAAGGTTGACTTTACTTACAGAAAATAATTTTTTGCTTTCTATTTTCTATTTTCTAAGAAAATAATTTTCTAAAAAAATGAAAATTAGAAAACAGAAATTAGAAAATGCATTCATTTGGTAATAATAAAAAATTATATTTTAATTTAAAACTTCACAAATATTGTTCATGACTTTTGTAATTAAAAAATAAAATATTATAAAAAATTTAGAAATTTTTTATTTAAAAATTTTAAATTTTTAGTATTGATTATTTATAATAATAATATCAATTTAGGTTATTGATTATTATATATAATAATATCAATTTTTTCGTTTTTATTTTTTTAGAAATAAAAGATATAATGTATCTTTAATAATAATAAAATTAAGTATATTATTAAAACATAATATTACATTTTTATGTTATTAAAATTTTTTATTTAAAAATTTTAAATTTTTAGTATTGATTATTTATAATAATAATATCAATTTTTTCGTTTTATATTTTTTTTAGAAAATAAAAGATATAATGTATTATAATAATAATAAAATTAAGTATATATTAAAACATAATATACATTTTTATGTTATTTAAATATTTTTTTATCTTTTCAATGAAAATATTTTATAGAAAAATTATTTATAGATATTACAATTTTAATTATTAAAATGTCATTTTTTTTAAAATAGAAAATATGTCATTTGCTATCAACTCACTGTTCTAAATCCCCAAATTTTAGTTTGAAATATTGAAAAACTGTTTTCTAGTTTTCTAAATAGAAAACTGACTAATTTGAATACAAAACTCTATTTTCCAATTTTCTTGAAAAACTTTTATAGCAAACTTCTCCAATTTCTACAAATGAACACACCATAAATTACTATGAACTATTTTTAACTTTTAAACAACTAATTTATAATTTTCATCATTAGATTAAATTTTGGACTTTATATAAATAACATACATTTATATCTTTTACGATTATATAATTATATTAATAGTTGAATAACGAGCTAAATTTGTATATTTGGTTTATCTTATATAATATAATATTGATTTTACTATTATACATAGATAGTCAAATATATAAAAATGTATTCATTCAAATTATTCAAATATCTTATTTACCAAATAATCTTAATCATTCAACAAAATTCTTAATATCACTGTTTAATCATTCAATTTGATACGTCGTTAATTCAGATTGAGCATTCAGCTCAAACAAACCACCGTTAAGCCAATAAGGAGGACTAAAACTACATTTGCTTAATAAATTAGTTCAATAAGTTAAAACCACACGCATGCAATTAATTGATTGTAATTTCTTATTGCCATATAATTTGATAACATTGATTTGGGATTATTAATTTTAAATTGAATTCAAAATTGATAAAGAAGGTTAATTTTTTCAGGGAAATGTACTTAAAAAAACAATTATGCAAGCATATAATTAATACGAATTCTAATAGTCCAGTTAATTATGTTTAATAACAATCAAATATTCTCCATCAACTCGATACAATTGATCAACAAAAAAGTTATGAATTGCTAACAATTTTGACGATACAGAAAATGGAAGAGAAGAAGAAGAAGTAATTTGCAACATCTGGGTATACAATCTCCTAAAAGAATTAGTTATCATACAATTAAGATTTGATGATCATAACAAGAATGCTACTTTTATGTACACACTCTCAAGGAGAACAAAATAACAAAAAAATGTTATAGTAATCATGAATGCTGTAGAGATTAAGTAATTGCATGAGTTACTTAATTAATGAAATCCTCTTGAACCTCTAGACTGATAGAGTTCCAATCTACTCTTTGCTTCTGGTAATATAGAATCAATTGTAGGGTTCTGAACCAAATGTGCTTGCTTTGATGACCATTCTAGTACAATAAGCACCTCTTCATTTGCAAGAACTTCACTATCTGGGCAATTTAATGCTATATAACAAAGAAGAATCGATGAAGGGATTTGAACCATTTGTTCTCCAAAGTAAACCAATTGGATTAGATGCTTAGCACCTCCTGCATTTATAATAGCCTTGGAATGGTTGACACAAAGGTAATTTTCCGTGCAGGCGAACTTATTAAGAGCAACCACAGCTTCCATTGTGACCTCAGCTTCCCTTTCGTCTAGTAACTTCACCAAGGGACCGATAATTCTAGTTTCTGTTGCGCGAAAAGTCCTGGCCAAATTACCAATAGCTCTAACACAAGGGGCGAGGAGATCAGAATCTGACTTCTCAATTACTTTAAGTAATTGATCAACCACAGTTTTTGCAGCAGGGGATGTAGGCTTAAAAGCTGAGCGTCTCAAATCAGCAGTTTGTTCTGCTACCGCTGTTATTTCCATTAATGCCATTGCTGAATGGGTTTTAACATCTTCAGGGCCTTTCTCTAACAAAACTGCGAAGCATAAAAGTGCACGCGACTCTGTTATGTTACGACAAATTGTAACATTTTCTTTGCATAGTTGCCAAAGTGCTCTTGCTGCCATTGCTTTCATATGTGCTTTTGTTGCTGGGTCTTCATATTCCCTTCCCCTAATGCTAGTCCCAGTTAAAACATGATGTTGTTTTGGATTATTTTGATTATTTCCTCTCAATTGGGTTGGGTGAGTTTTTGAAAGACTTGCTAAATGGTTAGGATTTTGGGTAGGATTCTGGTGTTTCATTGCCAAAGTGTTGGTTACAACATTATGCATTTGTGTAGCAGAGTTATTATCATGATTCATTGGATGAACAATTTTCACATGTTCTTCTTCATTCTCCTTTTTATCATTAGTATTATTACTAGCCATGAAAACCGAATGAATAGACATCTGTTGCTTGCTTGCAATTGCATACTTACTATGTTCTTGAACCGTCTCAAAAGCAAGATGACTAACCAGAAACCGAATTATATTATTTTGTGCAAAATGGTCCTGGCATTTTGGATGGTTTGCCGCTAATTCAGAAACCGCCCATGCAACCATTGCTTGAACTTTCATATGACCTTCTTTGAGGATTTTCGCAAACACTGTACAAACCCCAGCATTCACAATCTGTTCAACGCTGTCTGGGTCACGTCCCAATAAACCAATAGCTCTTGCTGCATTTTCTTGACCTTCCATTTTCCCTTCCTTAGCTAACTTCAACAATGGAGGTACGCCACCTTCCTCTATTATCAATCTGCCGTATCGTTCATTATCTCGAGCCAAAGAAACCAATGAAGCTGCAGCATCTGATCTTTCCTCTAACGACCCTGTACAAAGAATAGCAACTTGTTCCCATATAAGACATAAAATTGGTTCATTTGCAGCAATAGGTGGCAACCCTAAATATTCATCGTCTCTGTCATCAGCCGAAGCTGATACACGTAAAAGCCAAGAAACATCTCCTATTGAATTCTCTAACTGCATAGACGTTTTTCGAAATGCACCTGAGGGTATAATGGTGAACATTCGTTTCATAATCCCTGTCGCTCGACATTTTATAACCAGAGTAAGAGCTTTATCTAGTACTTGCTCTGTATCATCGATTATACGTCTTGTTGGACGTTCATATAAGTCATTGCTGGCACGAGCTGCTTGGCGTAAAAGAGTTGCGAGTTTTTCTGTCTTGGCCTTAATCTCGAGACATTCTTGTTTAAAAGATTGCGCTTCATCTGTTGATTTTGTAACTTGGTCTGCTAATTGTATTGGCCTTGCCAGGATCTCTTTCACGATGTCCGCCATGGCCAAAGCGGACCACAACTCTGAAAAATTTTAAATCAATGAGAATTTTATATAAATGATCAACTATTTGTTTGGAGATTGCCAAAAATATTGAAAAAAAGGAAAGTATTTTCTTGTTTTTCTTCTTCTCTTTGTAGTGACTTGAAGATAGGGTGGTGGAGAGAATAATGGGTGGTGGTGGGGGCGGAGTTGGCGCCGCCGGGGAATTTTACTAGAGAGAGATGAAGAAGGAGAGAAAGAGAAAGACGGATAGGTGGTTGTAATGGTTAAACGAAATTTTCTCCAACGTTTATGATGGACAGAGCAATACCATTCCTCTAAGGTTATATTATTAGGAAGTGAATTATATATGAAGAAAAAAATATATATAGAATTAGTTGAATATAAGGGAAGAGTTAGGTGAATTCGTAAGGAGGAGTTCTCAGCGTTCGATATTATTGGATAACACTCTAGAATTATTTCATAATATGAATTACTCTAATATATCGCAAAGCCGGACCACAATCACCCTGAAAAATTTAAATCAATGAGAATTTTATATAAATTGATTCAACTATTTGTTTGGAGATGGCCCCAAAAATATTGTAAAAAGGAAGTATTTCTTGTTTTTCTTCTTCTCTATGTTATATCTTAAATTGCAGATGATAATATCGCTTCCTTTTAAATAGGTAACCGATGGGGCAAAAAAAAGTGACTTGAAATTAGATGAGCGCTGGATGTGGTGAGCGCGAAAATATTACTGTGATTGTGTTGTGGTGAGAGTGGTCGTCAGACGCTCTGAGTGTAATGGTCTCTGATCTTATCGCAGAGAGAATGATAAGTACAGAGTAGAAGAGTGAGTGAAGAAATACGGATAGTGCGTGGTGCTACTAGTTGATAAAATATGATAAATATATTCTTCCAACGTTTAATGATGAGACATTCAATTCCAGACTAAGGAGAAAATTTATGGCTCCTTTCAAAGGTTGTATTAGATATTTTATGTGTACGATAGTGAATTTAAATTAATTATATGAAGATAAAGATAGTCATATTATTAGAATAGAGATTATGATGGAATAGCTAGAGAGCGTCGCTTCCAATTAAAAAGGTGGATAATATATTATGAGAAAGGTAGGAGATAGATGTTCCTGGCTAGTGTAGCTTCTCAGAAGCCACTTATTAATTGGATAACACTCTAGAATTATTTCATAATATGAATTACTCTAATATATATGGTATATATATATATAATTTAATTTTAATTTTTTCGATATTAATTCAAATTTATTCATGTACTATTAAAATTTATTATTTTTTTATTAGCAATTGTGTAATTAACAGAGAATTAAAAATCCTACACTTTAAATATCAAAATAATAATTTAAAAAAAGAAATCTTATACTTTAACATGTATATTAAATTTATTATTTTTATTAGCAATTGATAATAAAGGAATTAAAAATTCCTAATTTAATATCAAAATAATAATAAAAAAGAATTTATACTTTAAATTTTTAATTTCAAAGTACATTAATAATGTCTGAGTGATATAAATAAATAAATCATATTAAATTTAGAGAAAATAGAGAAAAAATAATAAAAAAAAAGAATAGAGAATTTTCAATGAGGTTGAAATTAATATTCCAATCTCAATTACATTACAGTGTTAAAAAAAAAGTTTAACCAAACAATATAATCATTCATGTAATGTAATTTTCATTACATTACATGGTTGATTAGAACATACTAAATATGACCTTAAAGTTAAGAATTTTGATAACATTGCATACTTCTTCACATTAGCAATAATAATTTTTAGTATTTTTGGCTTTTATATATAAAGTATTAATTTGATATATGATTATTACAGCTTTTGAAAAAACGTTTTCTGATTATATAATAAGTTTTTTATCAATTTAATTTTACAAGTTAAAATGTTTAATACTTCAAAATGAAAGTTCTTAACAGTATCAGCTATTAATAGTAAAGTTCTATATTTCATTGCATTACATTTTTTGATTACATCAAACCAAACATAAGCTAAAAATATAATAGCTTACTTATAGTTTTGATGTTACAGAAGTTTTCATGAAAGTATGAATGAATTTATGTATTAACCTCTCTAAACGATATTGGAGCAAAGCCTTTAAAGAAAACCACTTAAAAGTTTTTGGTTAGCACTAGAAGAGGTAGAAAGATTTGGAATTTCTTCTAACTTGCTTGGTCTTAGTTACCTAGCTTGATTTAATGATTAATTAGAGTCTTGAATGGTTTTTCTTAATAATATTATTTTGTAAATATAATTTTTTTTGAAAGGAAGTATAGCCGTAAATATAATTAATAATTCTTATTATAAGCAAAATTACCTATACAAAAATATCAAATTGATAATTACTTTTATTATCATATCTTATATTGTTATAAGTGCAGTGTATTTCAAAAGATATCACATTACTATTTGTTTCAGAGTTTTTAAAATTGTTTATTTATAAGTACTTGATATTGAACTATTAAAAGGTGTGAAAGAAGTCGGGCTTGCACGCATAAGAATTAGGCCGAAAGTTCAATCCTAGTGCAAACCGAAGAATTGGCCCTCCCTATTTCAAACTACTACCTTATCTTTACCATTTTGCACTACAACGAATATTTAATTATACACTCGTATTCATCTAAAACCCATGTTACAATTACTCAAATCTTATTTAATTGTATTGGATTTTGCCATTCTATACATACTCTTCTCCATTGCAAGACTTTTGTTTCCTGGTGCTCGTAATGGGCCTGCTTGAGACTTCAGCACAGTTTTTTTTCACTATCATGGCCCTTCTTTTTGGCCTTCTTTCTCATTTTGTATTTCTAGTGAACTTTCGGTGTTTTGACTCAATTACGTGGTTTATCTCTACCCCTTTATATGTTTTGAAAAAAAAAAAAAGCCAAATCACTAAAAAAAAAAAAAAAAAAGCCAAATCACTAAAAAAAAAAAAAAATTCTTAATCCAAATAATTAAAAAAAAAAAAAAAAATCTTAATTTTGAAATTTTTAAGTAAATTTAGTCAATATTTTTAATTTTATCTATTATTGTTTTTGAGTTATTCTTACTTATTAATTATGACCTATGTCCGGAGTCCACTAATTTATTGCTTATTTCGTCATTAATTGACCAATAACATGTCAGCTCACATCCATGTAGTCATTTTTTGACGGTTCATCTTTAATTTTAAGATTTCTAAGTTATAAATTTGCATTGTTGAAATAATCTATTTTTCATCGCACCACAAATTTAAAAGAATTTAGTATAGTTTTGCAATTAATGGTGGATATTTGATTGATCTTTGGTAAACAACTCGCACTATCAGCAATTTAAAGATCCAACAAATAGGTTTTTTCATTTCCAGAATTGCACCATTAAACCGCCTGCAATTAGACTCTAAATAAAGATTAGAATTGATAATAAAAAATAATTACATAATATCGATTCCTATAATTAAAAGTATTATCAAATTTGAAAAAAATTCAAAAGTCGAGACTTTTTTAGAGTGATTAAGCATTTTTAAGGATGAGTAAAGCTACATGTTGAAGAAGTTTGGCCGATGCACCGGTGTTCAAGCTTTAATGATGGAGTCTTGTTTTTCATTCAAAGTGTGCCCTACAATGGCCATTAGTTTGCGGACACGGTTTCCGCTCTGTCTTGCCCTATCCAAATCCATACTGCACTTTTCAACTGGTCCATTACCCAATGAGTTTCCATTGTTACCCGGTGCTTTTCATATCAGCATATTACCATATTTTTAGACTAACAGCATAAATTCACCTCTGTGCGCTTCAAAAAAAACATATCGCGGCATTCTCAGAATAAACACTTAGACTTATATAATTATAAAATATGAAAATTATTATTTCAGAAAACAAATTAACCACGTATTAAATCAATATTTTATATATAACAGTCTATTTGGAACAAATGAATTATAGTCGTAAAATTCATTTGTAAATGAATTTTAAGTAAAATTCATTTGCAAATGAATTTGTCATATTTCGTATGCTACAATTTAAAATAAAGAATTCAATTGAATTCCACAAAATTATGTATGCTACAATTTAAAATAAAGAATTCAATTGAATTCCACAAAATTATGTTTAGAATAAATTCTTAAATGAAAATTCATTTGTCTTATTTCTTATAACACCCTTGATATAATAATTTAATAAAAAATAAATAACAAACACCAAATATATTTATTATGTACAACATAATAACTTGTCTTTTTTTATTAAAATATAAATAATAAATTTCATATAAATAAGTACACTAATATTCCATGCTAATTAATTAATTATAAATACTAACATTCATCATAATAATTATTTTAATTGATATAAAAAATTTTGTTGATTTAAGTAATTAATTTGAAAACAAAAAAAAATTTAAAATGTTACTATTGTTTTTATTTGCATTTGAAAACAACTATTGAAGTCTTTATAGTTTCATAGTAATAATAACTAACGTTATTACTAGACTTGAAAAAAAGAAAAAAAAAAAACGTCATCACTAGTTCGAAATTAAAAAAAAAAGATAAAAAATAAAAATATACACTAACATCATTATTAGATTAGAAAGAAGTAATGTTGTTATAGTTTGAAATTTTCCAAGGAAAATAAACAGAAGAGAAAAAAAAAAAAAGAGTTGAGTTTATAATGGAGGGTAATTTTATCAATAAATATTTCAATGGTCAATTTTGTGGAATTCATTTATAAATTTCATCAATTTTAGTAGAATTTGAGTTAGGTATAACCAATTTCATAGAATTCAATTCGTAAAATTCAAATTTATATTTTTCTGCTTCCAAACACAGTATTTTGAATTCCAAATGAATTCCACAGCTTATACGAGTCAAAAATTTTAAATTATTGTATCAGAAGGCGAAAAATTATTATAAAAAATGAAGTCGAAAGATAATAAGTTCCATTTTAAAGTTACCAAATGCATAGATGGGGTGCAGGGCCACTTCATTTCTGCTCCCTTGATAGCTCCGGCCCTGGCTACAGTACAGGGTCTACTCATCCAAAAACAAGCAAAAGTCCGACGGAGACCACCATTTTCAAGAGGGGAAAGTAAGGAAGCAGCTCACATGATGATTAACCCACAGGATGTACGAAACATTATCCTCTTATCGATGCCAAGTCCTCACCACCTCCATCTCATATTGTATACCACTTATCAGCACATTTGGTACATGTGCTCATCCATACATTAAATTAATCAAATAAAAATATTTAATACTATAAGAGAATCAATGTGTTTTAATGTGAAAAAAAAGTGATGAAGTAATAACAAATGATCTCATTAATTATTAGCCTAATATATAAATTCATCGATAAATACTTCTGCTGCCTTTGACAATAGATTTTTAAGTAATTTTTAACGTTTTGATAAGTCAAAACACTATAGTTATTTTTAAAGTGTTCGATAATATAAATTTGAATTAACTTTTAGATATTAAGTAGAGTTTTATAAACAATTAACAGTTAAACACTACTAAAATAGCTAACAGTCATCAAAACAACTAATTTTTTCGAATAGGCTCCTAATATAAAAAATCCTATGACACTTATGCATCTTGAATTATAAAGTTTGATAGCATTGCTCATTTTCATATACTAATAATAATATATTTTTTTTATCTTCTTGATTTGATTTATAGTAATTACTAATTACGACTTTTTTGTAAAGAAAGTTTGCAAATAAAATGTTGCTTGGAAACAAAACTCATCCTACCTTAATAATTCATTATCCAGCCGATAACAACAATTTTTATGACACCAACTTTCTTGTGGTCCTAACCTATGCAAGCGCAAGGTGACACCTACTGTATGAAATCAAGAGGCACAGGACACGGCTTATCCTTTTAACTGCTTATTCCCTTGATTTAGATAGTTAAAGTTTTTCCGTTGATCAAGAAGAGAGCTTTTCCCAGAAACACACACACACACAAATATATATATATATACAATATTCTTTGATTAAAAAACGAAAAGAAAAAGGAATATTGATATGTATAGAATCATAATTTCTTCACGGTTCTTTCTGCTCTGTTTTTTATCCAAATTAAAAAAATTAATTGCATAATAGCTAGAACATAGGATCAGAACTCACAACTCACTAAAATTAAAACTTTAGACAAAATAAAACTAAATAGAAACCCTAAAGATCAACTACCAACACTGATCAGTCTCCCAATTTTTACCAGCATAACCATAAGCTGCTGCCATTGTTGCTGAATTGAGAGAAGACGATGACCCAAAACGGCGACCATGTGAATAGAGATCTCTGTCATAATTTGCCCGTTTATCAGGATCCGATAAGGTTGAATATGCTGCATGAATTTTCTTGAACTCATTTGCAGAAATTTCTTTGTAATTTACAGACACAACGTCAGGATGGCAAGTTCTTGCAAGTCTCCGATAAGCAGCTTTTATCTCATGGCAACTCGCGCTTGTCGGAATTCCCAATACTTCATATAATGATGAAGTTGAAGCCATTTTCCGGTAAAAATTAATCAATTATTCTTGTTTTGGTATAATTCTTGGTGGGTTGGATTTGACATGCACTAATTGTTTGTTTGTGATGTTTTCTTTAGAGGAAATGAAATTGGAGTTGTTACAAGCAAAATAGAGTGGAATGAGAATTATTGAGGTGGCTAGGATAGGAGGGAACGCCTTCAAATAAATATACAAGGGTCACAAGAATTTAACTACAGTTAATTTTTCTTTTCAGTTTTTTTTTTTACAAAAAATAATTATTTTTTTGTTGATTTTTATGTATGGTTACCTTATTATCTATCTAGATTTTATGATATCGAAAATTTTGAAGTATTATTTCTGTTTAATTTTAGTTTTTATTTTTAATATTAAAAGTTCGTATCTTAAAAAATAAATAGATTTTATTTTAGAAACCGATTTAATAAAAGAACAATTAGATGTTATTAATAAATATCATTTTTTATTTATAAAATAAAAATCAAATATCAAAATAATAATAATAATAATAGTTGTACCAAATGGTTCCTATATATAAATGTGAGCATGAGAGGAATAATAAAATTTTCAATAATACTTTTAATGAAATTTAAGATATCATAGAATAACTTTAGCTAATCAAAATTAACTTACATAAATATATATTTTTTTAAAAAATAGAGCTTTTCAAAATTTAAATTTTTACTTTTTTTAATTTATTTTCAAATAAATAATTATGATAATGAGGCAGTTGAAAATTTCACATTTAATGTTATTATTGTAAATTAAAAGGTTTTATTTGGATAGATAAGAAAAAAAAAATAAATCCCTTTAATTGTAATTTAAAATATTTTATTTTATTTACAAATATATATATTTTAAAATTTTTGAAACTTTTACCATAATTTTTTATGATTTAATTTAGTATATTTTTTAAAACTTATTTAATATTTTATTATGCCTTTCAAAATTTGAAATCTTTACTTTCTAAAGTTAAAATTTTAAATAATTATATGTAGAAAGTAATATTTAAAAACAATTTAAAACTTCACTTTTATTCTATTAGATCTTTAAAATTTTTTTCATTATTTATTCTTGATTTTATTATTGTTAACATAATTTGTCTACTTTGTTCTTTTTCTTTAGTTTTTTTTTTATATTTTTATTTTCATAATTTTATTAATCATATAAATTTTTTATTTCTTACTTGTGTCTAAAATATTACTATAAAATCACAAAAAAAAAATATATAAAGTTATAAAAATAGATTTAGCTAGAAAATAATAATATTTATAGAATTCAGCAACATATTATCATCGATTTATTTAGTAAGTATGGTTATTTAAAAAAAAAAATTATTTATTAATATATTAATAATTAATCATTCAATTTATTTTGCATTATTTACCCTTTGTTTTTGTTCTTTCACGTAGAAATAAATTAATATTCCAATTTGATACTAAATCATTTAATATTATAAATAAATAAATATAAATAACGACTAATATATTGAAATATATATAAATTTTTACCAAAATATAAATGTAAAAAGGCAACTTAGTACATCAAATATTCTAAAGTTGGTGCGTGTAACCTTTTTTTTTTTTTTTTTTTTTTGCACTTAGTACATGAAAATATTCTAAAGTTGGTGCGTGTAACCTTTTTTTTTTTTTTTTTTTTTTTTTTTTGCTAAAAAGACCGTTTTCAAAGCATGAATTGATAACCTTCAGAAAAGTAAATGTTATAAATTTTAATTAACTCCCTTGATTATATTGAAATTAATTATTATTTGCATATCGAAACATTAAGCCTGACATAATAATTCAACTTAATTTAAACAAGTCTTAAAAAAATTTAGTTTTACATATTAATTGTAATAATTAATGTGAATTATCTTTTTGACAAGCAAGCAAAATATGGTTAGTTTTTTAGCTTATCATTTTATACAATTTCCCTTGAAATGTTTATCCATCTGATATCTCTAGAAAATTAAAAATTATAAATAAAATAAAAAAAGAAAAAGAAAAAAGAAACCTTATCCATAAGTTACTATCCCAAGCTGAGTCAGCAAAAATTGTTTATATGGATAGGACTCCTAACCCTTTTGGGCCCAGAAGTTTTCTAACCCGAACAGTGCCATAGTTTGTTTGTTAGTAACGGCATCACATCAGAAAAAGCAAATGACTGTCGTCCGTTGAATGGACAAACCAAACCAATTCCCGCCAACGTTTTCTGCCCCTTGAATCCTTGATGTTAAGCCTTTTAGTTTTTTTATTTTTTTTTTAAGTTTATTTGTTTCTTTACATATGAAATATGATGAAATATTATTTTTTAATAAATTTCTTTATAAATTAAATAATTATACCTAAATTTATATTTTATTAATAATTTTCTTATTTAAGAAGTTTTTACATAATCATATAATTATTTACGAAGAAAAAACATGATACCTACTACATTTAAAAAAAATGTTAATTAATTTCGTAAACGAGAAAAGTTAAATTAAATCAAGCTCTATAGAGCTCATGCTTGTTTATTAAAAATATATTCAAATATGAGTTCAGCCTGACCTTAAAAAATTGAATTCAAACTTTACTTACAAATGTTAATTAAGTTTGTAAACGAGAAAAGTTAAATTAAATCAAGCCAAGCTCTATAGAGCTCATGCTTGTTTATTAAAAATATATTCAAATATGAGTTCAGCCTGACCTTAAAAAATTGAATTCAAACTTTACTTACAAATGTTAATTAAGTTTGTAAACGAGAAAAGTTAAATTAAATCAAGCTCTGTAGAGCAGACCGTTGCTTGAATACTGCCTTGTGTTTGGACCATACATTGGTAGTGTCACCACAGCATTGCATGAATTGAAGTGTCAGTATCACAATAAAGAAATTGAACTATATCGTAACAACGGGTTAATCTAAACAAAAAGAATTCATATGTTAAGTAAGAAATTGAGTTTTCCATACATGTGAATGGAGAAAATTCATAATAAAATCGATTTCTTTATACATTTGACCCGGTTACCGACATGATTAGATTTAACTTAATGATTAAAAACACATATATGGTTTTAAAAAGAAAAAAAATGGATTATGTTATCAAAAATATAATTCTAACTATTTAATAAAGTGTTAGTTTTTTCATATCCAAAACCAATCAAAAAAAAATCCAATAAAATTATTAAGCATAAATAGAGTATTAGTTTTTTTTTTTTTCATTAAAAAAGTAGTAACAAATTTTCTAGATGGATAAAACTTAGCATATGGATGTCTTATATACCAAAAATATTGACAACCTTATCCAATCAACATCCACATTTCACCATCTCAGTGTCTATGTATTGTACATTTCTCTTTATTGCTCTCTCTGTTTTGAAAAAATCTGGTGTGGATAAGATAGGGATAGGCTTGAAGCAATAAAGGGATTAAACAGATCCAATTTAATCTTTTATTTTTTAATGTAAGTATTTCAATTTTAAATATACCAAGTTAATAAAGAAGGCCAAAATAGTATTGATTCTAAATAAGTTCACTTGTCTCCACTCACATGTTTATCAGTAAAATGATAAATTAATTATTAAATAATCATTCAATTTTTATTGAAAAAAATTGATTGAGAATAATTGCAAAATTATGCATATATATTATTGTATCGTATGAAAAGTTGTTTATGTTTGGGAAAATCTACATCGTACATTACATATATTTATCCAGCAAGATTTCACTCTAGCTAATATCTGGGGAGGAGACGTCTAGCTTTTGGCAATGGATCTCCTTCCCCACTCTTCTTTTCTATGGTTTTTATTTTCCTTTTTCCTTCTTCATCTCTTTTTTTTAATCGATAATTCATATTTTATTTTATTAAATTATAAAATCAAGAAAAATTTATCAAACTCAAGATACTAAGGACCTAGCAGGTCATCCCTATACATCCAAAACAACAAAAATCTGACTACTAAAAACTCCATATAACGATACAAAATAAATATAGAAATCTCATTTTCAGATAAGAAAAGATAAGCAACAAAAAAACTGCAAATTTCAAAACAATACAATTCTTACTCGTTATAGCCAAGCCAAAAAAGATACCTTAGCCTCAACACATTTTTTTGCCGGGCAATTTGTAAAACGATTGCTATTTCTGCTAACATATCTAAACTCAATATAACTCAACTGAAACATGGTCTAATCAAACTTAACATATCTAGACTCAATATGGCTGAACTCAATAGATTGGCTATACAAATTCTTCCTTCTTCATATAGTTTCTTGTTTTCTTTTTTTTTTCTTTTTTCCCTAAATAAACTCCAAATCTGAGAGCTTATAAGTCTTGTTCTTTCTTTATTTTTTTGTGTTTTATTTCTAGAAATGGTGCTTTGACTTTTGGTTAGTCTCCATCTCATGTGAAGTTAATTTATTTTCATCTTATATGTTGTTTTATCTCCATTTTATATGGAGAGTTTAATGTTATTTTTCTTTGGCCAGGTGTACAATATGCTGAATATATATTTTATAGTCGTTGATATACTATTTTCCGAGTATTGCAGTGTGATTTGTAGGGGTGTGCACGGAATTGCGGAAATCTCGACCCGTTTCCGAAAATCGTCTTGAATTTTCCATTTTGAGAAAAAAAATCTGATATTAATTTGATAGTCATATTTCGAATTCCGTCCAGAAAATATTTATGGGACGGGACTGATTTTTTGATTAAAACCAACTCATGCTGATCCAAGTTCTGTCACATCCCGTCCCGGTCCAAAAATCGGCAATTTCCATGTCATTTTTTCTTTAAAATTCTAGTTGTCTTTTTTGTATGAATTTCAAATTATGCCCCTAAAAATCATTTCATCCTTTTTACTTCAGTTTTTTTTTTATGATACCAATTACTACTAAAGTAATAATAATACGAAAAAATAATATGCATTTTTTAAATATAAAATAAATCAAGTAATTTTTTTTGTAATGAATTTCAAAATTATGCCACCTTAAAAAATCAAATTTCATCCTTTTTACTTCAAGTTTTTTTTTTTTAAAATGATACCCAATTCTACTAAAAGTAATTACTACTAAAGTAATAATAATACGAAAAAATAATATGCATTTTTTAAATATAAAATAAATCAAGTAATTAAACATAATTTTCAACATAGATTTTTACTCTGTTATCCACAATATATGTTCAATAAAACTTTTTTAATAAATTTTTTTCTATTCAACAAAAAATGAAAAGATTAATCAATATAAGAGAAAATATTAACTTTAATTAATCTGATTGTTGGATTATTGGTTATGCTTAATGCTATCATTATTTATTTTTCAAATGATATTCAAGATTAAGTTGTGAAACTATCAAATTTAAATCAACTTAAAAACAACAGTGACAAAAAAATGACGATTTAAAATTCATAAAATACATATAAAGTTAAATTGGATATAATTTTTGTATTATTTTATTTTATCATATTTAACACTTTTATTAACTAGAAAATAACTACTTAAAATCTTATATTATAACTTTAGTAGTAGATCATGAACGGTTGAATTAATTCCTTGATTTATTCTTTTTTTTAACTCAAACTTATATAAATGAATTTTGTTTGATTGTAGTTGATGAATATAGTAATTTTTTATTTTTTATGAAAAATAATTTAGTAAAACTATGGAAAAAATCTCAATTGATTCCTGACTCGGCTCATTCTGTTCTGCCCCATAGACCCGAATTCTCATCTCGTCCTGTCCTAAAAAATGGGACGGGACTATATATCTATTGGGACAAGATTGAGACTCCATTTTTTACATCCCGATATTTTGGGATGAAACTGAAAATTATGAATTTCCATCCCAACCCGACTCACGCACACCCCTTACGATTTGTAACTCCATTGGAGTTAGGGACGAAGTCTTTGTATTTGTTATAAGTAATAAGTCCTAGATAATTAGGCTAGTTAGGAAGAATTTGTGTAGTAAATCTATCTATACTATATATAAATGTGAGAATATGAGAGAAATAATGACATTTTCGATAGGATTTTTAATAAAATTTGAATATGCTTAATAATGCCCAATTAAAAAATTATATTTTATTAATAGATTGAATATAATTTATGAAAATTATTTTTTAAATAAATACATATAGATAATTAAGCATTTCAAAATTTCAAAATTTATCTTTCTAAAATTTATTTGTAATAAATATATACGATAACAAGGAATTTGAAAAATTTTTATATTTTAGTTTTCAATTTTATTTTTAAAATATTTGATTACATTTTTATTATAATATAAAATATTTTATTTAGGAGATTCATATAGATCTATATAATTATATTAGAAATTATTTTAAACTATCTCAAACCTCACCACAAGGTAGATAATTAAGCATTTCAAAATTTCAAAATATTTATCTTTCTAAAATTTATTTGGTAATAAAATATATAGGAACGAATATAATAACAAGGAATTTGAACACCAATTTCCTTCTAATAATCTTATAAGCTCTTCTTATCTATTATATTCTAACACAACTTATTTATTATTAAATAAAATTGATTACAACTTAATTATATTATTTCTCACATAGCATATAACAAGTATAATATCACAATTTATTAAACTTTATTGCAGAAGAAATACTAGCAACAAAATATAAATACCTTAATTATACCATAATTTTATTTCCATAATTTATATATTCATTTGACCTCTCTGGAAAGTACCTAAAATTTTTTCAAAAGTAATTTTCAAAATAGAATATGACATAATTAAGAGCCTTCAAAAAACTTTTAAATTTTAAAATTTTACCACCGTAATCGCATAACCACAAACTAATTTATTCTAAAAATCAAAAAATGAACATATCGTGGCTAGTAGTTGAAGAATGATAGGATAGTCTGACGCATTTTAATTTAGAGTAATATCAAATAACACATACTAAGATAATTTTTATTTTGTGTATATAGTTATATAATATGTTCTAAGAACTAGGGCCACCAAAAATAACATTTAACTTAAGGATGATTTATTAATATTTTTTTCATATTTATATAATTTGATTGGATATAATTTTTTCAAAAGTAAATTTTCAAATAGAATATACATAATTAAGCCTTTCAAAAATTTTAAATTTTAAATTTTACAATTTATTTTTAAATAAAATGAATATGTGTGTGTGAAGATAAATAGTTGAGCATTTTAATTTAAGATATATATAATATTTTATTGTTATATGTATATATATTGAAATACATTTATTAGGTGATATTGTAAAATTATAGGTATACAATTATAAGGTGATATTATAGAATTTTAGATAAATGACGATATAAATTGAACTGAAATGTGTGTGTATATACACATTGTTGTTTATTAATTAACCTTATATTCACATCTCATATACAATTTTATTTTAACATTATAATTTAAATAATATAAAACAAAAAGTATAATGAATATTTAATATTAAAAAATAAGAATGAGTATGAATAATAAGTAAAAGTGAGTAATGACATAAAAAAATTAAAATGAATACGAATATCAAGTAAAGTCAACGTGCAATGCACGTCATAAAAAGACCGACAACTTTAAAGATCCAATTATAATTTTGAAGCTTACCATCCAGTTTTGTCACGATTTCTTATAAAATCAAAGAATCCTACTGTACTCTTTTAGTTATGATAAATTGTTTCGTGTCAAATCTTCTAATGAGAGGTCTTGTTCTCCATCGGCTATTTGTATTGGTTGAAATTTGTGTAATGAAATCCCATTATTTATTTCTTAACAATAAATAAAAAGTGATATTTTACCAGTTTTATGTATATTACGAGATTTAATGAAAGCAAAAGTAGGTTAAATACAAATAAAATGATTATGATATATTATTAGTTTTTGTATAGGCAAATGAAAATAAAGAAATACAAGCAAGCACAATTTAGCTTAAAAATTCTTTGAAAAACTTGAATTTTTTTTTCTTTTGAAATATAATTCATTAATAATAAAATTAAGTATTACAAATACTCAATTAAATTAGACATAGAATTACAGAAAGTTCGTTGATCCTATAATAAATCAAAAGAATTATCTATATTCTTTTGAATAATAAAACTAAAAAATTAAAAGAACAATATTGAATTTTTCCGCTTGACGATGACCTTGACCGATATAAATATTAATAGTAGCAACTGGTCTTTTAATTGATTTAGATGATAAAATAATTTCTCCAGATCTTTTATGCTTGAATTGTTTTGCCAAAAACTTATTGCATATGACGTTCACAGATATAAATCTCAATAGTAGCAACTGGTCTTTTAATTGATTTGGAAGACAAAATAATTTCTTCGGATCTTCTATGCTTGGATTGTTTTTCCAAAAACTTATTACATATGACGTTCACGGATGAGTTCATGTCACTATGCGTTAATAGCACAATAGAGGAACAGACCATACTAACATTCTCTATTAATTGAAGATACACATCAATAAAATAATATCTAAATTCTCCAATCAAATATCATACTTTTTAATAACAAATCTTTACAAAGAATGAACTAAATTCTCACGAAAGAAGAAACAAAAGAACTCCAAATACGGAAATAAATCAATAATAGAAAAAAAATAAAAAAAATACAGATCTATTAGAAGAAAATATATTTGAGTTTATTAAAAATGAATAAGAGATTAGAAGTGAGAAGAAAATAATGAAAATAAGGATAAGGGGACTATTGTTGATTAACAGCAGCAACTCCAAACAAAAACTAAGGTTAAATAGGCTAGAGAGAAAGAGGAGAGCATGAAAAAACTTGAAAATTGGGAGTTAGGTATAATTAAAATTTTACATGAAATAAATTGTATGCTCTTGGCTATTCGATATTATAGTTTTTTTTCCTTCTAACTTACTGTTTTTTGTTTCTTATGATGAAAGTTAGATACGAAGATACAAAGTTAATCATGATAAGAATCAAAATGGATAGTTAGATGTTGCAACTTGTAAGTGGTGATTAATTATTATGAATGAGTTTATTAAATTATTTCAATATTAAAGTTTTTTTTAAAAGAATATGGTATCAATATAAATATAAACAATAGAATAATAATTTTTAATAGGGGAACAAAACTGGAATCTAAAATAGAATCGAGGAACCAAAAAATTAAATGGGAACCGAATTGCATTCCAATTTGATTCTGATTTTGGGTTTTAAATTTTTAATTCATTTTGTTACATTCCGGTTCTGAAATTTGAAAAAAAAAAACAAACTATAATTCTTATATCAATTTTGTTTGGGAAGAACCGGAACCATTTTTAATAATAGTAAATTGAATAAAACAATTTTATTCTTTACTTTTTTTTTTTTTATTTTAAATTCATTTGAAATGATAAAGGTAGAGCCATGAGAATAAGTTGAGAAAAAGTACAAAGATTGATAAAAAAAAAAAATCAAAAATAATTTTTTATCTTCATAATTTATAAAATATTTTATTTTTTAATTAAAAATCAAACTATAAATTTCATTAATTAAAAAATGTATATCTAATAATAAACTACCTATACAAATAATAAAAAAACATTATCTGTATTTGAAGTATCAAGTTGACATGGCATAATATTTGTATCATATGCGATTGCTTGCTCCACTTGGTCATGGTCACTGTTCGACTCCATGATTTTTCTACAAGTCTGATCTGATTATCTTCAAATTTCTTCCTTTTATTGAGAAATGTACATTTCTTTCTGCATAACTATCCAAATAATAAAATATGCTAGACAAAATCACCATAATGGTGATAACAATAATAAAAGAAATTAGACAAAATCACCATAATATTGATAACAATAACTCAGAATTAGATTTGAGAACAAAATCTCAATATATGTTAATAGTAAATTTCAATATTTAACATTTGAGCGATAATAACTCAAATCTAAAGATTATTTATAAAAAAAAAAAAAACAAATAAAAAAGAAAAAGGTGACCTCCAGTGAAAACTCAACGGTGGCTGCCCGTGGAAGAAAACAAAAGAAAAGAAAACAAAAGAGAGGTTTTAGGTTAAGAGTGAAAGAGAGAATATTTGATTTTTTTTTTTTTTTTTTTTTTTTTGGGAGAAAAAGTACGGACACCGATTTGATCAATAAGTAAATGATATAAAGACAATTCTTTTCATAGTACACTTATTATATTTAACCATTTTTATGTTTAGAACTCTTCATTTCGCCAAAAATGTGAATAAAGGTATAGAGACATGGAATAATATTAAGAGAAAAAAGTATTCAAAAGATTGATAAAAAATAAACAATCCCACCAATACACTCTAAATATACCTATCCTTCAGTCAATTTATAAAATATTTCACTTTTTTAATACTAAAAATCAAACATAATGATTGTCCCTATAAATATAAAAAATGTAAATCTAATTTAATTTCAACTTTACCTATACATAATATAAAAAAATCCATTATCATGTATTTAGAGCATACCTGTTATCCCATCAAAAGTTAGGACGATGCACATGCACATATATACTCTTGTCATCCAGTGAAATGCGAATAATTGCATTTGCTCCCAACTTAGGCTCCATCAATGGTCACAACTCGATTTTCCCGAAAACCAAAGAAATAAGGTCACATCTCACCGAAAGATGAAAACTTATTTCCTACAAGTCTGATGCTGATTAATACTACTATCAAATTTCTTATACCTTTCATATAATTCAATAAGAGAAATGAAAAACACAAAAATTAAAAAAATCTTTACGGCATTAACTATCTCAATATGACTCAAGAATTGCTAGACACTCCAAAAAACCTCACCCATAATGGTGATCAAACCAAATCAATAAAAGAAAATCTAGACCCAACAGGAAGGATGCAAACCCAATAATATTGAATACAAACAATCACGTCAAGATTAGATTATGAGACAAATAATCCTCATTTACTATTGGTTAATAGTATATCATTCAATATTTCACACATTTGATTGACGAATAAAAATGCAAAATTACCCAACGCGTCACAAGTCTATAGAGATTATTTGATCTAAAGAAAAAAAAAAAACAGGAAATATATAATAAGATATAAACCGGTGCACCTCTCCAGTGAAACTTCAATTCGCGTGGCTGTCCGTGCCCGGATAAAACAAAAGAAATTGAAATACAATAAGAGTAGGTTTTAGAAGGTTAACAGCAGATTGAATGAGGAATAGTTTGATTTCTTTTCTATTATTTTGTTTTTTTTAAATTGCTTATCCAAGAAAATTTCCATCTCCAGAAGGGTATTCTGAATATTATCTTAGACGCATAGTTAGTGACCGTCGCGGCTTTGGGCTTTCGAAATTTAGTTATGCATATTCTTGAAATATATGTATCTTACTAAGTACAAAGCCCAGTCTAAAAATGCATATTACACAAATGATCATAGTCACAAACCTAATAAAATTTCTAGATGACACTAAAATGGACCTAGTTGGACCTATCATGAGCTCCAGGTCATGCCTTCTTCTACCAGATCGGACAAATACGTTTAGATATTATACTAAGTGCTAAAGACTGATTATCACATACCGACCAGCATTAATATGCTCACCATAATTAAGTCCTTTCAGAGCCGCTCACATCCTTCACCAAACAGAACCAGAACCAATTATATAGCCCATAATTTCTTCTCAAATCGAAAAGACAGAGAAAAATGCCCGAGCAAAGAAGAACCATGGAAAAGGACAACAGACCAGAAGGATCGTTAACATCACTAAATCCATTCCTAACCGAATTAAAACAAACATCGGATATCTATTAAGTAGAACTACAAACCACCTGAATATTTATCGGACTCTCTTCAGTCTTACTTCTTCCATCCATACTATTATAAACCCTTTCGTCTTCCATTATTCTCACACGAGAGCGACGGATAAGAACCGCCAACCAAATATTGTATTGGACCAGAGACTTTACTCAAAACATCGAAAGAACTCCACTTATTCAGGAATCCTCTCAGACTCACACGATTCACACGGCCAATCAATTGGCTAAATAATTCTTATTTTTAATCTTCACGTTAATAACATAAACTTACCATTGATCTCAATTTTAAGTTAGATATATGGTCTCACAATTTGACGCTTGCCACTTTTATTTGAGATTGATGTCATATTGTTAGTATATCGACATTAGATGTTCTTAATTATAGTGAATTATACAACTTTAGTATGAAACTAGCCCAAGCTAAGTTACGCCTGACATAAAATTGTACCTATTTCATGATTGTGATTTATTATGAGCTCTTCTATACAATGAAAAGACTGCTTTTAATAATAGGTAAGTGGAGTAAATATAATCTCCATATATAAAACATATAGAATTTATATTTTGAGGTGTATAATAAAATATCCTTGGGGATTACTTGCACTTGATATTAAATACCAATACCAAAGATCATTAATTTAAGACCTGAATAGCTCACCCAATCGTTATTCTAGGCCTGATTACGTGAGGTGGAATATTCTATCCTCTTGTCTCACTGGACAGTATCCAAATACCAGATATATCCAATAATAACTCCATAAATTGAGATATTGAAGATCTTCTTTCCTCTGATATCCTATTCAACCGAAGAAAATAATGTCTAAATTGAAGAGATTGTGGATAAGAAGAGGACAGATTATATGAGATAACATTAAGGAACCCACTAGGAGAATAGCAACTGAGCATTTACCACCGCTCACATTGAGCATACTATTAAAAGGCATGGAGTTTTTGTAATAGATATCAATGGAGTATTCCTTAATATTTATAATTTTTTATAATAAACATCTTTAATTAGGTTTATTAAAACCTATAAAGAGAAGGACCTACTCTACTATTCACACTAATCTGATTTATACATATAAAATTTTTTTTTTTTTTTTTTTTTTTAATTGCTATAGAATTTCCTCCCGAAAAGGGATTCTGATATAATTAAGAGATGTTTGCGCGTTCGGATTGGGCTTAATTTGATTTGCATATTCTGAATAAGTCCAAGACAGCCCAGTCAAAATGCATACACAATGATTAGCCACCTAAAAATTTTTGTGCTAAGGCCGGGCTCATGAGCAGGTCACTGCTTCTCTAAACGACAAATCGTTTTGATACTAAGTGCTGACTGATTTCCATACCGCCGCAGTTAGCCATTTGTCTTGCCGCTCATCCGCCATTTAGCTTTTCTTCCTCAGAAATCGAAAAGACAGAGAAAAATGCCGAGCAAGAAGAACAGGAAAAGAAACAGACCAGAGCGACCCACAATCCACCCGAAAAACAAATACGCAGAGAACCCACCTGATTTCGCTCTCTTAGCTTCTCTTCATCCTTCTTTTAAACCCTTCGTCTTCTATTCTCGCGACGGTAGACCCAAAATTGATTGGACCGACTTTAACTCAACTCGAGAACTCACTCGGATCCTTCTCCTCCACGATCACGGCCTCAATTGGTAATTTTTTTTTTCTCTTATCACTCTTTAAATGATCTCATTTAAGTTGAATGGCTCCATTTGGTTGCATTTACTTTTGATGTTCTTGTTGAGTTATCGGTTAGTGTTTTAATTATGTGAATTTTACTTTAGAAGCTAGAAGCTGACTGACATAATTGTAATCTTGTTTGTGTTTTGGCTCTAATGAACTGCTTTTATATGGTGGGAATTTCATATATAAATTTTTTTGAGGTGTAATATTCTTGGGGATTGCATTTGTTATAATTTTTTAGATGAACTCAATCTTTCTAGGTGGATTCCTGATGGGCAGCTCTGCCCTACAGTTCCAAACAGATCCAATTACATCCATTGGATTGAAGATCTTCTTTCCTCTGATATCATTCCGAAGAATAATGCTAATGGAGAGATTGTGAGAGGCTTTGATATAGGCACTGGAGCAAACTGCATTTACCCGCTCCTTGGTGCATCTATTAAAGGCTGGAGTTTTGTTGGATCAGGTAGCCTTTTTTTTTTTTTTCTCTAATTGTTTCTTAGAGAGGACTCTTTCATAATTGATTTATATAAAAGATGATGCATATGGAACTTTGGTGCCTAACTTGTCTGCAGATGTAACTGATGTAGCACTAGAATGGGCAGAGAGAAATGTTAAAGATAATCCTCATATTTCAGAACTAATTGAGATTAGAAAGGTTGCAAACTGTCAAGTCACCTTTTCTGCTGAAGATTTGCATAATTTAGAATCTGTAAACGGTGGAAGTGAGATGGGTATGGATAGAAGTGTGGTTGAGGAGGCAGGGTCATTTGCTTTGCCGGTGGATGCAAATAGGAATTATAACAGACCACCTGTACTTCTTGGTGTGGTCAGGGATGATGAGAAGTTTGACTTCTGCATGTGTAATCCTCCATTTTTTGAGACCATGGAGGAAGCGGGACTAAACCCAAAAACTTCTTGTGGTGGGACTCCTGAAGAGATGGTTTGTCCTGGTGGAGAAAAGACTTTTATTTCTCGAATCATTGAAGATAGTGCAGTACTAAAGGATTCCTTCAGGTTTGACTCTTGTCTGCAAGTCCTATTTTTTACTTTTCAGCGTGAAGATGGTCTTCACTATGAAGTATGCCTTCTTATTTTTTTTTTTTAACTTTCCATTTTAGGTGGTACACTTCAATGGTTGGAAGGAAAAAAAATCTCAAGTTTCTAATGTCGAAACTTAGGGAAGTTGGAGTCACCATAGTAAAAACAACTGAATTTGTCCAGGGACAAACATGTCGATGGGGGCTTGCTTGGTCTTTTATGTCTCCTACCAAGAAGATAATATCACCTCATGTAGCAGAAAAGAGTATCCTCTCTTTCACACTTGAGGTTAGGATATTATACCTTTGTCACTCACAAACAGACACACACAAACACACACTCTTTCTTGTTAGTTTTTTTCAATATCATCAAAATTAACTGGATAATATAACATTTCCATATGGGGATACATAGGGCAATAATTAGGTTCAGCCAAGTATCACAAGACTAAGGTGTGCATTATGAAAAAGCTTAGCGAGTATTAATAATTTATATTCTGTTATGAGATTTTCACACTAATATGCCGTATGAATAAGATAAATGTTTTGGAATATATGTAGACGAGTAAGAAAAAAAAAAAAGAAGAATTGAGAAAGAGGTGAAATTTGCACCATAGTTTTTTATATTGACCATAAAATAATGTTAGAAGGATGCTGTTCTCCTTTACATATTGTCCCGCTTCATACTAGAGTCTTGTAGAGTTAAAAGTAATATTTTCACATTAATTTAAAAAATATTGTAAGTGGAATAGTTGAAAATATGTGAACTTTGTTTACAATGAGGTTTCAAGAATATTGAACTCTTATCTAGTTTGATAATTATTAATTAAAAAAGTTTAAATAATAAAGTTACGTTTCAGTTCAAGCTCAAGCTTAGGCTTAGGCTTGCTTAGAATTGAATGACTGAGCTTGACATCTTAATACTCAGATTGGCTTGTTTATGCCTTTAATCATATGTCGCTTAATTTGTGTAGGTTTAATTCATGTGACATCGGGTACCTTGCAGGGACTTCAACGTCAATTCAGTGCCATTGATGTATTACAATCCATTGAGTCCTTTTTCTGCACCAGTGGTGCATCTTGTAAACTAAATGCCACATCATTTTCTGTTGATGTAAGAACTATCACTCTTGATATTTTCTGTTGTTTTATGGTGTGTAATATTTCTGTGCCCTTACATGCAGTACAATCTCATTTTGTTAGATTACTGCATCAAATGATCAATGTGATGCAATCCTAAAGAATGAAAGGATACATTGTGATGAAATTGACAACTGCAATCCTTTGGAAGGGACATCCAATATTTCAAGTAACTTGTGTTGTCGCGTTTCGGTATACTTACCTTGCCTGGGTTGAATTGAATTAGCTTAGATTTCTGGAGTCCATATATGATTAATGATTTTACTATTCTTTTCTTATAGGTTTTTCAACAAATCCCGGGAACCCTTCTGGTAAAAGGATCATTGCAACATAAAGATAGCCCACTTTCAGGTTTTAGATCAATTCTATTGTTTATATATATGTATCTTAAATTATTATGGTGATTGTGAAATCTGTAATTGTTCTTTCTGTTACTTTTCCTCATTTCTGCAAAAAATTTTGAAAGTACCTTATCTACTACACTGAGTGTGTCTGTATGCTAACAAATATTTAATGCACTTATAGATCATATTTTATTCAGATAAACTTGTAGATAAACTAGCCATTTTTCTATATATAGAGGCATGCTTATTGTCATATAACAGTTTGTCATCTCAGTTTCATGTTCACAGCCCTCTTTCTTCCTTCTATTTTGTGATCTTCTTGTGACTTACATTTGAAATTGCAATCGATGGATAGACAGTGTGTAGTTGTTCTCAGCATCAATATACTTTATACTTCTAGGCACATATTTAACCTTGTAGTTTCCTTTGTTTTGCCACAATCTTTTAGCAAAATCTTCTATCCTTAAATCACATTATTGTCTTATTCAGTTCTTTGCACTGTTGTCTCACTATCTTAGTTCCCTATATGCTTCGTAAGTTTGAGCAGTCTGCCATATAGAGCATGTATTGCCTATTAAGCCCATATGTAGGGGTGAGATTCAGTTGGGTCGGTTCAAACTGAACTGAACCAGTACAAACCAAAATTTCTGCAAGAAAATTCAGTTTTGTTGGTTTTGACTTAATTTTTGGGTTAACGGGGATTTTTAGGTTTTCAGTTTTACATAATAAAAACTGACTTGAACCTTTAAAATTTTGATTTTTCTATTAAAACCCAAACCTTATTAAACTTTTCAAAGACTGAACCAAACCGAACTGGTCATTTTGATTGGTTCTACCGTATTATGCTCCACTTTACCTATATGGTTTGAATCCAACCGATACTCACCCAGCTAATTGCCTAATAAGTTTGAGCGGCAATTGTCAAAATATTTGTGAAATTCTGAAATTATAATCTGTCACAATGTATTCAAGAGGCCATTTTCTGATGGAGCAATAGAGTCTGGCTCATTTCCACAAGGGTGCAGATTCAAGATGCAAAAAACTTAAAAGACCACGATATGAGGTCTCCTTATTTTCTGCCCAGTGTCCTGCTTCTATTAGAGCAGTTAGGTTTTGGCCTTATAGTATCCAAACTGCAATTAAGTGAGCAGCATACAACATAAGATTACAATTTTCCATTCATTTGGATGCCTTTTCCATCCTGACAAAAATGAGGATTTCTTACTCTTTGTTAACCAGAAGTCTTCTACAGCGTGTTACTGGATGCCTTCTATCACTTTACACCTTTTCTTATACTGGCAACTGTTGGTTTATGTTTTATTTTTTAATGTTGAATGGTCACTCTTTAGATGCGACTGGCACCTGTAGTTTAGTATCCAAATGTCAGCTGTTACTAATTGCTAAAGAAAAGGAATTAACTTAAAATCTATTTGGTATCAATTATGTTTTTTTGGTTGTTGTCAAATACTGAAAAGTATTATCTTGGAGTATGGGACGGTGGAACAATTAACAATCACTTTTAGGGTCTCTATGAAGTAACAAAAATTAACGTGTTTTAGTAATATACTTTTTTTGACAGTTGGACAACAACAACCAAAAACCAAAAACACTATAAGAAATGCACCTGCTGATAGAATCTCAGCTTTTTGAAATGTACATTGTTACTGTTTGAATTTGCATTTTCAACGCAAAAAACTTAACATTTTACAAATTAATCTGCATATGCACCTTTATTAAACTGTTGTCACTGAATAGAAGTGTTCATAGCTTATATTTATATCTCTCTGGTTTGTTCTTTGCAGGACTATTCTCATCCATTATCCAACATTTGGAGGAAATGTTGAGGCACAAATTTTGTAAATCAAAGCTCACTGCCAATTAAATCAAGTCTGTTTTCTGATTTTGCCATATACCAGAATTTAGGATCAAATGGGCCTGTAAGTTGTACCTCATATACTTCATATATTGAGTTTTATAGAATGAATTATATAATTTTGGCAAAAGTTACTGGTAAATTGTTGCCTAGAACTTGATCCCTTTGGACCATCATTATCTCTCTCTTATTTATTTATTTTTTTTAACTGGTGAGAAGATAGAGGTTGGAATGCTTTGTTTCTCAAGTCATTTTTTCTTGTTTATTTTTTTGTCTTGTACTGACTTAACTCTAATTTATTCATTATCGATGGCCATTGTCAAGACTAATTATCAATTATGTAGAAACAACATGTACCGTTTATCAAGTCGGCAGGTTCAAAGAAATTGGATTTCTATGAAAGAAAACAAATGCTGGCTTTGATTACAAGTCCGTGTGGACACAAATGTCTCTTATTTAGCATTGAAGATTGCTGTCTTTTCTAAGCTATGGCGGTTCAACTTTGCTTTCTGGATAGGGACGACCACTGTTTGGTTTCAAACCATAACCAAATTGAAACCAAATTAGTCAAAACCGGCACTAAACTGTGGTCAGTAGTTCTTGTTTTGAAGCCGTAACTGAAAATATGTATTTATTTGGTTCTTCACTTTTTCAAACCGGAACAGGCAGCTTCAGTTTAAAATCAGTTCCGGTTTGAAACCATGAAAAATATGTTTTTAAGGAATTTTCAATTTATTGTTTTGTTTTATTAGTGTAATTTTTTAAATAATTTGTAAGAATTTTATTACATTAGTTTGTTTTTGTCAATAGTGATTTTTTATTATTATTATTATTATTATTCAAACTAAAAAGGAATTTTAAAAAATTTAAAATAAATTAGCTAATTTTGATTCCAAATCAGAGTAAAACTGAAATTGGTAGTTCTAAAACCATCTTAGGAACCGCTTAAAAGTAGTTTGAATTTTTATCTTTAATATACTTGGAACCGGTGGTTTTGAAACTATAGTCATGTTTATTTCTGGATGAACGAGACAATTGACATAATTTTCCTAAGTAAATTGGCCACCTAATGCAAAATGGGATTCATATAAAAATTTTCCTGAACATTAATCTTTAATTGTTGCAGCCGATTAAACATAATGTACATTCTTTCATGTCGGAAATGGTCAAGATTAGGCTGTTTTTGGACTATTGAATGGGTCTTAACCTGATCCTGTGGGATTCAATACTTCTAAAATAAAAATCCTGATTAACAAAGTCAAGTAGTCTGATTATTGAAATTAATTCAGCAAAGTACTTCTGGGATTTAAACTATACTTCAGAACGATGGACACATCTGCGATTTTTTTTTCTTAGAAGTAGAAAAAGAAAAAGAATGACAAAGGAGGAGATGTGACTTAATAATTAATATAAGAGATTGGTTAGAGAAGAAAGCTCCCAGTCCATGCATGACTTCGATATTCTACTTAAAAATTCAAGAGATTCTTTTCTTTCCTCAGGGAATATACAGCAAATCAAATTGGTTTTTCCACCTCAAATGTATTAAATGGACATAAAGCATAATATTTATACAAACTAATATAAAACTTATATTATATAATACATTAAACAAAAACAAATAAATTAACATACAAGTGGACAAATGAAAATATCTCCAAGTCTCCAACAATAATGTAGTTTTTCCATACTGTAAAACTAATTACACAATCCAAAAAACAAACTATGAACAAGAACAATGTAACAACTACATACATAACAATAACAATAATAGTAATAAATAATATTAAGCCTTCCCTTCAATTCTTGCATGTGTAACTCCAACACAGGCATCAACAAAATCCCCATCAATAAAATCAGTGGAGAATACCTGCAACTTATCTGCACATCCTTTAGAAAAGCACTGAGCAATAAAGAGCCTAGCATATCCATGGATCCGGCTGGTCACCGGTCGCACACACACAATTGGATTATCCGGTTGAGGAGTAACAGTATTCTCTACCCTATAAAAGAATTTTCTTGATGAAACTGGTGGTT
Source organism: Jatropha curcas (assembly GCF_014843425.1). The sequence goes on along the minus strand of NW_023591277.1, from coordinate 77,794 downwards.
GCTCATTCAGATGCTTCATATTACTCTCAAATTTCGTTGATGGCAAATCTGTATCAATCCAATTGTCTTTTAAATACCCTGCACTCCATAATGGACTTCCACGCTTTGGCTGTGGTGATTTTCGTGGCTTCCAAACACAGATTATTCTTTTTGGCAATAGTTCTGCAACTGTCTTGCCAAAAACATTATCATCTTGATGGATGAGATGTTCTCCCAGTTTTTCTTCCAAGTATTTATCAAAATCCGGTGGATCTTCGTGACCAAACTCAGTCCGAATTTCAAGAATGATGATTTCTGATTGAGTTTCTGATACAAACTTCTTGACATCGTCTAAAACAACATCTACACTGTACGTTTTCAAGATCCCATGGCAAACGCGGCGATCTTGTTGAACTCGAATATCAAGAACTCTTGCACCTCTGCAAAGCTGTTTGTAGATGGATAAAGATTGACATTGAGCAAACGGCCTGGAAATGAATGGTATACCAATCTTGTTAGTAGCAGAATCATGAGTTCCAGGCCATACAATCTTGTTTATATGAAGCTTTTCAGGGTTGAGTCCTCCCATCCAATTCTTTCTGTCCGCCGGACGATAGTCATGACCGGGGTATGTGTCGCAGCTGGAGCTTCCCTGAAGATCACAAAGAAGTTTCTTCTCAGTTTTTATTGCTTTACGCCTCTGCAGCTGTTTAGAGAATTGAGAACCCATAATGGTGAAGAGACTAAAGCTGGACAAAGAAAATTAGTCAGTATAAGGGCTTTAATACAAGGCATCATAAATTTAAATTGTATGGAGATACTATATTGTTAGAGATATTGGATTGTAATGGAGACTTTTTTTTTTTTCATTTTATTTTCTTAGAGTTGAATAACTTACAATTCTTTTAATTATGAGAAAGACATTATGCTGTCTTTTTTATTTGGTGGGTTTGATTGGATGGAGAGTAACAATTTTTGGCTTGGTGCAAAAGAATTGGGGAAGGCTGCATACATCAACCTTCCCCAAAACTCACAAATGTAAAATATTTCGTGTATAAAATTACCCTTTTAATAGAGTAATGGGAAGGTTGCATATGTTAACCCTCCTTAAAACTTATAAATAGAGGGTGTTTCGTGCATAGAATCACCCATTTACAATGTATTTAGTCATAAAAAAAGATATATTTTATTGTCTGTTATATTTGTTGGGTTTGATTGGCTTGAATTAATGATAGAGAGTCCTAATCTTTTCGCTGGTTGGTCCACTTGTGTGGCTGTCCAAATTTGTCTCGGAGTTTGTTGACTATTTACCATGTTTTTTCATAAATGAAAACATAAATATGCAATATCCGCCAAGATAGAAGTTTTGAAGGCTAAGATCAGTTTACACATGGCACGAGAAACAGGAGTTCCTTGCATCTAGATGAGTTGGTTCAACCACCTAGCTTTAGTGGAATTGAAAAGAATCCAAATAAGCATCAATCATGACGATGATTGAAGATAATGCGCTTAATCAATTATGGCTTTTAATACAAGTAAAAGATGGAGTGGGCCATTTTCTTTTCTTATTTCAAAAGCATGGATCAAAGTCTTCCTAATCCATCAGTCCAAAGGTCAATTTATATTTTTTGTTTTATCCACATTAGAAATTTAAATAATTTAGAGAAGAAGAGATGTGAGATGGAACTAAGCTGGGTATTTGGTAAAAAAAAAAAAAAATTAATTATAAAAGTTCTTGAAATTCACTTGCAAAATGGACTAATTTAAGAAAAATTCGCTCATCATTTTATGGCTTAATTAGCATGGTTCCAAACAGTAACCGAAAAAGAATCGACATAACAAAAGTCGAACTGTATGAAGACGAATGCAATTTATTATTTTGGTTCTGATTTCAGTTCTTATAAAGAACTGTATTAGAACCACACTAAAACTGTATTAAAATCGAATTGAAAAAATCAATTTATCCATATAGTTTTTCTTTAATGTTTCATTATATTATGTTATTTGTAGAAGACATTAAATTTTATTATTTAAAAATAAAACTTTATTAGTTGATATTCTTTAATTAATAATACAATTGGAGTATAAATTAAAATTATTTATCACGCATAAAAAATTAATATCTAATAATTCCTCTCAATTTCTTATTGTATATAATATTTTAACAATACGACAATTCATAAATGTTTATATAGTATTTTATTATATCTATAATTTAAATAAAAAGTGTTTTTAGATTTTTTTATCTTTAAAAAAATTTTATTTCACTAACACATTTATCGTATTACAATGAAGGTAGGAACTTAAATTCTTTTTATTGACAATAGAAAGAAAGCTCAATTATTCAATTGTTAATTATGATTTGTTGATATTTGTAATTTTCATGTTATTACTTTGGAGATTGCTTAGAATTTGAAAAATGATGGGAGCTTGTTTTTACATTGAATAAAAATAAAACTTCATTATTGATTATTATTTTTTAATGTTTATCATAGTATAGTATGATTTTTTTTAAGTTAGCATATATTATAATTTTATTTTGATATTAGAATATTTCTATATAAAGGAATCTTGTAATGTGTTTTAAAAATATAATAATTTTCAATGGGAGAACTGGAACTGGAATCGGAGCCGGAACCAGAACCAAAGAATCGAAACTGAAAACCAATGAACCGTATCGAAAATTTAATTCGGTTCGACTCTGATTCTTTAGTCCTTCAATTCTGGCTCTGTTCCGATTTCTGAAAATAAAATAACCGAATTTTTGGTTCAATTCCGATTCTTTTTAATGACCTACCAAAACCAGACTTGCACAACCCTACTTCTTTTCAATTAACAGAAGTTAAAATTATTTATTGTTAAAACTCAATTGAGAGCTAGAGCATAACCTTTATTCAAAGAGCATCTCCACCTTATTCACTAGGTTACATGTTACTTTTTATAATACTATTACGTTTGAATTAATTTTTAAGAAGTTGAAGTAGTCTTTTCAGTGTCCAAAGCTCAATTGGCAAGAAAAATTAGATTAAAAAAAAATGAAAGAAAGGATTAATGGGCCCTACCATGTGCATTTGGTATCTGGAGACTCTTAGCCAATTATTGAAGATGAGAAATCACAATCTTCCCTTTCCATCCATGTACGCAAGTTGCCTGGTTGCTATCTGAATAGAAGCAGAACAAGAAGATCGATCATACACATCAAAACACGCGAAAAATGTGCTCTTTTGTATTCAGTCTGTCTCTCACAGGAACATCACACACAGAAGACAACAAATTTAGTGATATGATTTGTGATTCTAAGAAGCAGAAGCAGAAGCAGGAGCAGGTCATTTGGGAAATAAGGTTCCCCTTTTATAAAACTCTTTATTGCTCCATAAACATGACATCATATATATGACACTGAATAGGAAGTTATATTTTAGATTAGACTTGGAGTTTCCTATCTAATCGTTTTAATTAGGAATTTATTTTATGTAATTTCTTATTTACAAATTTTAAATTAATAAGGTTTGATTATACAATTTTGTGTATTCTACAACTTGATCATGAAGAAGACGAAGAGCTGTCAACACTTTCCAACAATTTGACGATGATTTATCAAATTATGAAGAAGCAGTTCTACTTTAATACGAGCATCATAAAGCAACCAAAATGGAGCTTTAAGAGTCAAAATTAACATCCTAAATTTTGAAGGAAGTGCCACTCGATGAGCTTTTTGAAATGTAAATAAGGGTGTGATCGGAGAAGCAGCTTGAGAAAAGATGCGAATAACGTCCAAAGCAAAGTATGTCTAATTTACAACAAGAACATATGATTGAATTTAAAGTCTTTTGCAACATCTTTGTGCTTAAAAAGTAAACAATTGCAGGATCTCATCAAGGGTTGAAATCTATCTAGGATTATAATGTTGTTCAACTCCAATTATATTAGACATTGATAACAGTAGTTATACAAATAGTATTGTGGTTACTAAAATGGTTGATAAGCTTAACCTTGTAATAGAAGATCATCTTTCTTCATACATAAGCTTTCATGGTAAGAAAGAAGAATGATGTTAAGATAACATAACTAGTCTTACTAAATTCAAGGCTAAGGGATTAATGAAGGAGAGTATTACGTCTAGCTAAGTATATTTCTCCATTCCACAATGATCTACCAGAACAATTTCATGGTGCGATTGTGTTTTTAAAGAAAGACATGCGAAGTGGCTACCATCAAATTGATACAAGTCTATTAGATGAATTATTGCGTTTAAAATAAGAGATTGATTGTACAAACGGATGGTTATACCTTCCAATCTCTCCAATGCTCAAAGCATCTTTATGCATCTCATGAATCAAGTGTTTCAACAAATCATTAGTAAGTTTGTAGTTCATCAACCCCCTAATAGAAACCACGCTAAACAAACTTCCGGGGGTCCTAGATTTGATTCTTGGGGGCGTCCAAGCAATTAATTAATCTTGTTTGGGCTTAAGCCTGTCAATCTTCATGGATCATAACCTCCATATCTATTAGAGATTTGTCTGGTTAATGACCAAAACTATGCTTTACTTGGGCTTAAGCCCGCCAATGCTCATGGATCATAATCCCTATATGTATTAGAGATTTGCTTGGTCAATGAGCAGAACTACGTCTGCTAGTCCGTCCTAAACGCAAGACACCACCTCGATATTATATAAAAAAATAAGTTTGTTGTTCATTACTTCGATCATATACTAGTGCATATTTGAAAACTTGGAGAAATTTTACATCTCTTCATAAGATTTTTAAAGTCCTGAGAGAGTAGAAGTTATATGCTAATCTGAAGAAGTATCACTTCTTAACTTACAAGGTAATATTCCTTAAATATATAGTGGCAAGTAAAGGAATTTAGATGGATATTAGTAAAATTGAAGCTGTCACAGACTTAAACTTCAGTCAATGCAAGATATTCAAATTTTTTTATGAATTGAGATCTTTCTACCGCCGGATTATAAATAACTTCGGTACTGTTGCTGCTCAAATCACAAAGTTGATGAAAAAGAGAAATTCAAATGGACTTTAAGTGCTTAAAAGAATTTTGAGATATCGAACCAGATGGCAGCTAAAGCCCATCTATTCTTATAAATTGCTAGTATGTGATTTAATGTTCCTTAACTGGCACGACGTTCTACTGCTAGTTGTTGATCGATTCACTAAAATAACTCATTATGTGCCGTGAAATAAGAATCTTAATGCATCGGATTTCTACTTTACTCATCAACATTTTAGTGCAAATGCTGAAGAAAGAACTAAGGAAATCAAGAAGCTGCATGAGCAAGTATGAGGATGAATATTGAAGAAGATGAGCAGTAGCAAGAACAATAAGTTTCATACGCCTTCTGGTTTTAAAAAAGGTTATCAGTGTAGATTTATTTAAGGAAAAAAAAATCTCCACAAGCTCGTTATGGCAAACTAAAACATCGAGCAAACAGACCTTTTAAGATATCATAGCAAATTGTTAAAATTGCTCCAGTGTGGTAGGCAAGGGAGCATAACATTGAATAGAAAGTTATAATTTCCTTTTTTTAGATTATGTCTTGACCTCTATGTAGTTTCTTTTTTTAATTAGGAATTTATTTTGTGCAACTTTCTATTCACAAATTCTTGGATAATCCACGCTAGCATATAGGCAGTTCAGTTAAACTTACTTCAGTGGGATTCAGTTTCAATAAAAAGCGAAGTTCAGTCTTCAATTTTTGCAGTTCTCGGAACCAAACTGCTGATTTGCATACCCTCTAGCATGGATCATCTACAGTGGAGTTTTAATTTCGCCAAAATAGGATTCTACTATATTTACCTGTTAGTTCTACAATTGAACATGCCACAGTTACATAGTACCAAGTCTGAATTCTATAAATATCCATTGTGTTCCTTGGTGTTATATATAATAGAACATCTTTAGGGTCCATTTCCCTCACCTGTCCACTTCTCATAGTTGTAAAGCTAATCCATAAATAAACTTGCAAAAGTTATTAGATTAATACAAGAGCAAGAAGAATGTAAGCAGAAAGTACCAAGAAAAATTCTAAATATTTAAGCAACTAAAATGAAAATTGAGCAAGCTGAAGCTCTCAGCTATAAAGTAAATACCAAGTGCTTCTTAACATCTTCAATTTTGAATAAGATGGCTAAGAACAGAAAATAGGAATGGAGACAAGCACAACGCTCAGCTGCATGTTAAAAAGATAAGGTATAGCTAAAAACCAATGGAAGCCCAAGCAGACAATCAGGTAGATCCTGCCAAAACCAGAATTCCATTTTTATTATTATAATTAGTTATCAGTTTGTTCTTCTATATTATAATTTTAAGCGTGAATAATTTGTTTGCATTAGACCAGGTTGCTTTGGTCCTCAACAACACCACAAGATATTCCAATCTTGTGGTTCAATAATCTCAACTAAATCCCCATCCTACCCACATGGACTTAGCCAAACTCACCAATACATATAACAGCTTAGATCATATTGGTGAGTTGAGTAGATATGTACATAACTCTTCATAGAAGAAAGAATTTAAGCAAAATTAACTTATATCGTGTATGTATAAATTCAGAAAACATAGCAAAACCGCTATGACTTTGATTAATGTTACTTCACAAAGATGAAAATTGAAACCCACAAGAGAAGAAAGAATAACTGAAGAAAGAAAGTAGCTTTTACCAATTTATTAGATAGATAGTAAATCAAAACAATTACAGAAGACGAAGCAAACTATCTTTCCAGAAATTTATTGTATGTCTTTAGAATAATCTCATAACAATCGGGAGATTCAATTCTACAAATTGCAAAACTGAACTACAATCATCCACACTGGAAGGCCTGCCTATTCAAGTCAACTAAAATGTCATAAGATGCGTAAAACAGAACATAAATTTAAAACTTGTACATATCTCTCAAGACTAGCTGGTTAAAAGCAAGGATAAAGGCTACCTTTCATTATCAGGTGATGCAACTTCTTCTTCTTCATGGCCAGCTAATTGTTCCAAGGCGGAATAAATATCCTCCTTTAAAGGGTGCAATCTATCTGATACAGTGAAAGAGTGCACCTTACTTTCGATATCTATCCAACTAATAGCTCGTTCCTTCCTTACACGTCTCTCGTCCATAAGCTGTCTCACCTTCTCCACCAATTGCCACCTCCCAAGTGCAGCATAGATACTTGATAATAATACATAGGAGGCAGAGGATTGAGGCCTCAATTGAATAAGTTGTTCAGCTGCTTTTCTTCCCAATTCTATATTTCCATGGATTCTGCAAACACCAACTAAGGCACTCCAAATCCGATCATTTGGTTTACATGGCATTTTCTCTAGTTGATTCATTAACTTGTCAAAATGCCCAGCTCGACCAAGGAGATCAATCAAGCATGCATAGTGTTCCTGATTGGGCACAATGCCATGTAAATGAGTTATGGAATCAAATAATCTAAGCCCTTCATCCACAAGACCTGAATGGCTGCATGCATTGAGAATAACAACCAATGTTATCCCATCTGGCTTCATGCCTAATCTAACCATATCATTGAACATCTGAATAGCTTCTTCCCCGAGACCATGCTGTGCCAGGGCTGAAATCATAGTATTCCACAAGACAGCATCCTGCTTATTATCCGTGAGGTCAAAAACCAACCTACCAACTGCCAAATTTCCACATTTGGAATACATGTCTATAAGAGAGCTCACAACAATCATATTAGGCCTGAAATTGGCGCGTACTAAATAACCATGTATTTGTTTGCCATGATTAAGTGAAGCTATACTAGCACAAGCACAAAGACAACTACTAAAAGTAAATTGATCAGGTCTAATATGAAGCATCAACATCTTTGTAAACAACTCAAGTGCCTTGTGCCCTAAACCATGTCTAGCGTAGCCAGAAATCAAAGCTGTCCATGAAACAGGATTCTTCTCGGGCATCAAATCAAACAACTCATTAGCAGCCTCCATGTCACCCCATTGAGCATACCCAGATACCATTGTTGTCCAGGCAAGAATATCCTTCACATTCATCCCATCAAACAACTGCCTTGCATCGACCATCTCACTGCATTTTACATAGGCATCAAGAATGGAACTACAAATTACCAAATTCGATAAAAATCCAGCGACCAAAACCTGCCCATGACCCTGTCTAGTAAGCTCCAACTCCTTGGACTTCACACAAATTTTCAATAGACCCGCGAAACTGTACTCATTGTATCCTATTCCCAACTTCCTCAACTCCCTATAAAACCTCAAAGATTCATTGCAAAACCCACTCTGCGCATAGGCAATAACCATTGTATTCCAGGAAACAACGTCTTTCTCTGGCATTTTATCAAATAACTTCCTAGCCGCCTTTATTTTTCCCAATTTAGCGTACACAGAAAGCATATTATTCCACGAGTACAAATTCCTCATAGACATTTCATCAAACACCTTGTGTGCACTTTTATAATCACCGCATTTCGAATACATAGCGATTAAATTATTCGCCAAAAATGCATTGGGTCTTTTTAATCCAGTTAACTTCAAATGGAGATGGACCCGTTTGCCTAACTTAAACGATTTGGTGTTTGCACACTGTTGGATGAGGTGAGCTAGTGTCTGAGACGGCAAGCGTATGCCTTTGCGTGATAAGAGCCCAAGAGAGGCGATTGCTTGTGAGAGCTGGCCTTGAGAGGACAGATCAAGAAGGGATTTAACTATGCAGGGAAGCTTTTCCAAGTGTTGTTTTCTTGTATGGGGGTGAAATTTTGAGAAAGTGGAAGGTTTTGGTCTTGACAGAAAGAGAGAGGGCATTGGAGAGAGGAATCAATGTCATTGGATTGAAGTGTCGATGAGATTTGGCATCGCCGGCTGCCGTGATTGTGAACACTGGCGATTAACCGTCCGATTGACAGGCGAAGCGGGTTTGCCTTGACGTGCTCAGTTAGTGGGCATTGTTTAATAACCAATAGCATTTTGCCATATCAGCTATACATGGTTGTGTCCGGGTTCAAGGATGGGCGCTTTCTTTTGTTTTCCATTTTTTGACTGCCCAAAAAGAACATAATACTTTTAATAAATTCTAATACTTTTTTTTTTTGAATAATAAATTCTAATACTTGTTTTATTTAAATTGAATTAGATTTGAAATTGAAATAAAATTAAACTTAAATTAGAATTATAAGTTTAATGTTTAAACAATACTTTAAAATTGAAAACGTGAATCCAACTTATTACACTATTATTCAAGTTAAATATGTGAAACAAATTTTTAATTAAAAAAACATAATACTTTTAATAAAATATTTTTAATAATTCTGATACTTTAATAATTTTTTGATTATTGATATTAATTTGTTGCATTAAAAATTATGTGATAATAATATATAAATATATGAAAAAAATTACTTTGATAAAGTTTAGTATTCAAGTAATTAACTTTTACTATTATTATTGTTATTATTATTATTAGTTGACATTATGTGTTAGTATATATATATTATAAAAATTACTTTGATAAAGTTTTAAGTATTGCAGAGAATTAACTTTTACTATTATTATTGTTATTATTATTATTATTATTATTATTATATTATTATTATAGTTGCACAACAATTTTCATTAATATATATATAATATACCATTATTATATTAATAATATATTATAATATTTTTTGGATTGAGAATTAGAGATATTGGATATAGACTATTAATAATATGTTGTTGGGACCGGTAAACAATTTTATTCCACGTAAAATGTGAGATTGGTAAGAAGCCCAGCCCTAAGTGTGAATATTGTTTCGCTATGTTTGGGTGTCAAACCTGGTCCTGAACCTCAGGGTTTTGGTTTCTGGGCCAGGGAAACCTCCGCTCTGCCAACCCCGTACACCTAGTTTAGTTGCATTTAATTTGAAAAAAAAAAAAATTTTTCCCTACCCTTGTGCCGTAGCCGATGTGGTGATTTCGCCTAGTGTTAGTCCCCATAACACTTGGGATGTACATACACCCCCTTATAGGGAACTCAGCGTCCTCGCTTGAGGTTTGCCGCACCACCAGCTCAATTGGGATCAGAGGCTTGGCTCTGAATACCAAATATGTAACAACCCGCACCCTAACGTGTGATATTGTTCCGCTTTGGGTCCAAAGCCTGGCCCTGAAACCTCCACGATTTTGTTTCTGGGCTAGGAAACACATTGCGCTGCACCAGCTCTAGAAAATGCGTTACAACTAGTTCAAGTTTGCCACCTCTTTAATGTATTAGGACTTCCACCTTGTCGTAGACCGATGTGATTCACCTAAATGTGTTTGTGCCCCCAACACCTGGGATGATTCCCCCTTAAGGAGAACTTCAGCATCACATTTTTTAATCTTATTTTTGTTGACCCAGACCCAGCTCGAGAGGGGTTTGGGTCTGACCATGTTAACACTCCAGCCCTAAGTGTGATATGTGTCCATTTTGGGTTGCCAAACCTGGCCTTGAACTTTGGTGACATCTCCAGTTTGTTGGGGCACAACACCGTTAAGGTCGTATCCCACATCGGTAGCTACGCACAAGGTGGAAGTCTCGTTAATACATAAATGGGTGGCCACTTGAACTAGTGTGAACGCAGTTTTGGGCTGGCAGATGCGGGAGGGTTTTCCCCAGTGCCAGAAAACAAGAAACCTGTGAGGGTTTCAGGGCCTGGTTGGCTACAAAGCGGACAATATCACACCCTAGGGCTCGGCTTGTTACAATTTGGTATCAAAGCCAAGCTTTGTCCTCTGGCTGGTGGTGGGGCAGAACCTCAACGAGGGACGCTGAGTCCCTAGGGTGGGGTGTATGTGGGCGACATCCAGGTTTGGGGCACAACACCTTAGTTAATCCCAACATCGCTATGCAGGTAGGAGTCCCTATACATTAAAGGGTGGCAACCTTGAACTAGTGTAACGCGTTTTGGGCTAAGCAGAGTGGAGGTTTCCCTAGCCCAGGAAACAAAATCGTGAGGGTTCAGGGCCAGGTTTTGGCACCCCAAAGCGGACAAACACTAGGGCTGGGCTGTTAACACGGTATTTGGTATCAGAGCCAAGCTTGTCCTTCTGGCTGGTGGTCGGGGCAAGCCTCAGCGAAGGACGCTGAGTGTCCTAAGGGGGGTGGTATGATGACATCGCCAGGTTTTGGGGTGCACAACACCTTCCCAGGTTTGGGGCACAACACCTTAGGTGAATCCCACATCGGCTACGCACAAGGTGGAAGTCCTATACATAAAGGGTGGCAATCTTGAACTAGTGTAACGCATTTTGGGCTAGCAGAGCGGAGGTTTCCCTGGCTCAGAAATAAAACCGTGAGGGTTCAGGCCATGTTTGGCACCCAAAGCGGACAATATCACACTAGGGCTGGGCTGTTTTTTATTTCTGGGCCAGGGAAACCTCTGCTCTGCCAGCCCAAAACGCATCACACTAGTTCGAGGTTGCCACCCTTTATGTATAGGACTTTCACCTTGTGCGTAGCCGATGTGGGATTCGCCCGCCTAAGGGTGTTGTTTGCCCAAACCTGGGATGTCCACAAAGCAGGTCCTGATCTTCCAGCAACACAAGCTTATTTAAAGGGTTAAAAAAATTATTACACTTGTTCCTAATAGATTAGGTTGCCACCCTTTATGTATAGGACTTTCACCTTGTGCGTAGCCGATGTGGGATTCGCCTAAGGTGTTGTGCCCCAAACCTGGGATGTCACAGCAGGTCTGATCTTCAGCAACACACTTATTTAAAGAGGGTTAAAAAATTTTACACTTGTCCGAAAGATTGTACCTCCTTGTTCTACTAAAAATAAATATTAAATATCATCTACCCAAAAATTAATTAAGTTTTTTTGAAAGTCATTTCCAATTCCACAAAATTTTATCAGAGTTTCATTTCCGAATTTATTGTTAACTCCAAAAACATAATTAGAAATAAATAGCTAATTTTAATTTCAAATTGTGTTAAATATTACATAATATTTTTAGATTGAACATATGTGAATTTTTAACTGAATTTAAATTGATGTATTTATCCATGTGTATTGCTTTCTCTTTATTCATTTGTAATCTACTTTTTATTTTAAATTAACTTTTTATCTATACAATGTTTGAAGTGGTAACATGTGATATAAATTTATGTATTTAACTATTAAGGTAAGTATGAATAAGACAAATAATAAAAACATTATATAATTAGAAATTTTCATTCTAGTATAATTGCTATCCAAAATGAATATAAAGTTTAGAATATTTAACATAATTTATTAGAAAAAAATTATTAAAAATACAAGTAATTAAAATATAATATTTAAGTAATTATACTGGAATGAAATTATACTTCATTAGATATTAAATATTAACATTATCAGTATATTTAGTACTTTTAACTATTTATATAGCAGGTTAAATTAAAAGTATTGGATAAAGTTTAATTAACTATTTAATTTGAAAATGCAAAAAAAAAGACATTAACTATTTACTGAATTCAAAGGAAAAAAATAATAATATAATTGCCAAAAAATTTTAATTAAAAGCTAAACATTAGAGATAGAATTACAAAAACTAACACTATAATTAGAAAAATAATCTTTAAAAAAATTAAAAATTATTATGAAATGTAAGAAATAGAGAGTATATATAGAAATGTAATAGATAGAATAAGAGAGAGTGGTTGACCGTACAAGAATTCAAGCCTCGTTTGGTTCATAATGGTAATATTTTTTAGAAAGATACATTTCCAAGGAAATAATTTTTCAAGAAGTATAATTTAAATATGTTTGGTATATAAATTAATCATAATATAAATTTAAATATGCTTAAATAGTAGGACAAAGTGGTAAATCTGTTAAACTTAATTAGGGAAGTGTAACTTTGCTAATCATCTCTAAGGAAGTTACTTTTCTTGTATAAGGAAAGTTGGATGGTTTACTTCTGGAGAAGTAAAATTGATAATCTAAACAAAATACAAATATTTTATATATTTTCATAGACGTTACACTTTCCTGGTTTATTTAGCTTGGGTAAACATTACCTTACTTTCCTCTCTCACCATAGGGAAATGCAATTCCTTAGCTGAAAATTATTTTACCCTTACTTTTTTACTTCACACACAATTTTTAATAACTTTCCTAATACCATTTTAAGAGTTGTGTCGATAGTATTCCCTCTGCTCCCTTCACATAAATAAAATTTACACAAAGATTAATGAGGTAGTTTAACTGTATATTTTATTAATTTTTCCTAACTTACCCCTATAACACCATTCAATTCTATCTTATTTTTCTTATTTTTAATGTCACCCAACTCACATTTTTCTTCTCCTAAGTATGTATTTAATGCATGTTTTTACAAGCAAAATTTGAGTAAAATAGCAAATCTAATTGTATTACAATCAACCAAATGCAAACTTTTCCAAAATTGAAAATTTTAACTTCCCTCTTGACATTAAATGTTGTGCATTTTGAAAAATATGAATGTAAAAATGAAAAGTTTGTGGAGCCAAAGTTTTTTATTCATGAAACAATCTCTTAAACTTAAATATGACCACAAATGATAAATTTTGTGCGTCATATTGATAAGGTCCAAATGCAAAATAGGATATACGATTTGTTAAAATAGTGTATTTCTAAATAATTTTGTAACCATATTATATTTTCATATATAAAATTTTACCCAAATTCGGGCTCGTATGGTTCAAGTGTATACATTATTAGCTCTATTGACTACTGTACTAAATAATTGCTTAAAAATATAAAATAATATGTACATCATAATTAAAAGTAAAACACATATTGTATTAAATGGAGAGAGAATACACCTTCAATTTTGCTTTGAGAACATGAGGACGTTAAATGTATAACCCATATTTTGTTTGCACTTATCTTGTTTCTCTCACAAAATTAATGCAGATAATAAAGTTAGGTTAATAGCATTATAAACTTTTTCCTTTAACATTCTTTCCAAGGTTCTGGAATCAAGTAAATTTCTCTATACAAAAAAAAAATAATAATAATAAAAAAACCATTATAATTATAAATTTTCTCTATATAAAGAGAACAGAGAGAGTAATTAGTATCAATATATTTCGAATAGGTTCAAAAAAATTATTCAATTCTTTAACTTTATAAATCTCAATATAATAGGGAATAATTATTTAAACACGCTCCTTTATTTTGTTAAAAAATTAATTATCTTTTCTTTCTGACTGTCATTAATCAATATATCTCGCTCTTGTCTTTCTATTTTGACAATTATACTTAAATATATAATATAGTTATTTGTCGCTAATATAACTTTTTCATAATATAATTTTACTTCTCAAAAAATCAATATAACAAATAAACACAATTATATTGTTTATGGGAAGGAACTTCCTTGAAATTATACTTCTCCGGAGGTGAACTTCCCATGAACTAGGTAAATTCAAACCAAACGAGACATAAGACTTTTTTTCCATTATCCAGTAAATTCAACTAATATTAATTATTTCCATGAATTATTATATAAGATATTGTAGGAAAGTGAACAAAATATTTATAAAAATATAAATAGAACTACTATTTTAAGACACCTAAAAAGAAAAGTGGAACTATAATTTTGGGATAGAAGGACTATTAATAAAATATTATATATTTATTATATTTAATTAGCATTTTTTTTTTTGAAAGTACAATTCATTAATAATGTATTAAGAATTATAAATAAGCTTATAGATCAGACATAGATCTTTACTATTAGTAGCTAATAGAGGTCGCAGATCTTTTAACGAAACAAAAAAACTCATGTCCTTTTAAATGAAATTAAAACTAAAAAAATATAATATTAAATATTTCTGCTTAGAGTTGATCTTGACAAAAGATATAAATCTTTATAGCAACAACTAGTCCTTTAATTGATTTGGACGTCAAAATAATAACTCCTATGAATCTTCTATAACTGAATTGTTTTTTCAATAATTTGGAACATATAATGAATACAGATGAGTTTCTGCCGCTATGTGTCAATAGTATCAATGGAGGAATATGCCATACTACCAGACTCCATCGATCGAAGATTCACACCTGCAAATCAAGATCTAAAGTCTTCAACCAAATAAAATTAAATATCAGATGAGTTTCTGCCGCTATGTGTCAATAGCATCAATGGAGGAATATGCCGTACTACCAGACTCCATCGATCGAAGATTCACACCTGCAAATCAAGATCTAAAGTCTTCAACCAAATAAAATTAAATATCATAATTTTACTTAGTACTAAACCTTCACAAACAAGGGACTATTCTCACAAAGAAAGAATTAAAAAAAACTCTAAATACATAGACAACCAACAATAACAAAACAAAAAAGACAGATCTGTTATAGAAAAATAGATCTAAATTTATTAAAGCAAAAGAAGGTAAAATGAAAATGATATTAGAAAGTAGCAGGCTATTGGTCTCAATAGAGCATGAAAAGAATGAGCAAACAAAAAATTGAACCCTGACCTAAATCATAGTAACTAAACTCACACATACTTTTTGCCACTAGACTCCCTTCATTTGGGTTTTTATGTTTAATTAGCATAAATATTATAACAATGTAAAAATTTTTATATTAGATTTTTACAAATGTAAAGAAATATAATAGATCAAATATAATCTAAACAATGAACATTAATATTATGCATATGTGTAATAAAATTAAATTATGTTCATCAAATATTTAAGTAAGGATATTTAACCATAATTGGAATGGTTTGTCTGAGCTTACTTACAAATTATAATACTATTACGAAAATTTTATCCTATCACACTCCCCCAAAGTTTATTTGTTTTGTCAGGTAAATTTTATTTTCTTTGGATATTAAAAATTTGTTTGAAAATTTCAATATGAACAATTTTTGAGTACGGTATGAAAGGATAAGTTGATTCTTGCCTTAGTATTAATAATCAGTTTTTTTATTTTACTATTTAAATGATAAATTTTTATTTTCTTTGGATATTAAAAATTTGTTTGAAAATTTCAATATGAACAATTTTTGAGTACGGTATGAAAGGATAAGTTGATTCTTGCCTTAGTATTAATAATCAGTTTTTTTATTTTACTATTTAAATGATAAATTTTAATAGTTTTAACTACTTTTTAATATTTTAATAAAAAAATATGAAATAAATTATGATTTTTTTCTCAAAAATAAATTATTGTCAAGAAACAAATAGAGCTTTAAACTTGCTATCTCTTTGTACTTTATGAAGGAATGATGTCATTATTTGGCAGATAATTTGCTAAATAAAAATATAACATGTTGCGTATGATCAATTATGGATAATTAATTAATATAGCGGATCATTCCATTCAGAGTTGTCAAAATATAAATTGATTTTTCTTTATTTAATTAAAATATTTATCTATTACTTTTCTAAGAAATATAATAAAATTCAATCAACAGGTTGATTTTCGGTTGCAATGTTTCTACATTTTTTTTTCAAAAATTTAGTATTATTCGTGTAATTATAAATTAAAGAGGATGAGGGTAACGTTTAAATCCAAACGAAGGACCTTGGCTTTGGCCATTAAACCAGGACTTCATAAACTTGTTAGGTTAAGTTATAATTGCAATTGAATATTAAAAAAAAAAAAAAAAAAAACAACAAAAAAAAAAAAAACCTCACATCCCTCATGCTCATTTTAGAAAAAAAAAAAAAAAAAAACTCATGGCTATTTTAGTTTTAGACATAGAAGATCTCATTTTTAGTAGTACGATTGGATATAAGTAGAAAACTACACACTTGAATGATGGATTTTATAAAATTAAATAACTATATATTAAAATTTTATATGAATTTTGATTTTTTTTAAATTTTTATATTGGTACGTGCAACATGTGATATGAACATAAGATATAAAACCACATTTTTTCCATTCAAAGATTATTTTGAGTTAGATAAAGACCAATCTCATAACTAATAGTGTTATAAAAAAATAATATTTAAACTAATAAACTCAATTAGAAATTTTAAGGAGCAATATTTTATAACTGACATTAAAAGAACTAATATTTGACCCTCCTTTAGGTCTTTATTATTTGTCTATGAATTTAAAGGTTTAGCCTCTTCTAGCAGTTGTTCTGGCTAGATCATGGTATTGTTTTTTTTTTTTTTTTAAACTAATATTTAGACTTAATTATTATTTGTCTATGATGAATGTTAAAATTCTAACACAATTTGCCATTTGGCAGTAATTTGGATTTTAGAATGACAGATGTCATAATTCTAATACAATTTAGCACAGTTATAAGAATTGTAAGAAGATCAGTTGTTTTACATTTTCAGATAATCCCTTTAAATAAACAATATATAAACAATTTAAAAAATATCACGAGATACGATAATTTTTACACAAGTAGGACATCCATATGTTTAGGATACACTACACTAAATAAATAATATATTAATATTTCAAATAAATAAACAATCGTTTATAATAAATTATAAACATAAAATAAAAAAATATTTCAAATAAATAAACAATCGTTTATAATAAATTATAAACATAAAATAAAAAAAAAAACTTAATTTCTTATTTGAATAACACAAAAACAAATTTAAACAAAAAAAAACACTTATTTTTTATTCATAATAATAAAAAAAAAAACCTTGGTTGATTAGCTTAGTGTATTGAGTAGTATTATATATCAAGAGTTAGGTTGCACAGAACGGGACACGAGATACAGAAATGTACGGGATATGATAATTTTTAAAAAGGGTAGGACATCCACATACTTTAGACATAAATACACCAAATAAGTAATATATATTAATATTTTAAACAAATAAACAAATCATTTATAATAAATCATAAACAAAAAATAAAAAAATACTTAATTTATTATTTCAATGACACAAAAATAAATAAGAAAATACTTTATTTTTATTGGTAATAAAAAAAACCTTGATTGACTTGATTGATTAGTCTGGCGTAATGGAATAGTCTTATATTTCCAAGAGTTACGTTACACGAATACAGGATAATAATAGGAACGTACGGATACAACAATTTTTACAAAGGTGACATCTACACACTATGATACAACTACAACTAAATAAGTAATAATATTAATATTTTAAACTAAATAAAACAATCATTTATAATAAATTATAAAATGTACAAATAAAAAAAAAATTATTTTCTTATTTCAATTACATAAAAATAAATTTAACAAAATCAATTCCATTCGTAATAAAAAAAATCTTGATTTTTAGCTTGGTATATTGAGTAGTAATCATATACCATAATAATTTTAAATAAATAAACAATCATTTATACTAAAATTATAAATGTAAAATAAAAAAAAATTAATTTCTTATTCACAATTACATAAAAATAAATTTAACAAAATCAAAAAAAAAATTAATTTCTTATTTCAATTACATAAAAATAAATTTAACAAAATCAATTTCATTCGTAATAAAAAAATCTTGATTTTAGCTTGGTATATTGAGTAGTATCATATACCATGAGTTAGATTGCAAGGACACGGGACACGAGATACAAAAATATATGGGATACGATAATTTCTAAAAAAGGTAGGATACCTATACGCTTAGAACATAGTACATTAAATAAGTAATACATTAATATTTCAAATAAATAAACAGTCATTTATAATAAATCATGAACATAAAAAATATTTAATTTCTTATTTCAATGACACAAAAATAAATTTAAAAAAAATTCATTTTTTATTGGTAATAAAAAAAAGACCATGGTTGATTAGCTTGGTGTTTGGAGTAATCTCATATACTAGGAGCTAGGTTACACGGATATTGGACACGAAATATGAGAATATACGAGATACAATAATTTTTAAAAAAGGTAAAACATCGACACGCCTAGGACACACTACACTAAATAAGTGATATATTAATATTTCAAATAAATAAACAATCAATTATAATAAAATATAAATATAAAATTAAAAAAACTTAATTTCTTATTCCAATGAGACAAAAACAAATAAAAAAAAAAACACTTCATTTTTTATTGGTAATAAAAAAAAAAAAAAAACACTTCATTTTTTATTGGTAATAAAAAAAAAATCTTGGTTGATTAGTTTAGTGTATGAAGTAGTCTCATATATTAAGAGTTAGATTGCACGGACACGATACACGAGATAGAAGAATGTATATGATATGATGATTTTTAAAAAAACTAGGATATCCACACGCTTAGGATACACTACACTAAATAAGCAATATATTAATATTTCAAATAAATAAATAATTGTTTACAATAAATCATAAATATAAAATAAAAAATATTTAATTTTATTTCAATATAATTAGTTAAATTCTCAAAATTATTATTACTATTGAAAAATATATTAAGAATGTATATGCATTTTTTGATGTAGGTCATACCATGCATGACTTTTTGCTATTTCATACCTTATGAAAGGCTTCACATAATATTTAAGAAGACATATCTTAGCATTACAACTTTTAAGCATGTCTCAATGAGATACAATTTATCATTTTATTATATAATTTTGCTATTTTTGAATGATATTATAAAATATTATTTCATCATTTAACATTGTTTCGCACATTACGCGGGTTCTAATACTAATAAATTAAATTATATCATTGAATGACTAATAATTTAACTCAAATATTACAATGGTGATTAATATTTGTATGTAATATTAAAAAATAATTGAGTGAATATTTTCTTAAATGCTTGATTACCATTGTTTATTTTTTAATTATAATAAAAATTAAAATTTGTAAATTTATTATGAATCTTTCAATTCGATTTTGGAGGAAAGAATATGAATAGAAAGAAAATCAAACTGTAGTACATATTTTATCTTATTCTATTTTATTAATTATTGTGTTCAACTTTGTCTTTTTGTACTGAGAATTAAAATAAAGATGAGTATTATTATTAATAAATAATAAAATATTAAAAATTAAATAACAAGTACCTATAATAAGAAGAACAAATGCAATGTACAGTGACGGATAATATTAATAAATAATATTTTAATCTGAATAAATAATTTAACTACTAAACTTTGATTAAAAAAAAAATGATGTTCCGAACTTTAAAATCGATATGTTGCACCATAAATTTCACTTTTGTAATGACCTCATGTTTTTTATGTTATAAATAATAACTTGTAAGATTTTGATGTTTATATATTAAATATTAATTTAATATATAGTTAATACAGCTTTTAAAATAATATTATCTATATTTTTAATTATTTAATAAATATTTAAATTTTTAAATTAATTATAATTTTATAAATTAATATATTTAATAAATTAATTAAAATATTTTAATAAACTAATTTTATAAATTTAAATTAATAAAATCGAATGAAAATTGAATACGGTGAGATACGCCGCAAACTCCAATTTGAAGAGAACAGTGAAACAGTTTTCGTCAAATAAACCGGAGTTTGAAAACACGGCGATTATAAATATAATGAGTACAGGAAGAATATTTAATAAATTAATTAAAATATTTAATAAATCTAATTTTATAAATTTAAATTAATAAAATATCGAATGAAAATTGAATACGGTGAGATCGCCGCAAACTCCAATTTGAAGAGACAGTGAAAAACAGTTTCGTCAAATAAACGGAGTTTGAAACACGGCGATATAAATATAATGAGTACAGGAGGAAGGAGACATTTAACATGTTCTCTTATAGCAGTACGTTCCTAATCAATCAATCTTCAAATCAAATCGGACGGTCCACAACTTGTTCATCGTTGTCGATACGTGACACACCATATGCCGTTGGGCGTTTCTCATCACCTATACTCTATTAGACAGCTTAACATTTTTCTCTCTCTTTTTTTTTTTTTTTCACCCATTATTCTGTCCACGTCAGCATGATTTATTTTTATTTTCATGGAGTCTATAACGATGATATCGATGTAATATATAATCCTCCACCGTCCGATCAAACAACCTGCTCCTCATTCTCAACCGTCGATCAGCTCTTATCCCCTTGATTCAGCTACTGGTAAGGCAAAGGGCGCAACCAGTAGATGTAGAAAAAAAAAGAAAAAGCAACTTTAAAGCGCCTCTCTCTCTCTCATTTTATTGTGACAGAAGAAACCCTCGCTCTATCTATTTCTAGATTATCTACAAAACCAGGTAAAGGTTTTTCTCTTTTACTTTTATTTACTATTTGTTTATTTTATTGCTTTTATCACATTTATTTTTGCTTTCATTTGGAAAAACCTTATTTGAGAGGTTATAAACGGGTCCTTAAAGATCTGATATTTTTGTTTGCCTCTTGAATCTTCTGTATTGAATTAGAGATCCGTTGATTTTGTTTGCCTTTCATCTTTGAAAGAGAAATGGAATTTTGTATTAGGGTTTTTGGGTTTGAATCGCTTTCTAAATGGGTTTAATTGATATATGATTAATTGTTGTAATTATTGGTGTTTTGGCTGTGTAGTTCCTGTTTTGATATTTTCTGGTTTTTTGGTGAATCTAGGTTTTGTGCTTAGCCATATTGAAAATGGAAAATGGGGTTGAGAGAGTTGGTGGACTACAATCAGGAGAGGAAAACAATGTGGAAAGTCATGTTTTTGGGGATAAAATAGAGGAGAGAGTTGTGGTAGGGTCTGATGGATTGAAAGATTTTGAAGAGGAGGTTTTCGAGGAGGCAGTTGATTCACAAGAGCAATTGCAGAACCTGGGTGAAAAATTCGAATTTGTGGTCAATGTTGAGACCATTGATAATTCCAGTTCAGCAGTGGTGGATGAGAATTTGACTGTGGGAAATGAAGTGGAGACTTTCGAGGAGGCTATTGGTGTTCCTGCTGAGGTTGACAGTCCTGAGGAGTTGGCATCAGTGATTAATGAAAAAAGGGTGGATGATTTGTTGGGTGGCGAGAGTGTTGATAAAATTGATGAGGGAGGGACTTCTTTGGTGGGTGGTGAGAGTGTTGATAAAATTGACGAGGGAGGGACTTCTTTGGTGGGTGGTGAGGCTGTTGATAAAATTGATGAGGGAGGGATTACAGCGGAAGAAGGGAGCAATGAATTGAATGAAGAAAAAGAGTTCTCTGAGATTGGTGGTGATGGAGGAATTGAGAATTTGAAGGATATAGTTGAGGTGGATGTTGAGCTAAGCAGGGAAATTTCATCTGGTGATGGTAACAAAGAATTGAAGGTGGATGAATCGGGTACTGAATACAAGGACAACGGGGAATCTGTTGATGTTCCAGTCCAGCTTCAAGAGGATGAAGGTCTGCATGACGATTTGCCCAAAATTGATAAGGTATCTCACAATGAGGAAAATGGAAAATTGAAAGGTGATACAATTGTCCTTGATTCTGAGAATGGAGTTCCTGAGACTGAAAAGCAGACTGATAATTCAACAAGTTTAGACATGAAGCACCATGATGATAGCAATGGAGATGTGATTGACGCCCCAGCTCTTGTGGATTCTGAGCATCTTGCGGAAACTCACCTGCAGAATGCTACTGAAGCTGTGCCATATACAGAGGAGGAAACAGAGATGCCAGAAATTTCTCACTCACACTCGGGGAAGTTGGTGAATGGGAGTAGTGAAGACATTCGGGCTGCTGCAGCTCATCTTAAAGCAGGGGATAACGAGGATTCGGAACCACCACGAGCTGATGAAAAAGTTAATGGTGTTGGCAAGGACATTTATGTGATTGAAGAGTCAGAAAAGATAATAGAAAAAGATGGCCTGGATACTGTTGTAATTGAGGAGCCAGAAAATGTTCAGGAAGAGAAGCAAATCACTCAAGGAAATGGTAAACAAGAAATTTCACCTCCAGCAAAGCCTGCTTCATCATCTGGAAAGTCCACCGGTCCTGCTCCCCCACCTGCTCGCCCAGCTGGCCTTGGGCGTGCAGCCCCACTATTGGATCCTGCGCCTAGGGCAGTGCAGCAGCATCATCAACGTGTTAATGGAACTATGTCTCATGTGCAATCTCAGCAGATTGAAGACCCCACTAGTGGGGAGGGTGAGGAGTACGATGAAACTCGGGAGAAACTCCAGATGATCAGGGTGAAATTTTTGCGTCTTGCCCATAGGCTAGGTCAGACTCCCCATAATGTTGTTGTAGCACAGGTTCTGTACAGGCTGGGATTAGCTGAGCAGCTGCGAGGGAGAAATGGTGGCCGTGTTGGTGCCTTCAGTTTTGATCGTGCAAGTGCTATGGCTGAGCAGCTTGAGGCGGCTGGGCAGGAACCCCTTGATTTCTCTTGTACAATTATGGTTCTTGGAAAGACAGGGGTTGGTAAAAGTGCAACCATCAATTCAATATTTGATGAAGTAAAGTTTGGTACTGATGCTTTTCAATTAGGTACTAAAAAAGTTCAGGATGTTGTGGGCACCGTTCAAGGGATTAAGGTACGGGTCATCGATACACCAGGTCTGCTTCCTTCTGGCTCTGACCAGCGTCAGAATGAAAAGATCCTTCACTCTGTTAAGCGCTTCATCAAGAAAACTCCTCCAGACATTGTGTTGTATCTAGACAGGTTGGACATGCAGAGTAGGGATTTTGGTGATATGCCTCTTTTGCGCACCATCACGGAGATATTTGGTCCATCAATATGGTTTAATGCAATTGTAGTTCTAACTCATGCAGCATCTGCTCCACCTGATGGTCCAAATGGTACTACTTCAACTTACGATATGTTTGTCACTCAACGTTCTCATGTTGTTCAACAAGCAATCCGTCAGGCAGCTGGTGATATGAGGCTCATGAATCCAGTTTCATTAGTAGAGAATCACTCAGCATGTAGAACAAATAGGGCTGGGCAGAGAGTGTTGCCAAATGGTCAGGTTTGGAAACCTCATCTGTTATTGCTCTCTTTTGCATCAAAGATACTTGCTGAAGCAAATACACTCCTGAAGTTGCAAGATAGTCCACCTGGGAAGCCTTTTGCAGCTAGATCTAGGGCACCTCCTTTACCATTCCTGCTCTCATCCCTTCTCCAGTCAAGACCACAACTTAAGCTGCCTGAGGAACAGTTTGGTGATGAGGATAGTCTTGATGATGATTTGGAAGAGTCATCGGATTCCGAGGACGAGTCTGAATATGATGATTTGCCACCATTTAGAAGTTTGACGAAGGCCCAGGTTGCCAAGCTTACTAGAGCTCAGAAAAAGGCATATTTTGATGAGTTAGAATACAGGGAAAAACTTTTTATGAAGAAACAGTTGAAGGAAGAGAAGAGGCGAAGAAAGATAATGAAGAAAATGGCAGCCGCAGCTAAGGATCTGCCCAGTGATTATGCGGAAAATTTAGAAGAAGAAAGTGGCGGTGCTGCATCTGTGCCAGTTCCCATGCCAGATTTAGCCTTGCCTGCTTCGTTTGATTCTGATAATCCCACTCATCGCTATCGTTATCTTGATAACTCCAACCAGTGGCTCGTAAGGCCTGTTCTAGAAACTCATGGTTGGGATCATGATGTTGGTTATGAAGGAATAAATGTAGAAAGAGTGTTTGTAGTTAAAGACAAAATTCCCATATCTTTGTCCAGCCAGGTAACAAAAGATAAGAAGGATGCCAATGTTCAAATGGAATTAGCAAGTTCTGTAAAGCATGGGGAGGGGAAATCGACTTCCCTAGGTTTTGATATGCAGACAGTGGGAAAG
This sequence comes from Jatropha curcas, assembly GCF_014843425.1. Next base: position 53,188 of record NW_023591277.1, on the reverse strand, counting down.
GACTTGGCTTATACTTTACGTAGTGAGACTAGATTCAGTAATTATAGGAAGAACAAGGCAACAGCCGGTCTCTCGTTCACTCTCTTGGGTGATGCCTTATCAGCTGGATTGAAAGTTGAAGATAAATTGATTGTTAATAAACGGTTTCGGATGGTTGTATCTGGTGGTGCCATGACTGGCCGTGGCGATGTAGCTTATGGTGGCAGTTTGGAGGCTCAACTGAGGGACAAGGACTATCCTTTGGGGCGTTCCCTTTCAACACTTGGGCTATCTGTCATGGATTGGCATGGAGATCTTGCTGTTGGTTGCAATATACAATCACAAGTCCCCATAGGGCGGTCTACAAATTTAATTGCTCGTGGGAATTTGAATAACAAGGGAGCAGGGCAAATCAGTATCAGAGTAAATAGCTCAGAACAGCTTCAAATAGCTTTAGTTGGCCTCCTTCCTTTGTTGAAGAAGATATTTGGTTACCCTCAACAAATGCAGTATTGACAATGATGAAAACTATGTTATATCCGCCACAGCAATCGGGGGATGATAGGCAACTTTAAACTTGTTCTGATATGCCATTTGATGGTGGTCATTGTTGAAAGAGTGAGTGAAAAAACTGCTTATGTCTTTTCTTTTTCCCCCCCTTGAACCCTTGCCTCCTTTTTGTCAAATCTAAAATTCCAACAGTATGTTTTCTTTGATTATAGAGACAGTAGTTTATTTGTTAAAATATTTTCATGGTGGTTTTTGTTCCCATTGAGCCACTGTAACCAGTGTGCGCCTCACAGCGTTCTATGGGTGTAGAAATTGGTTTATATGACAATGTAAATTTAGTTATCTACTTGTCTTTGTAGTTTAAAGCTAGGATCACATTGTTTATCTTCCCTGTGCACATTTTTGAAAGATAAAAGCTTTGGTAGTTTCTCATTTTTTCAAACATGTCATGGATAGCTGCCGCGAGCCTGACATTTGGACCTATCTTGATTTGATTTTAAATCTCATTTGGGGATTCTTTTTGATAGCTTAGTTCCCGGTGACTGAGGACAGCAGATGATGGCGGCAGTGGTGATGGAGGTGGAAGTGATTAGCAGACTAGCTTGAATGTCTTGGTGTTTGTGTGTATTATTCATTTGCGAATTTCTTCCCTCTCTAGAAGGTTAGAAGTTCACAAGAGAACTTCTCCCTCAAATTTGTAAGGTGTTTTTCTTTTCCCTCTCTGAAATTGGCTAAATTTTTCTTTGTATTTGGAAATGTGTTTTTTATTAGTTAAATTGTTAAACAAAATGACAGCGCAAATTAGTTTTTATAGAAGACTTCTTTAATGGGATAGGAATGGGATATTTAGTTACCGGAATCAGTGTCTTGAGAATCAGACCGGTCAATAAACCGGTGAAGGTAGGAGTCATTGAACTGGAGGGTTCGATCGGGTTCAATATGATTCAACTGGAATTGTAGATATAATATTTGTAAATATATTTATTAAATAAAATTGAAAATATAGGTAAAAATTTTTTTTTGAACTCAAATAAAAAGTATTTTCAAATTTGGCTTTTACAAAAAGAATAAAAATTTAGTAAATAATTTTTTTAAAAAATAAAAATAAATAAATTCATTACTAAAAATAATTAATTAACATAAAATATATTATTATTTTTCATTTAATTGACATATTAAAATTTTGGGTTTAGAAATAAACAGGCCCAAAAAAGTCAGTGGACAATTTTTTAGATGCTCAAATTCAAAAAAACGTGCACACTAAAAAAATCCAGAAATTGAATCTAATCGGTTTTTAACCGGTTTGATTTTTTTGTTTTTAATCGATTTTCATCTGATTTTTACTGGTTCAATTTGATTTTTTAAACATTTGGTTTTTTTTATACAATCCGGATCAGATCACAGTCCGGTTTCTGGTTGAACTGGCCGGTCTAGTCTGTTTTTCAGAACAGTGACCGGAATTTAATATTATTATGAAAATTACTTTCTAAGGAAATTGTTTTTAATAAGTAATTTTGAAAATATTGAATTTTGTTTTGTTATAAACAATTGGAATATACCATAATTCTATCTAATTTACGAAAAAAATATGTAAATTATGATACATCTTTTTTTTTTAGGATAATGACACATCTTTAATTTATGTATGTTTTCTTGAGATTCGTGAGTTTTACTATATAAACATAAGTACTAATTTAATAAAATAATAAATTAATATGATATTCAAATATTATATAAAAAGTAATTAATAAGGAAAATGAATTAAATAGACAAAAATTGAAATAGCTTTTCGAGTAATGTAACTTTAGGAGTGAATTCAATTCTAAAATTTTATATGCTAGAGTTTTTTTTTTTTTTTTTTTTTTTATGTTTTTTCTTGGGAGAATCGTGAGTTTTTTACTAAAATATAAAACATAAGTACTAATTTAATAAAATAATAAATTAATATGATATTCCAAATATTAATATAAAAAGTAAATAATAAAGGAAATGACATTAGAAATAGACAAAAAATTGAAATAGCTTTTCGAAAGTAATGTTAACTTTAGGAGTGAATTCAAATTCTAAAAATTTTATAAATGCTAAGAGTTTTTTTTTTTTTATTTGTTTTTTTTTTTTTTTTTTTTTTCTTATCATTTTTGTGTCTTATTAAAATGTCTTTATTTCCTTAGGAGTTGAAGCATTAATTAGTCTTAACATTTCTTTTATTGAAAAAATAAGATTTTTATATAGTACTCCCCGTCCTATTTTATTTACTTGTTTCTTTTTGAAATATTTCAAAATATTTGCAAGGTTTCTAAATTTGTATGTTTAAATAATTATTTTTCCCATAACAACATTATTCATTAAATTAAAGACTTTAATTTATATCTCAACGAGCTAAGGGTACAAAAGAACAAAATAATTTTTATTGACTAAATTCTTAATATGCGTGTTTTGTCAAACCATACAAATAAAATGAGACAAAAGAAATATTAAATAAATAATTAAAGTGTATGTTTCTTTTAGAAGAAATAAAACTGAAAATTTTATTAAGAGGAAACTATATATAGATATTTTTCAACATGTTTTATATTTGTGTATAGAAAGTTTAATAAGAAACCACTTATATAAAGAATAAAAGCATACAATATTGATTTGAAGTGTTCAATCTAGTTAGTAGAGCATAATACTTATGTTATGAGAGATTGTTTGCTCCATTTGGTGGCTGTCCATATCTCTTATTCAATTCCATGGAAAATAAAGACATTTAAGCTTGGTATGTATAAATTCACCCAAAAATACTTCTCATATTTAGAGCTGTGAGATTCTAGTTCTAATTTGATTTCCGACAAGAATCAGAACTAAAATAAAATGACTTAAAGAATTAGAATCAAAATCAAACCATAATTCGGTTCAGAATCAAACCCTATTGATAGAGAATTAATACAACTTTTACTTCTATATTCATTTCTTGAAAATTATACTTTTTCAACCAGACGTCTATTATAAAATAATAATCAATATTTATGTTCTAATTTTTTTTAATCCATATTGCATATAAATTCACCTTGTAATGTTTTTCCTATTGATGGGTATTTTATATTTTTATATGTTAAAACTTTACTCAAAATATAATTATAATGATATAAGTTTTGCTAAAACTAATTTTAGCATGGCTCCTTCAATGTACAAGAATTATTTCATTGATGGATTGTAGTTTTAAAGTCTAATTAATTTGATTTTTAAAATAAAACTTCTAACTCATGAATTTCGTTAAATTTTAGAGATTAAAAGTAACAATTTGCCAATCAAGTGTGATTTAGTTGGTTTTTTCACTTATGTGAAGAGTGAAAAATTTCGAATTTGAGTGCTCTCAATTACAAGTTTCAGAAGTTTCACTAATTTAGTAAGCTAAAAAGAGACTATTTTTTATTATATAACTCGCAATGTTATTTCGAACAAATGGATCTCCCGATAAATCAAAAACTGTTAATCATCATTTAATGTCGATAATTCATTTTCAGTTAGTCCTGTTTAAAATTAAAATTGAAATGTTGTCATGCAGAGTTGGTTATTGTGTTTGTGGTTAACCTGAAAGCCTGAGAGACCACCCGAAGTTGTTATAGTTGAATAGTTGACCTAATATTATTTTGTTTGGTTAGTTGAAGCCAAGCACTCTTATTCATAGGCACCAGCATATAGTGGGCATGGCCATTTTCCGGTTTTCAGAAGGTTTGGAATCGGTGAGAATCGAAGGTGGAATCTAGGCACCAGCATATAGTGGGCATGACCATTTTCCGGTTTTCAGAAGGTTTGGAATCGGTGAGAATCGAAGGTGGAATCTAGGCACCAGCATATAGTGGGCATGACCATTTTCCGGTTTTCAGAAGGTTTGGAATCGGTGAGAATCGAAGAATCGAAGTTGGAATCTGGGTTTTGCGGTCCGATTTTGATTTCAAGATTTGAGGAATCGTGAATTGTCAGTTTTAAAACTTGGCCGGACCGGTGATTTTTTTAACTGGTTAGAACCGGCGGTTCTCAATAAATTTTTTTTACTTTTTTAAAAGTTGTTGTGAAATCCCCAAATTAACCATTCTAATAAGGAAAGTTGATTTTTTAGATTTACTATAAATACCCATTATTTTCATTTATCCTCACACAAAATTATTTCTACTGTTCTCTGCTCTCCAATCTCTCTAAGCTCTCCCATTTATAATTGTTCAAATTATTGTCAAATAATTTGTCCAAAGTCCAATATCTAATTTTTTTCAAGCCTTTTTTTTTTATTTTTCTTAAAACCTTTTTTTCAAAAAAGTTTTTTATAAATATTTAAATTTTAAATCTTCAAAAAAAATATTAAATTATTTTTTATTTTATAATTATGCGATTCGCCAGATAAACAATTGGAAAATCGGTCGAAATCGTTGGTTTTGGAATCGTTAAGGAACCGAAATCGAAACCGTAATTATTCGGTTCCAAACCATAATCGAAACCGTCGGTTTCTGGTTCGATTTCAATTCCACATATTTAACCAATCAAACACATCATAAAACAAAGTTTGGAAAAAAAAAATTCATAGAACAAATCCTTATAAATAAAATCAAGTTGTATTTGGAGAGTTGTAATGAAACTTATGTTATGATTGGTAACTTGTGTTCCGACGTAATATAACATAATTAAGGACATTTTTAATGTAAATTTATATTAACAAAAATCTTTTTACTACATTATATTAATTCTACTACGGCTTATTAAATATAGGCTTCATAAAATATAAATAAGTTTTTTTTTTTTTTATTACGATCCACCAAATGTAATAAAAATGAAAGATTCTCAAACCGACTTGACCCCCCCCCAAAAAAAAAAAAAAAAAAAACCCCCCCAAAAAAAAAAAAAAAAAATATATATATATATATTAGAGAGAGTGAGAAAAAAAAAATATATATATATATATAGAGAGAGTGAGAAGAAAATAAAGATCATCACATCATCTCTCAATAATGTATAACTGTAACATGATATTCAACTATGGCATCACCAGTAGTTGAGTTAAAAGAATATGTTTTTAGCATAGCAAATCCACGTGCCAATCGAAAAACTCCAGTCCCGCCGACGATCGGTAACTCACGGTGGGGTTCTAGTGCCGGATTTCGGCCCAAAACCGTAAGAGTACTGCCATTATACTCTTTACCTGTGAAAACTAGGGTCGTGGCCATGAGAAGACCGACGGTTTTCTGACCGGATGATCCGTAGAACCCTTGAGCCCGGCCCACTTCTTTGGAGTCCAGTTCAGGCCCTTCGGTAAGTGGGTCATCAATCATGGTCGTTAGGCCGAATAAGGTTGGAGACTTATCTGTCATATTGGACCGGGCTATCACTATGGCAGTTGGGCTTGGGCCTGAAAATGTGTCATGGAAGTAGAAATGGAGATGAGTCACTTTCTGCTTAGCATGAGTGAGCTCATGAATCCATTGATCAATTTCTCTGGAATCTTGAAAAATGCTATTGACCATTGGCATAGCTATTACTGTAAAGCAAGCCATTAATATTAGTTGTAGCTTCCCCATATTTTGTTTTGCTTTCTGTTTCATAAGAAAAAACAAGTTAGGGAGGCCTTTATAGAAGAATGGATGGAGGGAACAACTGGGAGCAAGTAGAGACATGAATTAATAACTAGAGGTGATGGAAGCCATTTGTAATTAAGTCAAAGGGAAAAGGTTCAATTAATGTTTTAATTATGTAGTAGGTCACATATATTTCTACATAATCAAAAAAATAATTCATTTCTTCCTTTAATTCTACCATCCAATTGTAACACTTAAACTCGATTATGGATAAGGTTCGAATTATATTTTCTAATTTCTGAATTCAATCTACCAAGAAAAATTAATATCTGTAAATACATGCTCCGCAATTAATATGATCGACTTCAGAAATGGATTCCGATCAGATTGAAATCCAACAAAACATATTAAATGTATAAACCATGCACTAGATATAAAAATGTAAAATCATTTAAGGCAGTTGCCTTTACTATAACAATAAGCAAAGATTAATATAGGCTCCCAATAGGGCTAAAGCAATATTAATTATCCATTGCATAAAACCCTCACAACCTAAAAGTTTTTTTTATTTTTTTATTTTTTATTAATGTTATCATAAACATTTGGTAGCACCTTGATCTGTATATTTGACAAAATCATCAATGTATTTAATTTTTATAATTTAATATTATATTATTATCCGAAATATAGCTGAGCTAAGTGCAACAAACCTCTCATATTTTTATTCATTGGAGTTGTTTGAGTAGCCAAGGATTCTAACAACTACATACATTTCAAAGATGCTTCTTTGGCTTCTTGAGACAAAGATTTCATATTTTCTTCTTCCTATTTTCAATTATAAAACATAAAAAGAATCGATTTCTAAAAAATTTCCACAAAGTTCAAATTTGATTTTTTAAATTCCCCTCTCTTATTATGAAAAAAAAAAGTAGTTATTTAGTGACGGTAATTAAAAGGGGTAAACTATTTGCTATATCCCATAATATTTTTTTCTGACTTATTTAGCTTTCAATGAAAGAAAAAAAATAATTATAATAATCCGGTAATTTAAGAAGATTTTGATGAAATTTAACCATCATTAGAAAAGAAAAATTTATTGTTATGGAATATCATTCATAAATAGCTAAAATGTCAATTTTTCTAAAAGTATATATAATGGTCTGTTCGTTAAAATTAATTGTTTTTGTAGTATTTAACTGTTATCCGTTTAGATAGTTTTTTATAGACAACTAAAAATTAAATGTTACATGGTTAATTTTTTATAAAAAAACTTCTAAAAGTTAGTTCAAATACTATGTTATCAAACGCTATAAAATTAGTGTTTAGCGTTTTGACCAATATTATGTTACCGAACACTATAAAAAAAATATTTAAAAGCAACTTAAAAGATTATTGCAGACCACAACCTAAATAGGATTGGAGTTTAAGTTTTGTTAAGAATTTTTATGTATTACTAAGTTGAATTTAGTTTTATTTGGTAGATTTAGGATATTTATTTCATTAAAACTCCATATGATTTACTGTAGATTGAAACTTTTTTCTTCCCTGCAAAAAGTAATAATTGATAAATTAATTTCATCCTAAAAAATTAAAAATTTGTGAATAAATGTAGAAAAGATAGATTACCAAAATAGAAGAAAAGGAGAAAATGAGAGAGTGCATATACGACCTGATAATATATTCACGTTCGAATCACCTGTACTTAAAAAAAAAAAAAGACATATCAACCAATAATCAAATCATACTTTTTGAAGAGTAATTTCTTTAGAATCGTACTTCTTTCGAAGCAAATCAATTTGAATTAAATATGGCCTAAATAATCCATTTTATCTATGAATTAGACATGTCTATGATTCAGTTTTAAATTAAAATCATACTAGAGAAAATTAGAACCAAACTATGGTCAATAATTTATAGTTTCTAATTATTAGTCAAAATTATGTGATTATAATTCAATTTTGATTCTTTATCTTTTAGAACTGACCTAATTTTGCTTTTAATAATCGAAATAAATTAAGAAAATAAAAGCCCACAATGCGGTCTCTCTTTTGCTGACTTTTTCCCACCCTCCGTGTTCTTGGGATATTAATTTTTTTTTTAGCTTAAATCAATTTTAAAACTTTTTTAAAAATGTCCATTCACAGTTTTGAAACTAATATCTATCAGTTTAATTTTATTTCCATCTTTTTTAGAACTGAAATTGTGGTCATATGTGTAAATATTTATATTTACTTTCAAATTGGGTACGTCTCCTATAAGATAATTTTAGAAGCAATGTAGATTACAACCTTAAAATGTGAAACCTTAGACATCAACGGTTCTATGGTGTAGTGGTTAGCACTCTGGACTTTGAATCCAGCGACCTGGGTTCGACTCCCGGTAGGACCTTTTTAAGGTAATTGTATAATTTTTGGCTTTTCTTGCTTCGCCGTTCTCAATAATTTATAAACCAAAATCTTAAAATTTATACCTCATTTCTCGTTATATCTTCATTTTTTATATTCGTTAGCTTTTTATTTATATAATTAAAGTATAAATTTTTATTTAAATTATAATAAATATAGTGATTTTTATATATACAGTAAAATATTCTTTTTAATCATATATCTTGCACTGTAACATCTCATTGAAAAAATTGATATTTATTTTTCTCTTTAAAATAGTAATTTAAATATGAAATATGTCATTTATATTCTCTTCAATATACTGATTTATATAGTTTTTATTATACGCTGTTTGCTTTTATTTTTTGTTTAAGTAACAAATTTATTTATAAAAAAATCATCATATAGCTTTTATTTTACATTTTATAATTAATTTAAATATTTTATTAATTATGAATATGTCCATTTATATTCTCTTACAATATACTGATTTATATAGTTTTTTTATTATAAAACGCTGTTTGCTTTTTATTTTTGTTAAGGTAAACAAATTTTATTTATAAAAAAATCATCATATAAGCTTTTTTTTCATTTAATAATTAAAATTTTAAAATATTTTTTAATAAATTTCACTATATCTCTTTTAGGAAACTAATCTAATAAACCAAATTAAATATCTATAAATAATAATTATTTTTATTTTATTTTTTTGGCCAATCAAAATCGTGAAATTATTTAAAAATTTTATTGTTAAAATTATATTCCTTAATAGAAAGGGTAGGATTTGAATTAAATACGATATCAATATAATTAATCAAATTTGAGATGTTTAAACATAATAATTTTTTATCTTATTTTTCAGCCAATCAAATTAGAGCACAATTTATAATTAAAGAAATTTAACCATTCCATTTTTAAATCAAAATCTTAATTATCTTTATATATTTATTTAAAATAAATTCAAAAAAATAAAAATTTTCAAAGGCCTCATATTTACATATATTCATTTAAAATAATAATGTTGAAGATAAATTTAATAAATTACTAAAATTATTTAATTATTATTAATAATATAATGAAACAAAACATACTTAGACATAATAAGATAATAATAGTAAAATTTTAAATTTTAAATGCTTAATTATCTATGTGTATTCTCGTACTATGGTTAGGACGATAAAATCTATACCCTTTTGACTTTTCAGAATATCCTATGAAAAATCCATTATGAAATGAGAGATTGATAGAGTGTTTCTTCAATTTCTTTAATCTCCCTTCCTCTTATATCAACATGGTCTTGATTTTCTGAATGTTCCATTTTTTCTTAAGGGAGTTGTAATTCACCTGGAACTGACCAAACTCAAGAGCAAGTGAGTTAATAATAAATTGAACTAAAAAGGATTTACTCACATCCATTCCCATTGATCTCAGTCTGGCTGCCTGTCACGACCCGATTCCATGGGCCGGACCGGCACTAGGGCCCAGGTAAGCTTAAAGCCCCCGAGGCCCGTAGTAAGCCTGAAATACTAAAAATTAATTACTACCTTACTAATAATGTTTAAACGGTCAGCTTCATAATTTATAAAGAGAAAAAAAGGGTAAACCTCAAGATCCCGATTATCAAGTTTCAGCCCAAATTTATCAGCTACCAATTTCACAGTTTGAGCCCAATTAACCAATACAATCACTTTTTAATATGGCTCACAAAATAATTTCGTCATGTAAATTACCACAACTAAATGTATAATAATTCTACAACTGCGTGTAGTTCCATTACTAACTGATTGAAAATATATTCCAATAGTGCCTATATAAAAACTCTATACATACAAGTTTATCATAGTGAAATAATTATGGAACTAGAGAAAATTCCTTTAGTGCCCTGCAGTCGAAGGAAACGTTATCCTAAATCGATATTAGAAGAGAATACTTACTTCCCCCTGAAGATTTTAAGACCAAGAATTATGATCGAGCTTTATAAGTAGATCTATTAATGTAATACAGAACTATAACCACAACACTATACACTACAATTGAGTGTTTAGGAATATATATACAGATCTCAGCTCGTGTAATAACTAAGACAGCATGTATCATCGCCGATATACAATATCGTCATCCGTCATCGTAGATTTATATTAGACACAGCATGTGCCGATCTAAGCAAAATGAGATTGTCGCAACCAGTAAACTGGGCTTACAAAACAATATCACCTTCAACATACATCTTCATCTCGTGAAATTGATCGCATAGAGTGGTCGTCACCCGAAACCCCGACTGAGCGATACGTCCTCTCACATGCGCCCATCCTCTCCTATAACGTGGGTGGTCTGCATCACTGGCCTAGGGAGCCTCGATATCACACACTGCGACAATATACTGTGAGTCCCAAGGTATCCACCGGTCGGGTGCCTTCTATTCTCACTTGGACTTAGGCCCTCTCTATTGAGATATTTTCATATATATATATATATTTTCTCAATACCACGCGCGCGCGAGACTACCTAAGGGTACGTCTCTCACAACTCCTAGTTCATCATCAGGCGCTTCACAACAGGAGGCCACCCTGCGGGCTGCGATCAAACCTTAGTTTTATTACATGGTGCGCCCAATATAAGAAGCCAACCTGTGGTTTTTTCCATATTCATCTATCAGCAAATAACCAACCGTAGGTACCACACCAGAGAGCCACGGCGCTTCCTCGATCTACTCTTATTTATCACTGGCCGACGGTCCACCGTCCTCACAAAAACCCATGGTGACCCACTTCATCCCAATTACCACACAACAAAGCACAACAATATCACAACGCACATTTAATTCAAGATATGTGCAATTTACAATGCAAGCATATTATCAATTTAAACTCCGTAATGCAATGCACAATTTGGAACATCCAAAATCAAATCGCAATAATTAAGTATAGTGTTAACAGACAACAATTAATAAACATAAACAAATAATAATAATGATAAACATTAACATTGGATAACATAATAAATAAAATATTCAAAATACTTAAATGAATAATAATGATCAATAAATAATTAATCAGAGTACTTTATTTATTATGTATCAAATTATAGATTTATTTTAAAATTTAAACCTTATTTAATTATATTGTTATATTAAAACTAATCCTAAGTATCTATCGAAAATTTCGGCAAGCATTCATCCCCCTAAAAGTGAGATTATCTTACCTGCTTAAATATCAGCCATATTATATCCATCAAACCATTACTGATCAACGCCCATTTTTTACAATGTGTTTGAATAGTAATCACAAGGTTACCGGTCTCTGTGAATAGCTCATCATCCGCTGCGAGAATTAAATATTATTTTTTGTCCCCGGAAACAATTACTATGTATTTTTAATATTTTCTTTAATATTGTTGGAGTAATGTATTACATTATTTTTATGGGTAGAAAGTAAGTATATCCATATGATTTTTTGGAGCAATCAGAAATTATCGAATGATGTGGGGTGAAGATAGTGAACTTATTTTAGTTGTTATATTATTTAAAGAAATTAGAGAAATTATTTTATGGAGTTATCCTTTTGAAGATGGTGTTTATTAATAAGGAAATTAGGTTATTTAGGATTAAATTAAGAGTTTTATGGAGATTAAAATAATATTTTTTGAAGGAATTTTAATCTTGCGTATAGAAATTTATTTTGTAGCCAATTAGATTGAAATTACATTGCTTCAATCCTAGGCCATCCATTTTTGGTGAAAGGGACCAATATTACCCTTTTAGTTCAACTCCATTATTTGCAAGACGCTCGCTCTCTCTCTCTCTCAGTTTACCTTATCACATTCTAACCGTGTGTGTTCTTCTTCTCTCCATTTTGAACGTTGAAGCCTCTCTTTCTTTCTCTTGTTTTCTTTCACTTATTACTCACTTAATTCACCAATTTGATACCATTCAACTTTGATCTAATTAATTCAATCCTTTGAGATTAAAGCTGAGAAATGATGATATTTGGTGAATAATTTCAAGTAATTTGGAGGACAAAGGGTGGAGAACTTCCTACCAAAGACAAGGGAAAACTAAGGCATCAAGAGTCTTATTTAAATTTGTTAGAGCTTATGTTTAAGGTTAGTGTTCATAAATCCTCTTACCTTGCTTAAATTTTTGATTTTGTGAAGTTTATACTATTTGATAAAAATTGGGAATTTTATATGAAATGATTTGATTATTGAACTTTGGTGGTGAAAATGTGTTCTTGGGAGATTTGTAAGCATGCCTATGTGTTGAATTTATGAGGAAAACATTTTCTTCACAAGGGAAAACTAAGGCTTAAAAGAGTCTTATTTAAGCTTGTTAGAGCTTATGTTTAAGGTTAGTGTTCATAAACACTCTTATATTCTTATAGTATTTCTGTATGATTTTTATCCAATGTATATATATATATATATATTGGAGAAATCGCTACTTGTATACTGATTTAAGTAGAGCTGAAATTAGACAAGTGTTAATTGGGTGTGATTAAGAGACCTTGTTTTTCGATCCTTTGATTTTCCATTGGATGTCTGAGTCCCTTCATAAAAGTTTAGGGTCTACTTCTTGAGACTTTCGGCAACCCAATCCCATTGTGTCCAATTTGGATATATATAGACTCTATACTTATGGTAAAAACCCCCTAAAACTAGACTCTGTTATGCCCGGGGGCCAACAATGCCCATTAACCTGAATTGAGTGCCCAATTTTGACCAGCTATACTGGTAATATTATGTTCTGAGTTCTGTCTCTTCATAAAGTTGTTCCCGCTGTCGTCTTGAGAACTTCCTCTGGTTTTTTGGATTGGTGTTGATTGGAGTGTTTTGGATAAGTAGAAATTTGAAATAAGACATTGAAAAGAGTTCGGGCTGGCAATCAGGTTAGACTGTTGGTTTCCTGTGTTCCTGAGCCTTTGTTTGGCCGATCTTAAAAGATTGGATCTGCTGTTGTCCTTCAATGCAAACATTTGTAGTATTTTGTCTTAGACCATAATGTATGATTTCATATGATAAGAAATTGTCTATGTTAAGTAATTATGTTTAAGTATGATTCTAAAGTAAGCTTGCATTATGAATTTAAGAAGACTAAATTACTAGTATATGTGCTATTTGTTTTGCTATAAATGGAAATGTATGTTGAATTTTAATGCATTTATGATTGTAAAAAATTTTATGAAATTTGTTTTAAAGTAAGTTGCTATCGCAACTTGGTAAGTATGTGAGTTATGAGCACCACTGAGTTTTATACTCAGCGCGTCGATTTTTATCACGCGTAGGTTGAAGATGTTGTTGCTACTTGAAATTAGAAAGAAATAATCAAAAGCCAGGAAGCTGACTAATTTGGGAGGAGTCGATTGTAGATTTCATATAAAATGGAAAGAATTATGGCATGTATAATTGTTTACATTTCCAGATATTAATGTTATTTGAAATTAGATTGAAGCGTATGTAATGTAAGAAGTATGGTTTGAATGTATATAGATTGTTGGAGAGAAGAATACTAGATTATTAAATATGAATATGAGAGAATTTGAAGTCAGTTGATTATGATTAGTTCATTAAGAGATAGATCTAATTAGATGAATGCAATTAATGACTGGATCTAAAATACTGATTGAGGATTTATTCAATTGAGTGAAAATATAAAAGTGTTGTTATAAGTTATATAAGACTATTGGGAGAGTGTGAAGTTTAGAGCACACTTGGGAAGTATCTTTTGGGTATTCCACATAGGGTTTTGGGCGAGCTTCAGTTTTTAAAGGGGATATGTCTTTACAATATTTCTGTTAGGAACTTTTCCCAAGTTATAAATAAAAAAAAAAAATGCAAGGGAAAAATGCGAATGAAATCGATATTCATATCGAAAATAATAAAAAATTAAAAAAAAAATAGTTTTATCTCGCCTAAGACCTTGGTAATACTCAGTACTTCTAATTGCATAATTTTAGTTTTAGATTTATAAGTAAGTTAAAGGACGATGTCTCCGGCACCGAAGATGTGGCATCCCGCCGTCGGTCTCTCGGGGATAGGGTGGCGGGTGTGTTACAATTACACACAACAGCCCATCCATCGGCAATATCAAATAAATTAATTTCCCTTCCCTCCCATATCAATGTAAATCGTAATAAATATTTTAAATCACAATACTTAAACCTTTAGCTATAACAATCCAAGCTTTGGCTTATCTAAGAGTGTATATGCCCCGATAAATATGAACAACAAAATAAGAAAATAAACATGTACTTAAGCCAACCGACAATCTACTGTGTTTAAAGTATAGTATCCATATATATATGCTTGTAGTAACCCTATGCCAACTATAATTCACTCTTTCTTTTCTTTTCTTTATCATTATATAACTAAGATCCTGAATACGACTTAATAATATGTGAGTCAGCATTCTCGCCAAGCAAAATTTCAGGTAACGAACCCATTTTATTTGTCTCTCAAATCATAAATAAGCATTTATACATCAATCATCATGAAATCTTAAAAGTACGCTCATTTACATAAATTTATCCTTCTAAAGCAAAACAAAAAAAATATCAAGGTAATTGCTGTCAATTCGCAAAAAGAATTAAGTTTTTCTATCTTAAAATCATGGATCACACCAACTAACTAATTCCACGCAAGAAATAGATTTACAACCTTAATTGTACCATGTCAAACCAAAAATCAATAGAAATAGTTGAAGATAGCTGCTGCCTACCTAAGCAAATCAAGGTTGCTCGATCAAAATCCATATTATAAACACTAGTTAACTCATTTACCAACAAAAACTTAACTTATCATGTCAAATGCCTCATATCAAAGCAGAAATTTTAAGCAAATAGCTAGGTTGGCTGCTACCATATCACAATCATTCTAATTTCTTTTTAAAGCAAATAGCCAGTTGGCTGCTACCAATAGTTGTCACAGATCATTCTAATTTCTTTCAATAGGACCTACAGATAAACACCCTAATGACACATTTCCTTGAAAAAATGCAGGTATAGTGGTCAATTTAATAGTCAGAAAAAATCAGATTTTTTCCGCACATCGTCCCTCCAGTCGGTAGTGAATACGTGTTTTCCACAGGAACCTAGCATGTTCTCATTAATGATTCTAACACCCTTGTCCCTCAAATGGAGCTATTGAATAAGCTAAAGTAAATTGAAGGAAAAGGATGCATATAGAGCTTCACCAAAGGTTGCAGTGCGACTTTACCTTAGTACGCGCTTCGATCGGCAGTTCTTGGATTCTGCTGCTCCAGGCCAGATGTACGGGAAGGAGAGAGCTGAAGAAGAGAAGATCATGAGATCTTCTTCCTCTGAGCAACTGAACTCGACAGCCCAGGCGGGAAAATCAGGACAGGGAGGAGGCTTCGGACGCGATCTTTCCGGAATACGAAGGGGATGGTCGCGCTGCTCCTTGGCACCTCCCTGCGTCACGCAAGAGGCCAAAGAGAACTAAGGATGGGAACGCCGGGATTGCTGCGCGGACCCCGTTGGGGGGGGGGAGGGGCGAATGTGCGATTTTGAGGCCGCGGCGTTGTCCTTTCGGGTTGTGCGGAAGAAAAGGAGGGAATGCCGGAAAGTCCGTGGAGGGAGGAAGAAGAGAGAGGGGGAGTCGCGCGCTGTTGCTGGCGCAAGGAAGAAGAAGGGAAAAGAAAAAAAGGAAAAAAAAGAAAAAGAAAAGAAAAAAGAAAAGAAAAATCTTGGGCTTCTAGACCATTCCGGTTCGATTCGAACCGGTTTGGTCTAATTTAATGATTCGGCTCGATTTTACTCAGTTTACAGGGTTTTTCACTAGGTCTTCGAATAATCAATTTGCGTTTCGGGTCCGGTTCAATTTATTTTACTTATTTTAATTAGGTTTCATAACATTTCCTCCTCCATTAAGCTAAATACAAATAACTAAGTTAGTAATTATAGTTGATTTTAGGAAAACCGATTAGAGTATATAGTATTATATATATATATTATATTACATGAATAGATGAGATTAATTGCTGGGAATCTTTCATTTTGATTACTCGATTAAATTTAACTATTCTCGTTGCAAAATTTTGTTATAATTATATTTTTGGGGCTTGGGCCCAATTGCAAAAACTTCGAACTCAAATTAAAGATTGTTCAGCTATTTTAATTCACTATTTACGGCCCATACCGTCGAAAATTCAAATTTTGATTTAATAAAAATTCAAATGTTTCGAAAATAAAAATTCAGGGTGTTTCACTGCCAAGTTCTGAATGCCAGTCACATGATCATGAATGGATTGTGACCAATCAAAAAAAGTTAAAAAAAACATTCAATTAAGTTATAGAGATATTATATATATTTTTGTGTTAAACTTTTTTAATTTGCTATGACTAAAGTTATTTTAGAGTATTTTACAAGGACAATATAGAAAATCTCATTATTCATCTCTCATTTCCACTTTTATATATGGTATAGATAGATAGATTATAGACTGTAAATTTATTTTATTATCTATTAAGTTAAATAGAGCAAAATAATGTATATGATAAATCCAGAAAAATATGTAATATGCATTTAGCTCTAACTTTTAATTTAAATCTTAAATTGTATAACTTAAAAACATATATAGTAAATAAAAAATATTTAATTTTCATGTATAGCCTTATTATGTAATATTAAAATAATTAAAAATATAATATATTTAATATAATTTATTATATATATATTTAACGTTAATTATCTGTAAAGCATAATATTCAAATAAAATTTAATTGGATATTAATAAGATTATTTAGAACATTTTTAAGGGCATTCAATGTAACGTTAATTATCCTATAAGCATAATATTTAAAATAAATTTAATTATTAATATATAGTTAACGTTAATTATCTGTAAAGCATAATATTCAAAATAAAATTTAATTGGATATTAATAAGATTATTTTAGAACATTTTAAGGGCATTAATGTAACGTTAATTATCTATTAAGCATAATATTTAAAATAAAATTTAATTGGTTATTAGTAAATTTATTTTAAAATATTTAAAATTTCAGTAAGCGCATTATAGATAATTCTATTATTTCCCCACGTTCCCACTTTTATATATAGTATACGTCAAAGAAAATTTAAAGAAATTTCTACAACATATATGTATTAGAATAATAAGATGATGATGAGATTTTGACCATAAATGTTTGTAGTAAATTAATTCATAAGTAGCGATGAGTACTCAATTAAAAATAGAATGGAACCCAAAGAAAGAATAGACGTACCAATTAAATCACATATTACTTTTAAGCTAAACTCCAAATTTGGATGCCAACCAACCTTGAGATAACTTGAAATGGTTTGTAAAAAATTTTGAAAATCAAACTTTAACTAATAGTCTATAAAAAAAATCGTAAAACTAGTCAAATTGAAGTGATAATTTGATAATAAAAATATATTTAATTATTTTTTTAAATGTTAAGTTCAAATGTTTCCCTACAAATCTGTACTTACATAAATAAAATTTCTGTTCATCTATGTTTGATTTGACAAAATTTACTTTCAATTCTTTATTACCTATATATTAATTAGGTTTTGTTTGACATTGATTTTTATTCTTAAATCATTTTAAAACAATGCTTGTAATGTTCGTTTAAATTAATTCTTTACACAAATCTAAAGCTCTCCTCAAGTGCCAAAAAGTTTTTACAAATTGTGACACATTGGAGATTTTGGTTGTTGCTTCGTAGCAAACCAAAAAAGAGAAGAATGTTCAAATAGAAGGGTTGTAGCAATGATGGTGTGACAATGAGAGATGTAGGGTGGGCAGGTGTGGGTTATGGCCTAGGGAGGAGGAGGATGATGATGGTGATATGGTCTCGGTGAGTGGAGTTTACAGGGCAAATGCATAAATATGCGTCTGTATTTCATTAAAAAAACTTTATGGCACTCGGAGTGATTTATTATACCGTTGAAATTACGAACTTTACTAATTTTGTATTTTTTGATATACTAGTAATTGTTTTTTTTTTTTTTTGTATTTTTGGCATTTACGTTCGAGAATCAAGATATTTACTTAATGTATGGTTAGTATAATCTTTAAAACAATAATTTTCATATTTTTCAACTATCTAATAAATGTTTAATTGATTTAATTTTTAAAGTTTGAATATTCAATAGAATAATTTTTGCAAGTTGAAATATTTAATTCGTACAATTTTATAAATTTAAATGTTCAATAAATCAAAGTAAAAGTTGAGAGCGCCACAAGATTTTTTACGTAAAATAAAAGGATGAATTTATGCATTTAGCCTAATTTAATTATTATCCCTTGTATCAATGGTTGGAAACATTAAATTTTATCTCACGAAAAACTTTATGATACTCTTAACTTTTATATTTCTATTTAATATTTCAATTTATAAAATTAATATATTGAACATTTTAATTGACTTATTGAACACTTCAATTTATAAAATTAATTAGATCAATCAAACACTTATTGGATGATTGAAAATATGCAAATAACCTTATTGGATGATCAATCCAACACTTATCTTCTGGACGTCTTTAAACTAAACAATATAGTATAATATTGCTAACCTCATTGTCAATATCTTCCAAACATATATAAAGAAAGTGCCATACCTTACTAAAACATCCATAGTCATAATTTTTTATTCATGAAAATAACTATGATGTCCCAATTCACTCTTTTTGAAAGAAACAGTAAATTATTTAGTAAATTCAAGAAAGTTTTCATTCATTTGTCTTTGAAAGAATTTGGCAGCCCCAAAAAATAACTTTCTCCCTTTATTTATCTTTATTCTATTCACAGTCACACCTCCTTTCTAGACAATAAGTGGGTAGATTTTTTTTCTTCTCCGCTCTTTCTTTCTCAATCTCTCCATTTTCAATAGGCCAAGAGTTTACACTTGACATTATTGTACTGATGGTGGGTCTATACATGCAGGGCTTGGATTGGATCTTGCATTCCCTTGTCGACATTAATTTATGGTTTCATTGCTCTTAAGTCAATTCCAAGCTTTTTAGTTCGACTTTCAAATATCAAACTTTCTTTTTTTTTTTCTGTCAATACATACTTTTTTCTGCATTCTATTTTTCATATTTTCTTTTCCTTTATAGATATTAAAGTCCGCTCAAGCCTTACGAGGCTAATATCAGGAAAAGCTCGAACGATCTTCAACAAAAAGGTATCTGTACTCGAAACCGACTCAGGTGAGTAGATAGAGAATATTTAGGGGGCGTGAGACAACTTTTTCGAAGAAACTCGGCAAAATAGCCCTGTAACTTCGGAAGAAGGGTGACTCCTCACAAAAGAGGTCTCAGTGACAGGCCCGGGCGACTGTTTACCAAAAACACAGACCCCTAACAATGTTTTTGTATTAACACTTTATTTGGTAAAAATAATTTAAAGAGCATTTTTTTCCTTCTCAATTCAATAATGCCACGTTTTCCATCACGAGTACTTTCTTTTTCTTTTTTTCTTTTTTTTTTCTTTTCAATTCAATAATGTGATTCAATGTACCTTGTAGTCTTGGGACCTTCTTTAAATTTTTCAAAATTTTTTCTTGAGTCTTACATATACTTTAATCATGTTCATGTTGGTCTCTAACATTTTTAAAAATTTTAGAAATTTTCCCTTTAATTATATTTTATGGATATTTTTAAAAGTATCCATAACTTTTGCTTTCAATTTTCTTTTTCTTTTTATTGTTAAGTCTAGTTTTACATCTACCGTACCACCAACAGATTGTATATATATATATATATTTTTTGGTACTAAAAGATGTTGGGATACTAGAAATTTAACCTTTAATCTACACTGTACTAATAAATTAAATAGTAATTTAATAAAATTACTATAAACTGATCAAAATTTAAATTGATACTGCAGTGATTAAGTATGCCCAACTCAAGATGGCTAAATTAACAAAAAAAAAAAAAAAAGCCAAAAACCCTGACAAACCAATTTACAGCACTATAGCAAGCAGTAAAAATGGAAAATATCTAGTCAAAAGGTAAATAATAATTATATTATTATTAGAAACAATATATAAATATATGGAAAAAAAGATCTAGTGCATTACAGTAATATTATAGCCAACAATAGCATCACCAGTAGTAATATCAAACCAATGTGTCTTAGCAACCGCATAACCACGAGCCAACCGGAAAACTCCAGTCCCACCGACGATCGGCAACTCACGCACGGGACTCAGAGCCGAGTTCTTCCCAAGAACACTAAGAGAGCTACCATTAGACATACCATTTGTGAATGCGAAATTCATAGCCATTATAAGGCACAGTTCATCCTGACCAGCTGAACCGTAGAGTCCTTGTGCTCGACCCACCAACTTGGATTTCGGGTCGGGCCCTTCTGTCAATGGATCATCCGCCATCATTATAGTACCAAAAAGGGTTGGGGATTTTTCAGTATAAGCAGACTGAGCTACTTTAATGGCGCTAGGGTTTTTGCCGCTGACAGTGTCATGGAAGTAGAATTGGAGATTGGTTACTGTCTCTTTTTTTGGTTTGAGTCTTTTTGGCATGTTCTCCAAACGGAAGCTTTGCACCCATTGCATGGATGCCATAAGGGAAATGATGAGCAGGACTAGACAAGACTTTGCCATGTTCTTGTATTTGTGGTCCAGCAATGGAAGATGTTGTTAATGAAAGGAAGAGGAATGGACAAGAGATGGAAGAGATACTTGCATAAATAGGTGGATTTGGCAGTGGTAACTATTTCTCCTTTTAGTCAAAAACA
The DNA here is from genome assembly GCF_014843425.1 of Jatropha curcas. Next base: position 32,028 of record NW_023591277.1, on the reverse strand, counting down.
GTTCAGCAAACTGTGTTATTGGTTGTAAACTTGTATGGGCTTAATTTATTGGGCTCTGTTTAGAGCCCAACTCCAACTACCCATATATTATAAATTCAAATAAGAAAATATAATTATATTTTGTTTCCTTTTTCAAACATGGCCATTTCTTAAAAAAAAAAAATGTAGGAGTATGGGTAGGTGGGTGTCTGTTGGTTGCTCCCCCAATGCATTTGAATAAATTGAAAATGAGTTTGTGGATCTACCATGTGCCTTTGAGTGCTAAGCCTTTTGCTCGTTATTAATTAAAATTTAGTCCACCTAATTTTCCTTTATTAGTCACTTTTCCGCATTCTTGGAAAGAAATCAAGTCCCTTTGCCTGATTGTCCTGCAAAAGGAACCTAAAATTTCAACTAGTTAGAATTGTTATGCTTGGGAAAATGCTTAATGTTTCAAAAGACCCTCAAATTAATATTGTTAGTTAGGTCGGTGCAAGATCTTAAAGTTGACCAAAAATCCTTACAAATATATATAAATTATTGATTCTAGTTAGGATTAGAATTGAGGCTAAACGATACTAAAAATGATCTTTACAAATTCAAAAGCTATGACATTCATGGAAAAAATATTCATATAGAAGGATAATTATGAACTCCGAAATGAGAATAGTCTCATAAATAAAGAGTACGGAGATATTCATCATGGTACTAAAAAAATTTGAAAAAATCTTGCTAATGAGTTAAATATTTGAAATAAGAATAATACTCCTATGGAAAGTTTTTTTATTTTGATTTAAATTATAAGTTGAAAAAACTTTCTATAAATTGACTAAAATCTAACAAATTCTCACTCAAATTTTAAGTTTCCTCAATGGAGGTTCTATTATGACTTTGGTAGACATCAAACCTGCTTGATGAGTTGGTCACTGTTAGACCGGGTCAAGTCGGTTCAATTGAATTTTTTACTTTTTATTTTTTTATAATTATTTATAAATAATTAACAAAATATACTCATAAATAATTTTATAATGAGAAAATAATAATGTATTGTAAACGTTTAATTATTTTTCAAGCCTTTCATTATCTAATATTAATTTATGAATACTAATTTTATATCATTTATTATCCAAACCAAATTATATATTCAACGTAATAATAGATAACAAAATATAAGTTAGAGTGATTTAAATGTTATAATAATATTTATAGCATTCATAAATCACAAAAATATAAAAATATTTTTGTGTTAATTAAAATAATATTTTTATTATTTCATTAAATAAATAATTATGAGTTTTAATATAAGAACGTTCAAAAAAATTAGTTAAACTAATATATTTTTGGAACTTTTATTTATTATGAAATTTTTTAAGAAAAATACGTTAGTGGATGGTATGAATTTTTTAAATTAAAGAAAAAAATTTGTGGATTCCCAAGATTTGAGCACACGTGACCTTTTAAAAAAATCATTTGTGCTTTAACCATTTGGTTCATTTAATTTATGAATAAATTTTTCTATCTAAATTTAAAGTTTTCGGGTTTGCAGCAAAAAAACCGAACTATATCGGATCGGATTAGAATCCAATTTTCAAAAATACTGCTGATTTCCATTTAAAAAAAATATAAAAATTTATATTTTTATTGATTTAATTTATAAATAAGACGATAAATTCCACCTAAGCAAGTATTTTTTTTTTTCAGAAAATAATCAGAACATACGGTACCAGTTACCCACCAACCAACCTGGCCAATGCATTAAATTCAACAGGTGAAGTGTTTTTTCCTTAATTTCCTTTTCCAATTAAGGGGTTACGTCATTGTTAAAGCAATATTATTTGTTTGTCTTGATTATACAGTGAAAATTTTCTTTTACATACACAGTCAAATGATATTGAAGTGATATGCTGCCATTTCTTTTTTGAATCATAATTACACTCAATGGCTGTAGTATTTAACGTTCCTTTTTTTGCATCTTTGAAACATTAAATATTAAATATTAAAAAAAAAAAAAGAAAATAAAGATATAAATAAAAAGCCTCAGCCGCATGCATCTTGTGATAAAAGTAAAATATTCCCACCTGCACATGATAATGGCACGGCAGATTAAAGACTCCACCTTCATCTCAAAATGAATTTGTAGTTTTATGAATTTAATATTTATTGGATATTTTTATCGTTTACTGTTAATATCTTAAGTATTAGGGATGACAAAATCAACTCGACTTGATGGGTATGCATCTAATCTGAATCCAGTTAAATTCAAATTTTAAGATTTTGACTGGATTTAGCAGGATATGGATAAAATCCGATAATTTTATCTTGGATATGGGTTGGGTATAAGTATATATATATATAATCCTGAAGTAAAAAATTAACTCAAGATACTCTTTGCGTTTGAGATTCTTTTTTATCTTTTTTTTTTTATAATTTTTGATTGTTTTAAATTTTATTTTATTTTACTATAATTTAATTTGTTTACAAATTATCTACAACAAAACAAATATGTTTTAAATTCAAAAGATTATGTTTAAATGATCCTATTCTATCCTATCTTTTTTTTTTTTTTTTTTTTTTTGTTGAATTGTTTAAATTTATTTTATTGTTACAACCTAATTAGATTTGTTTACAAATTATTACAACAAAACAAATAAGTGTTTTAAAATTCCAAATAGATTATGTTTAAATGACTCCTGAATACTATGCTTTTTTTTTTTTTTTTTTTTGGATTTTTTATAATCTCTTTATAATAATCTTTTTTTTCTCTATTCGGTATTTGCGTGTTGGTGTGCATGGCCTGAGCTTTCTCAGCTCCTGAGAGCTTTCAAGGAGCAGGGTTTGATATTGGCTGCTCTTCTGAGTTTGTTTGCTATTGATATTCGCTGCTCTCCTGGGTTTTCTTTGTTATGGCTGAGACTTCCATAACTACGTTGTGGCCGTGGAAGGCACTAGATTTCAGTTTCTTTTTTTTTTCAAGTATTGAGAAAAGAGATTTGAATTTTGTTTTAGTGAATATTTTCTGTGAATTTGTATGTTATTGTATATGATGACTACTGATTGTGTGATTCTGATAAAGACAACATTAAGTTTAAGACGTGTATGATATACACATTATGCAGAAAAGCTAATGCACCTAAGTGGCGGGCTATTCTCACAAACAACATTGGTCATTTTGACACTGTTGATTGAGCTAATTTAATATTTTGGTTGATGCTATACAGTAACATGGATGATACTTTTGCGGGTTTGAGATTGTTCTATCATTTTGACAAAGGAGAAAAAAGAGAATGAAATCAGTGTAATATAGGTGATAAACAAAAAGAGGTTACTTTAACCTGCAACATGCCATTATATGATAGATGTACAGTGAAGGAAGGATGAAGGTATCACTATTGTGTTGGAGGCTTCGAGCATATAATTCGAGGCATATAATTTTTTTTTTTTGGTAAGATAAATTTTTATATTCATAATAGAGAATTGATTCTTTTATCTATATGTTTAAAAATTGAGCTTATTAATTTTAAGGGTATTCATAAGTTATAATTAAGTTTTATAAATAATATTTATTTATATATTATTTATATTGAATTATTTTGAACTATAAACTGTATGGAATTATCTATAATAATATAAATGTTTAAAATTTTGAATTATAAATTTTAACTAAAGCTAGATATGAGTAATTGAATTTTATTTAATATAAATTAAAAGTATTACAATTTCCATAACAAGATAGTTTAATATAATAACCTGTGGAAAGAATAAATTTTTTAATAATATATTAAATGTAATTTATAAATTTTTTAGATTGGTTTTTCGTATTTTTTTTTATTTATTTGTTTACCCTACTGTTTATAGATTGAGGGTTTGATAGATGAGGGTTTGTTAATAAAAAAAAAAAGTATATATATATTTTTGTTCTCCACTGTTCTTCTGAAATTCCCAAGAACAGATTAATGAGGTTATTGAACTTAACGCCCAATTAACCGATTAATTGTTCTGTTTTGGTATTTTTTTTTTTCTTGCTGGCTGGATCTTTGTTAAAAAAAAAAAAAAAAAAAAAAAAAACAAAAAAAAAAACCTCTCATTAGTTTAGGCGGCGGAAAGGGAAGTTTTCCGTCTCTTGTTTGGTCTTTTAGGTTAGGGATGAAAAAAATAACAGTATAGGTCCCCTGGAAAAATTTCATTATTAGATTCCTTAATTTTATGTTTTTTTCGGTCATTAGTCCCCTTTTCAATTTTCTGTTAATTATCATAATTGGTCCCCTTAATGTTTCTGTAACTTTCAGATCTAGGTTCTTTTAATTTTCTCTTTAACTTCAGATTAGGTCCCTAAATTTATCTAGTAACTTCAGAATTGGGTCTCTAAAATTATTTCTTGTAACTTCAGGATTAGGCCCCTCAATCTTCTGTTTTTCGTATTAGGCCCTTTAAATTTCTCTGTTTTCTTCGTTTAGACCCCACACTTTTACTATTATTCAAAATTATATTGTAGCTCCAATTTCTCTAACTTGAGTCTCTAATTTAGTGGACCTTAAAGACTAAGGAATCATATAATTTTTTTTTTTTGGACTTAAATTTTAATATGAATTAGTGATTATTTCAATATTTAGACAATCAATCATTTAATTGCAGATTGTTGTTCTTAATTACAATTTACAATGATTTATAATTCTGTCGATTGAGATTAAAATTTTGGCAGTGATTTTAAGTTCCCTTATTTGTGTTTGATTTATTTGTCTAAATAAATTGATTTGCATCAATAAGTCACCAAAGATGACCTCTATTGCTTGAATTGATTTATTTTTAGATATTAGACAGGTGTCAATTAGAAAAAAATTCGTTTTGCGGATAGTAATTCGGCCCCCAAAAGGAAGGTTGCTATCTGGCACTGTAGTTTTATTGTACATACATGCTTTGGCAATAAATATGTGATAATTGTGATATTATTTTCCATGATAATGACTATTATCGGCCCAAAGGATCATTTATTATTTTGTTCAGGACTATTGTTATCAATTACTTTGATTGCCCTGAATTGAGATACTCTAATTTACAAGTTACATGGCTATTTACATCCCAGCATGAGAATCATTTAATGTTGTGGTCTGTATCTTATTTTCCCACATTTTTTTAATTCTCTACTTATGTGAATTGTTTTCATTTGGTGGATTGTGAGCTAGATTATACTTTACTCTATTTGTTTATTTCTCTGATATCAGCACTAACCATGTCATTTAATTCTCCTGATTGTGTCTCCCTTAAACTTGAGGGATCAAACTTTGAGGACTTGGACAATCAAAGACCATTATTCGATCTTCTCTGGGCCTGTTTATGGATATTGGATCTTGCATTTTCAGGATTGGACGAACCTGCTCCTTCTTTACTTGATACGAGCACTTTGATGTTCAAAGGGTTTCAGTTATGAGAAGTGGGAGCGTTCTAATCGCTTAGGTCTGATGATCATGCCAGAAGAGGAGTCCCACGAACATGTTCGAGACTCTGTCTCAGCTGAAAAGAAACGAATGCTCAAAAAACTATTTGTCCGACGCTGTGTTCGAGACTCTGTCTCAGCTGAAAAGAACAATGCTCAAAACTATCTTGCCGAGCTGGAGAGGGCTTATGTCAAGAATGACAAAGCCGAAGTGAGAACACTTTTAGGAAAATTAACCTCCATGAAGTTTGCTGGCAATGGTGGTGCTCGGGAGCATATTCTTAGCATGTCTCAGATTGCAAAGAGACTGAAGGTGCTGGGTATGGCTTTACCAGATGACCTTTTAGTCCATTTGGTTATGAATTCTCTTCCTTCTCAGTATGGACAAATTAGGACTTCCTATAATTGTCAGCCGAATAAATGGACTCTTAACGAGCTCATTTCTCATTGTGTTGATGAGGAGGAGATGAATTCTAACAAAAGAGAGAGTGCTCATTTTGTTTCTTCAGCTGAGAAGGGCAAGAACAAGAAAAGAAAGAGGCCTTCTGCAAAGACTGTTGAAAAGGCTATTGAGAAACCTGCTGTTGCTACTGCTGTAGATCCAGTACAAAAGAAGCCTTATGTGCCAAAATGCTTCTTTTGTGGAAAGACGGATCACTTGAGAAAGGACTGTCCTAAATTTGCTAATTGGCTTGCAAAGAGGGGTAAGTACCTTGTGTACCTTGTTTTAGTCTGTTATGAAGTTAATTTAACTTCAGCTCCTAAAAACACTTATTGGATGGATTCTGGTGCTACCGCTCATATAAGTGTTTCATTGCAGGGCTGCCTTAACTACAGAAAGCCAACTGACGGTGAAAGAGATACGTCTATGTAGGAAATGGCGATCCGGTTGAAGTAGAGGCAATTGGACATTTTAGATTATGTTTAAATAAATTATAAACGATACTGTGACATCCTACCGAGTCGAGTCTTAGAGTCGAGTCGAGTCGAGTCGAGTTGAACCAAACCCGGTTGGGGTAGAATGGGATTATAAGTGGACTTACTTGAGTGAGAGAAAATTCACTTGTATCTATGTTCAAAGTTTTGGGTACTGGTTGTTGACATGAAATTGTGATAATCTATATATGTAGACATTGATACTAGTTATCAATGGAATCCCTGCATGTTTACCTACAAGAAAGGTAACCAAAAGAAAGTTGAATAATTGATAAACTCAGCATGTAACTTTGGCATAGACGTTGGGTCATGTATCCAATCAAGAATTGACGTCTTGTTATCTGATGGTATCTTAGTACACCTTGATTACACAGGTTTTGGGACTTTTGTATTGAGTGTATTAAAGGAAAACAGACTAAACAAAAGAGACTAGGTGCCATTCGGTCATCCAATGTTTTAGAACTGATTCATACAAATATTTGTGGTCCATTCCATATTGCAGCTAGAAATGGCCAAAGATATTTTATATCATTCATTGATGACTATTCTCGTTATGGTTACTTATATCTCATTCATGAAAAATCTGAGTCTTTGGACCTGTTTAAATCTTATAAAGCCGAAGTTGAAAATCAACTAGGAAAGAAGATTAAATCTGTTCGATCTGACCGTGGTGGTGAATATTATGGTAAATATGACATCTGTTCGATCTGACCGTGGTGGTGAATATTATGGTAAATATGACGGTTCAGGCGAACAACGTCCAGGACCTTTTCGCTTTTCCTACAGGAATGTGGAATTGTCCCTCAATATACAATGCCTGGTACTCCCAGCATGAATGGTGTATCTGAGAGACGTAATAGGACTCTTATGTGGATATAGGTAAGGAGGAAATGATTAGTCATTCTACTTCTTGCTACCAGAGTCTCTTGGCGGGTGAAGCGTTAAAGACAGCAGCGTTACTACTTCTCAAATTAGGATATCATCTAAAGCCAGGTGCTAAAAACACATTATGAACTTATGGGACCGTGGACTAAGCTAGATCTAAAGCAATCTTATGGTGGGGATGTCAGGCTGAGAAGCCAAGGCGTGTACCAGAGCGGGCCGAATCGAAACGAAAACTGGAACTCCAAAGCCTATCGAGCAGCGTGACGCTGGGTTGTTGGAGTATGGCTGAGGCAGGGTCTAAGGGTTACAAGGGTGTTGGTAATAGATCCTACTTCTAGAAACTTTTTTGGGATCGAAACGAGAATTGCAAATTTTTTCCGGAGTTTGTTTGATCTTTGTGATGGGAGTAAATAATAGAAAGATAAACATTGTCCTCTTTTGAAAGAAGGAACCACAGTAAAGATTGATTACGGTTCTCATTCCTTTTGTTGTTTCTTGATAGCGTATAACAGACTCCAGTTGCTCTGTAATATTCAAGATCCAATCAAGACATTTTATTTTTTGGCTATTCTCCTGAAGAAAACAATTCAACCCAACGCTCAGAATTAGAGCCTGTTCAAAAGTGCCGTTTGAGGAGTCTACTAGGGAGAGGAAGAAGTGCCGATATTCCGATGATTATATAGTGTTTTCTTCAGGAACATGAGGCTACTGTAGACGATGATAGATGATGAATCCATTGATTAAAGTTTCATATCATTGCCCATGACAGAGTTCTGACCTCTTCATAAGTTGGATTTTGAAGGACAAACTATGAACGAAGGAGTATAAGTCCGCTATGGAAGACCAATCAAGTTGGATCTTGTGTGTCGAATTAGCTGGGGCTGAAGGAAAGCATAATCCATGTGGTTTGGCCAAATGGATATTTAAAAAATTCCAAGAGGGGATCTCAAGGGGTAGATGTGGGAGGGGAGAAGAAGCATATATGTTTTAACGGCACGGTCGTGGGAGCAAGAAAGGGCTGTTGATACTAAAAAGGGCATAGGGTATTTGACTATTTAAACTGAAAAGCCTTGCCTCCAGTTTTCTTATTCGAAGGGATCGTTGTTTAGAGACATTCATATACATTGGCCTTGTAGATTGCAAAATTATGAGTGCGAGCTCTATCCAAATGGAATATATGTTAAGACTGCGTGCTCTTTCGTCTCCCGAGCGATAAATAGAAGCGAACAATTAACCATTGTAAATCAGTGACTTATGTATTGGCTATGCACCAAGAAATTTTTGTTATTATTTGGATGAGATGAATCAAAATCATTCTTTGGGCGTAACTAAATGGACCAAATAATTAAGAGGGTAAATTTATTTATGGAATCTCATAACCAAAATCTTCTTCTTCCAATATTAGTTGGGGGTGTGTATTGTGAGAAGTTCCAAACAGTAGGAAAAGTAAATCTGTACCGTGGGTCCTTTGGAGGCAAAAAAAAAAAATATGATCTGTAAATAGAATATTGTAATGTTTTAAAAATTTTAGTGGCATGCTTTAAGAGGATTTAGCTTGATAATTAAATAATCATCCCAAAAAATTAAGTGAGAAGAAAAATGGTTAAGAAAAATTAATTATTTTTGGATTACAAATTATCGCGCTTACCTAAATTAAATAAATAAAATATACGGTCAAGCCACAGAGAAACAAATAAATAAATTGCTAACTAACTCTATTAATTAATGTTTATTTTGTACTGCCATGAAAAATATCCGCAATACTGAGTCTTTTCTTACATAATTCAAAAAGGCCAATTTTAGAAAATGAAAAAAAAAGATTGGTGTAGACTCCCACTTAAGAAGTGGGGAGGGTTGAAGGCTTCCTCTTTGCTTTCTCAGGCCCCGCGCAGCGCCCATTCCCAAGCCCTACAATCTGTAGATACTGTTCTCTGAATAAACAACAAAACAAAAACGAGATTTAAGGGGGACCAGTATTATATTCTTGGAATTTCAACAAAAGAGCAATATAATTGAATAAAAAAAAAGTTGCTCAAGAAAGATTAAGTTAAAATGACAAGAAATCATTAATATAAGACACATATCGAAGATAAACCCCTTAATTTGGCAAAAAAGATGTTAGTGAATAAATTTAAAGTATCCAAACCAAATAGAATTCCAAAAAACAGTAATGTGAATTGAAAATTCAATTGTGAAATGACCAAAAGGGGATCACCTATTGCATCTAACTATAAATGAGGAAAAAGTCTACATATGTATGTTTCCAAGGTTTGTAACTCGTCAGACAATTCTTTTATATTATAGTTGGCATGTTAACAATGTAAGTAAGAAACATATATCCTCAAAAGTGGAAAGAATCCAAAGGAATGAACCATCATTGTGGAAAGGGAATAGCACCAAAAAGAGTCATGAGATATCTTCAGAGGTAGGAACATCACCTAAAATACCCTAATGAAAAATAGAAGATACGTACTACAGTATAGGGGGAAGATGCAAGATCAGACTGAGATCATTGCTGGTGAATAATGAAATTCTGGACTTGTGCGCTGGGGGAGATGCTTATAATTCTTTATATAGTTTAGACAAATATCATCTGACTACGGATTTTTCCTATCAGGCTGTTGCGGTCTGTTGCTATTTCTTGGAAGAGTAAAAAATATATATGTTGAAACAAACGGGGTCTAAAAAAAGAGAGAAAACATACCCACCCAATGGAGCTGAAATTTGTAATTAGAATTAGCCGCATTACCCTATATGAAAGGCATCCAAATCAAAGACCTATTTTGGCTGAGAATTAACTCTGTGGTCCACAACTGGGCTATGCGCTAAAAATTAATGTAGTAGTAGGGAATAGAACAAGACCACTGAATTAGTTTGTGACGCAGCAAGTCACAGCCAAGAGTATTTATTCTCACAACGAAGCGACAGGAGGAGTACAACTTCTCGATTCAAAACACATTGAGAATTTAGTTCTTGGCCGTGAAAGACGAGAGGTACAGAGAGGCACCCCAGAGGGTGTTGGACAGATTATCCTGTTAGGCCATATTGGAACACAAACATCTATGATTGCGGGATCCGACTGACAAAGGACAAAAAAAGGGCTAAATGTGTGGGATACCGAAAGTTTTCTAAAAATGAGCACCAACCGCTCATAATCGCCGTGTATGTTCGTTTGTTTTGAGACTTGTCTAGTTTTCAGTCGGGCGACGTTTGTCTTTATCCGCACTCCTACATTTGCTTTTTCGATTTTTATCATTTACTGATGGTGGTATGTGGTTGGATATGTTTTATTATGAAATTTTAAGTTGAAGTATCATTTGGTTGATATAGGTTAACTTCTTATAATTATTATTGTTTGCTTGATCTTCACTTTCTGTATGGTGACACAGTTGGGAAACAGAACATTGATGATCACATTACATGAGTTTCACTGCTACACTTCTATATGCATCTATGTCATTTAGTGGTATTTGTAATGTAGTTGATGATGAAACTTAGTCGATTGTCATGAGATCTATGGCGAATGTTTCTTCAGTTCTTTATCAATATAATTAATGGACGAGATTGTTTTTGGATACCTTGTATGACTGCGTTTGTTGAGCTCATTTTGGTGTATGTATTTTATTTAACATAATGTCGCCCAAGTGGGAGATTGTTGGATTTAATTTTCTATTGTGGGCTTAATATGTAAAATTAAATATGTACAGCAGTCTAATTATAAAGTCAATTTTAAATGCGGTCTTGATTGTGAATAATTGACTATTGAGGTATCAACTAATTATAGATATTAAGTGTAGAGACCATTATATAATTCCTATTTCTTTAAAGGACCGAAATAGGAATTGTACTAACGTACTCAACCCTACAGGTATTATAAAGGTCGTGGTCCCCAGAGGTGGTCCCCAGAGAAGTTGAATACGATTCAGTTTTACGTTCCTTTCGTACTGCTTCCGCAAAATCGATTCTTCAATTCTCTGGAAGGCTACAAACCTAATTCTACGCATGAAGATCGACGAACAACGATGTCAGGTACGCAGCCTTTTCTTATTCAATCTATTTTGTTGAATCTAATAGTTTGCACGATCTAGGTTATTATTGAATTATTTGAGATTAATTTATAACACTTTATAGTCTTTTGTTTTGGGAGTTTCACAACCTTTGCCCCACCGTGCTTTGTATTGGATTGGAACGTCTACACTATTAGAAATAGTGTCGTGGTTGCCATTTGCCTCATCCCTGCATTCCACAAAAAAACCTTATGTAAATCAACATCCGCTATCCTGCCATGTTGGTAGCTATACAAACCTAAACAATTATAATAATCTTTAATTCATACTTATCTGATGTCAATTAATTTTTTTCACTCATTACCTACCTAAACACTATTTTGCATTGCATTCTTCCATATAATTTTTACACCCATAACAAACCATTTCATATTTTTCATATCTCAAAGAAAGCCTAAGTTGAGGACTATGAGAATTATAAACCCTAGGGTACAGTAACACATACTAGGATTGTAATCAATTTCATTGAGCACGAACATAAAATTAGAGATTGTTTACATATTGTTAAAAGATTGCTGCTTATTTATAACTCTCTGTTTCCCAAAACTTTCTCTCTTCTTTCCTTCACCGACTACTCTCTATGGCTGCTCGCAATTTTCTTCCTCTCTTCCAGAATTTATCAATGAAGTTGCAACAATTGGAAGAATTTACCATGTTAATGTGGTCAGACTTATTGGGTTTTGTGCAGAAGGATCTAAGCGAGCTCTTATTTATGAATTCATGCCTAATGGATCTCTTGAAAAGTACATATTTTCTCATGAAGCTAACACCACAATAAGCATTGAGAAAATGTATGAGATTTCTCTTGGAATAGCTCGTGGAATTGAATATTTACATCGAGGTTGTAACATGCAAATTTTGCATTTTGATATAAAACCTCACAACATTCTTCTCGATGAAAATTTCATTCCAAAAGTTTCAGATTTCGGACTTGCAAAGCTATATCCGACCGACAATAGTATTGTGTCTCTCACTGCAGCAAGAGGAACATTAGGTTACATGGCTCCAGAGTTAGTATTCAAAAGTATCGGAAATGTCTCGTACAAAGCTGATGTTTATAGTTTTGGAAAATTGTTGATGGAAATGGCTGTAAGAAGAAAGAATACAAATGTATCTGAAGAGCATATGAGCCGAATATACTATCCTTCATGGGTTTATGAGCAAATTAATGAAGGAAGAGATATTGAATTAGGAGATGTAACAGAGGAAGAAAGGAAAATAACAAAAAAGATGATATTTGTAGCACTATGGTGTGTACAATTGAAGCCTAATGATCGTCCTTCAATGCATAAAGTGGTAGAAATGCTTGAAAGTGAAATTGAAAGCATAGAAATGCCTCCAAAGCCTTCTTTCTCACCACATGAGATGCCAAAAGAAGATTTTGAGATCAAGGCAAGTGGTGGATTAACAAATATACCAAAGAGTTATTTAGATTCAATCTCTTGGATGGTAAATGGACGCTAAACTACATAATATGTATTATCTAAAAATGTTAGCAACACTACAAAACGATTATATATATATATTTGAGGTAAGAATGCCAATATAATTCCTTTTGTATTTTTTTTCCTTTTTCCTTCAATGGTTGTTTTTGTTTTTTTTCTTTTTTTTGAAAGGGATTCAATGGTTGTTAAAGTGGCTAAAGGCTAAAATTTATACAACTTTGAAAATTCATTTGCTGAATTGTTACAAATAATAGATGAGGCGAAAATTCAAAAAAAAAAAAAAAAAATTACAAATAATAGATAGGCGAAAAAAAAAAAAAAAAAATACTGAACTTCATGATTTAGTTTTTCATAACTAAGATTCTAAAGCTATTTTGGTGTAAAAATTTCAGCATTTGTATTACTTGTCACTACAAATCAAGGTCATATCCAGCTTTCAAACAATAGCCATGTACAATTACAGAAATAATTACACGAAACTAAAAGATACCCACATTAAGATTCAACAAATACTCAATAGAAGCAAAAATCAGTAAACTAATAAGGAAATTATAAACTCTATCAACAGTGTCCAATATATGTAACCAACGAATACGTATATTACCTGAATGGAATGGTGGAAGTGCAGGAAGGGTTTCCAAGACTCGATCTTGAAGAGAGAAGACGACGTCGAGATCCTCTTGATAGCTTGGCTTTGTAGATTTGTGCTTGTGTTACATGGAGTTAGAAAAATGAATTTTTACAGAACCAGAAAAATGTTTGTGATTTTGTGGATGGAATGTTGAATCTTTTGGAGGGAAATGAAAATGGAAATTACAACAGATCAGAGCATCGTTTTTGAAACGTTTCATTCTTCAATGATATTGGGTTACACACAAGACAAAGTTTCAGTACACATGAAATGGGTTTGAGCTAGTTTTTCAGTGTTTTGACCTGTCTTCATCAATTATATACGTAATAACTTTAGCATTCAAACATTTAATATTTTACAGAGATTAATTAAAATTTTTTTTTTTGATAATTAAGCCCGTTATTTTTTCTCCGAATTCAGCCAATTAAAAATTTAATACCTTTTTATCATCGTTCTAGGTTAAACTACTAATTAAACTGTTGTTTTGATCGAACACTTTTAATTTAAATAGCTAGCAATTTATACAATATTTATTAAAATAATTACCGAAAATTTTAATACACGCGGAAGTTGTGTAAATACTACCCGAATAGCTTCGTCTAGAATACTAGAAATAGAAAGCTTTGCTAATTCATGAGCAACCCCAATAAGATCTCGTCGGATATCATAGCACTGGAAGGATGGAACGCTGTTGGCCATAGCTAGGATGTCCAACACTCGAGTGACATACTCTGTTTCAGGGATGATTTGAGTCGAGACATGCTGGGCAAGAGTTATTGAGTCTGTTTCAAGGATGATAGATTGCAATTGTTGTGGGGTCACTCCGACGTGTGGGACCCACACACATTTGAAAAGAAAAAAATATAAAACACGTTTTTGTTTTGATGGCAGTCAAAGAGAGACTGCTGAACAAAGAAGAAAAAAAAAAGCACGTCATTTTGTTATTCAAAGGACGATGCCAAAGAAAGAAAGAAAAAAAAAAAAGGAAAAGTGGACACGTGATTAACGCGTCCACTGCGTCCCCTTGGAATGCCAAAAAGGAAGAAAGAAAAAAAAAAGAAAAGTGGAACGTGATAACGTGTCCACTGCGTCCCTTTTGCCTATAAAAAAGGGGCAGGTCTTTTTTGTCACTCATTAATGTAGTAACAAAAACAAAACTTAGATACTGATAGGTAATACACGTATTGAGTGTGTAAATTTTAGAAAGTGTTCCTAAATTGAAGGAAAGAGAGAAATAGCGAGGAATTTGACAGTATTTGGGGTGATATGTTAAGCACTATAGAGTACATATTTTTTGTAATCTCTTTTGTACCTACTATTTTTTAGTAAGAGAGAAATATTCGGAGTTCTTGTACGTGGACGTAGCCATAACAGTTGAAGGGTGAACGCCGAAAATCTCCGTCTGTTCTTATTTTTTTATTGGAGCATTTACGGTAATTAATCTTTAATTTTTACCGTGATTATTAATTTCCTGGTGGATTCGATATTCCGTATAATATTTTAATATTTTGAGTATCTATGTGGTAATATGTAATCTTTTATTTTACATTTTACCATCGGGTATTTTTCCGTGGGCCCCACTCAGCGATCAGTTATAATCCTACAACTGGTATTGAGTCTTGGTTGGTAAATCTGTCCAAAGTTACTATTCCGTGATAGTGACTCGATGAAATAGTGGAAATTTGTTCAGATTCAGAATTCATAACGACGGGGCAATGATCAAATTGACGGATTCGAATTATTCAATGTGGAAATCCAGAATGGAAGACTACCTCAATTGCAAAGATCTGTACGATCCATTGAAGGTGACAGTACAAAGCCAGAAGAAATGAAACAAAGGCAGTGGGAGAAATTAAAAAAGCAGACATTGGGTACAATACGTCAATGGATAGATGTTAGCATGTACAATCACGTGAGAAAAAAAAAATATCCCCAAGTTCTCTGGAAGAAATTAGAGAATATGTACGAGGCTACGAATGCTCAAGGAAAAGTCTTCATGATGCGTAAAGTCATGAACTTGAAGACTTGAAGCTGTCAGAGGCATCATACACATACTTTAGAACGATTTGAACGGATCTCGTAACGAGTTAGCAGTTAGCGTATGGTCCTTAGAAGACCGAATATGCAAGCATGCCTACTGTTGGGTATCTCTACCGGATAGCTGGATACTCTATGGTATCATTGAGGTTATATCTCAGCTCAAATGGTGTGGTAACGTGCATTCTATGGTAATATTGATAATCAGACTACTTAAGTAAACTCAAAGAAGATATGTTCCATGTATCAGTTCTACTAAGCCTTTCGCAGAGGATATGTGCGTGAGATAATGAGTAGAGTTCCAAAGACATGTAAGCATTACAGTGATGGTCAGATCCTATGTCTTAGTGAGAGATTGAGAAAATATGACCGGATATGCGTAAAGAGGTAGAGTCATCATCAAGGAATTGCACTATAGACATATACTTCTTAACACGACGTATAAATCTCGCCAGACACTGCAGAAAGCAATAGATATAGGTAACAAAGAAATAAGAGGGCTGTGGTGAGAGCCTCGTTACTGAGTGAATGAAGGATTATGTTGAGGTGCACTTTATAGCTATCTCATCGCATGCGGGATTGCTGTTATTGCTTGACATCTGCGAAGATATTACTGAGTCGTGATAGAGTAAGACTCTCGTGTTGCTTCTATATTCCACATGTCTTTGCCAAAACGGAACACTTTGCATCTATCGTACAATTCATACAAAGGCCAGGAGACTTTATAAGGAACTATCTTAAAATGAATTTATATGATAAGATAGTCTCAGTAATTAGAGGGAATACTGGCTGCTATCTATACTGTAATAAATTAAGAACATGAGCTTATTGGGTTTGCGCGATTTTAGACCTATAAAATGGTGAAGATCACACATATCCGATCTCGGGTGAAAAAACTAACTGTTAATCTTGAGCGTATCTGAGCGACAAGGAGCAGCATCAACATCATACAGAGGGATGGCGGTAGAGTTGGATAACCACCAAAAGGGTCTTTGGGTGATGGCGAGAGGAATTATGTTATGCTCGCTATATAAAGACGCATGCAATAATATGTGCGAGAACAACTAATAACAGTTTCAGATGAATGCTTCACCAAAAATTTGTGCATAAGCGGCTGCGGCACGTAGTGAGAATACAGTTGCAGATGATGCTTCACCAAATTTGTGGCATAGGCGGCTGGCGCACGTTAGTGAGAAAGGGTTGAATATGTTGGCTAAGAAGTCCTTCATACCATTAGCCAAAGGTAAAATAAACCCTTGTGATTATTGTTTATTTGGGAAGTAACATCGGGTCTCATTTTTGAAAAGCTCTAAAAGGAGAGACAACAAATTGGAGTTGGTACACTCTGACTTATGTGGTCCCATGGAGGTAGAATCACTTGGAGGAAGTAGGTATTTTCTTACAATAATTGATGATTTCTCACGGATAACATGGATATATTTGTTGCGCACAAAAGACCAAGTATTCAAGCACTTTCAACAATTCCATGCTATGGTGGAAAGGGAGACTAGAGTGGTCTTGAAGTGTTTACGCACGGATAATGGTGGTGAGTATATCTCTAAGGAGTTTAATTGTAGTCAGCACGGTATCAGGCATGAAAAGACAGTTCCTGGTATGCCTCAACACAACGGCGTTGTTGAACGGATGAATCGCACCATTATTGAAAGAGTCAGATCCATGCTCAAAATGGCCAACTTACTTAAGTTATTTTAGGGAGAAGCTTTTAGTATTGCTGTCTACCTAATCAATCGACTACCTTCAGCACCTTTGGATTTTGATATCCCGGAGAAGGTCTGGACAGGTAGAAATATTTCATACTCTCACCTGAGGGTATTTGGCTGCAAGGCCGAAGAAGAAGAGATCAAAGCTTGATGACAAGTCAGTTCCTTGCATTTTTGTTGGTTATGGAGACAAAAAGTTTGGCTACAGGTTATGGGACCCAGTGAAAAAGAAAGTTGTCCGGAGCCGAGACGTAATATTCCACGAGAATGAGATCGTGGTAGATACAACTTGTGAAGACTCCACAAGTAATGGTGTTGTTGATATTATACCAAGAAACATTCCTACAGATGATGCCACGGGAGGAGGAATGCCAGAATCAGAACAAGAAGAAGAAGAAGAGCCAGTCATAAGGGATTAAGAGACAATTGTAGATGATAACAGTGATGTAGAGGGTGTTGAGCAGGGGGAGCCAGAGAACCCCATTCCACCAGAAGGAGTTGAACCTCTTACACCAGAAGGAGTTTGAACTTCAGTTGAGAAGGTTAACAGAGAGCGCCAACATCTACAAGGTTAACCCATAGTTTCTGATTACATATCTTCTTGATTACTGAGACGAGGGGGAGCCAGAGAGCTTCCAAGATGTGCAATCGTGACAAAGATGAGAAGAATTATTGTAACAAAAGGCCATGCAAGAAGAAGATGAAATTGACTTTGAGAAAGAATGAACAACGATATTTGTAGCCGGAGTTGAATATCCAAAAGGTGAAGAGAACACTCCAGAACAAATGGGGTGTAACAAACTAAAGAAACGAGATGATGCAACCTAGTGAGATACAAAGCTCGATTGTCGTCAAGGCTTTTACTCACAGAAGGGTATTGACTTTGATGAGATTTTTCACAGTTGTCGAAAATGAGTTTCTATTGAGTTGTACTAGGTCTGTAGCCAAATTTGAATCTGACCTTAGAGCACCTTGATGTAAAGACGCATTCTTGCATGGGGATCTAGAGAAGAAATGCTATATGGAACAACAGAAGGTTCAGGTCAAATGGGAAAAGAGGACATGTTGTCGCTTGAAAAGAGCTTGTTACTGGTTGAAACAAGCACCGCGCAGTGGTTAAAGTTTGATTCTTCAAGGTGATTCCAAGGATACAAAAGGACAGATGGCCAGATCCTTGTATATGTTCAAAATTCCCTGATGGTAAATTTATCATC
The DNA here is from genome assembly GCF_014843425.1 of Jatropha curcas. The sequence goes on along the minus strand of NW_023591277.1, from coordinate 13,682 downwards.
CTTTCTGTATATGTTGATGATATGCCTAATCGTTGACCAGATCACACAGATTAGCAAGTTAAAGAGTGAGATTGTCAAAGCAGTTGCTGAGAAGAAATTTGGATCGAGAGGCAATTGCGTTTATTCTTGGAATGGAGATTATATCGAGACAGAAGTCCTAACAGTTATAGGTTATTCAACAGGAAGAATATATATGAACGAGTCTAGAGAGGTTCAATATGAAGAATGCTAAACCAGTCTAGCATACTCCGCTTGCGCTCACGTGAAGTTGTATGATAGAAAATCCTACACCACATCGATAGAGAACCATCAACAGAGAAAGAAAAAGGAGATATGTCAAATGTTCTATATTCCTCAGCGGTGGGAAGTTTGATGTACGCAATGGTGTGTACAAGACCAGATATCGCTCATGCAGTTGGCATTGTGAGCCGATTTTTGTCAAATCCCCAGAAGACACATTGGGAAGCAGTGAAGTGGATCTTTAGATACCTGAGAGGAAATTCAAAGTTATGTTTAACTTTTGGAGGTGAAAAAGCTGCACTTGTTGGTTACACAGATGCAGATATGGCCGGTGATCTTAATGAAAGAAAATCTACATCAAGATACCTATTTACATTCTCAGGGGGAGCTCTATTTCATGGCAATCAAAAGAATACAAAAATGTGTTTTCGTTTATCATATTGAAGTATAAGAAAGTACGATATGTCAAGCAACAGAATGCAGGAAGGTAACTGAGCTTGGTATTAAAAACGATTTTTTCAAAAAGAATGGTGGTTGCAGCAAGAAGAATAATATAGTTTATTGTGATAGTCCAAAGTGCGTTGAGGGACCTGACCAAAAATACTATGTTAATCATTTACACACGGAACGAGCACATTTGAATGTAAGGAGTGAGGAGAGTTGAGACTTGCATAAAGAGAAGGCAGTTTCATGATGCGAAAGATCCACTATCAGAAGAACTGTTGGATATATTGAAAATGTCGTTTCTGAGAGAAGTTTCGAGCGCTATGTGTCAAAGCATCGAGGGGATGTGAGTGTACGCACCATGTTAGTCGAGGGGAAGAATTGTTTGTGGGTCTCCGACGTGTGGGACCCACACACATTTGAAAAGAAAAAAAAAATATTAAAACACGTTTTGTTTGGTGCAGCAAAGAGAGACGCCGAACAAAGAAGAAAAAAAAAAAGGCACTTCATTTTGTTATTCAAAGGACGGTGCCAAAGAAAGAAAGAAAAAAAGGAAGTGACGCGTGATTTAACTGCGTCCATGCTCGTCCCTTTCCATAAAAAGGAGAAAGGTTTTCACCTTCATTAATGGATGAACAAAATATATAGGAGATAGGTAATTAACATATTGAGGTGGTAAGAAAAGTTATTAGGACGGGTTCCTATTGGGAAAGAGAGAAAATAGTGAGGATTAAAATTTTGGGGTGTTTTTGTTAAACACTTAAAGTACTACTATTTTTTGTAATCTCTTTTGTACCTACTATTTTTAGTAGAAGAATTATTCGGAGTTTTTGTCCCGTGGACGTAGGCCATAACAGTTGAAGGGTGAACCACGTAAATCTCGATGTTCTTATTTTTTTTATCTGGCATTTACGGTAATTATTTAATTTTTACCGTGATTATTATTTATGGTGGATTTGATCATCAATATTCAATATTTAATTATTGGAGGTATATGTGGTAATAGTAATTTTATTTTACTTTTACTACCGGTATTTTTCCGCGGCCCCACTCGGGATCAGTTATCTCGGATCAGTTATATCTAACAACACTCCGATTTTTTCAGGACACTCGAAAAAACGCAAGATGCTGCGGTACTGTGCTCGGCCGTCTGAGACAGTATGGGGAAGATCAGACTGTTCCCGACCACGAAGATCCCCTATGCGATTCAACCATTCCTCCGGGCGTTTACTCGAGCCGTCTTAGGGCCTTGGGTAGGGACCATTCATATGGTTAGACCCTTTACACCTAATCCATGCTGGTATTTCAGACTTTTCCTGATACCGGTCTTTGTTTATGACCATTGTCTGGCCAGTGAGACGCTGAGTGAAGGAAGCAACTGCTGAGTGGTACTCTATTGGAGGTATATGTGGTAATAGTAATTTTATTTTACTTTTACTACCGGTATTTTTCCGCGGCCCCACTCGGGATCAGTTATAATCCTAACAACAATCCCATTTTTTCAGGCCGAAAAACGCAGATGCTGCCTCATGACGGTGGAACCTATCGCCATAGTTGCTCCTGGCAAAAAAGAAGAAGGAGTGGCTCCTAAGGCGAACATTCCACCTGTGCCCGGCCCTACGCTAGCGCTCTCCTCTAAGCTTCTAGTTAGCTCATTAAAAAAACGGACTCCCGGGCACATGGCTTTGTGAAGATGCGTTGGTTGATCAGGATCCTGCATCAGCCAGAGATAATAAGAGAGCTTCTCTTCTTGCGCCAGAAACAACCACGCTGCCATTGCTATCCCTTATCACAAACTCATTGCCACAACTTCTACCCTCTCGTACAGCCGCATCCGTGTTAAGCTTATAGCTAGGAACCATGAGGGGAGGTGTCCAGTGAGTATCAGGGGTAAATTGTTCCACAGTAGGGATCGAATTAGCTTCCTAAAAATCATGTAAATATTTGAGGGCTGGACGATCTAAACCTGAATCGACTTTGTTTAAACTTCAACTGGTTCCTTGCATACAATAGAGACCAAGAAAGCACCGAGAACTATTTGGTTCGGTGAATAAATTTTCGATTAAAAATTTGGTTTAAAAAAAGTTAAAATTTTCGGTTATTGATTCAGTTAAAAGTTAATTTAATCAAATTAATCGACTCTTAAAACTATATCGTTTTGATTAAGTACATAATAACATCAAAAATATTTTAATTTTTATTTTTGATAAAATAGTGATTAACAAGTTCAGTTAATTTTTGTTTCGTTAATTAAATTTTATTTTCTTTAACTTCAGTTGATTAAATTTGGTAAAATAAAAATATTTCAGTTAATTTATTTTGATTAATTTATTCAAATCCACCGAATTGGCCGAATGTTGTCCCGTTGAAAACAAGCAAAGTTGTTCCGTAGCAAAATTAGCAGATAAGAGAGTAAACTAGTCTAAAGAGGAAAGAACTTGAAACTGAGATGAATACATTCGCAAAGCGCTGTAAACCCAGACCATTCGGGCAATGGAGCATTCCTTAGTACATGCAGGATTGTTTTGTACGCTCTCACCTCACTGACCACAAATCGGATCCATTTTCATGCCCCTCCTAAGCAATGCGTCCATGACAGGTAACTGGTTAGTGCATGCTCTATGAACGAAGTTGCGAACCTTTGGGTGGAATATTCTGACGAATTGGCCAAGGGTTATGAGATAGGCTTGTAATTCCTTGGCTTGAAGAATAGTTGTGCATTTATTTTTTATTGTCTAATAAATTACGAAAGAATGCTTAGGAAAAAGCAATCTTCATCAACTTTTTCTTATTAAATTAACCAATAACGTTTAAGAAAAAACATCCTTTAACTTTTTATTAAGCATAGTTTTAAGGTTTGTTTGGCAATATTAACCATTATAGTAGTTGTTTTAGTAACGTTTAACTGTTCGTTATTAGTTGTTTATATAGTGGTTTAAAGCAAAAGTGTTTGGTAACTATTGAATTAACACAAATTTACCTTAATATATATAATAAATTTTTAATAAATAAAATTAAATTTGATATCTTTCTCAAAAAAAAAAATAAAAACTTATTCAATTAGTAGCCTATTCAATTAAAGAATGTAATTTAATTCAAGTTAAAATTCACATTCATTAAATAATTAATCTATATAATTAAGGAAGGTATTTCACTATTTATCTATTATTTTTATAAAAAATTTAATATCTCCAATAAGCATTATATTTGGCATGTTAGATTAATTTTTAAGAACGCACTTTATATGTTATTTATACTTATTGTTGATACTTTTGATTTAGTAATTTTAATAATAAATGAAAATTAATATATGAGAATTTCTAATTGAATTCAAAATATTAATCTTTAGTAATATTTATCTTTTATTTTAAATTTTAATGTTGATAGATGATTTTTTAAAATGTTTAATATTAAATATTAATATTGGTGATCATCATAATAGTTGATTTCAAGTATTAGTCATTTAATATCATAATTTAATTGTGATATTAAGATTATAATTAAGTTTAAATATTAGTTTTTTCTAATGTCAATTATAAAATAATTAATACTTAGGATTTTTAATTGAGTTGGTAAATTTAAATATTGATTTTTTAACATCAGCATTAGTTATGAGGTACGTATTTTCTAAGATAAAAGATTCTTTAAATGGAAAAAAGTAATTTCAAATTTTTTTAGTATTACTTTTATATTTATTATTATTTTCTCTATCCATATAAATCTAATGTGATTTAGCATTATTTATTTATTATGATACTTGGATATTATATTTTTATTCAATTGATTGTATACATAATAATCAATAGTTAATTTTACTTTGAATTTAAAAATGAAAGTGTGAAATATTTTTAATTATTTTGTCATAGATTTTATATTTTTTTATTTTTTTATTATTAACTAAAACCTTTAATGGCTTAATAAGGGAGAGATTTGATAATTAGAAGAATTTTTCACATCAATAACTAAAAGAAAGGAAAAAATAATTTTAGAAAAAAAAAATAGTTTTGAGAAATAAGTAATCAAAAATTGAAAATAACTTATGTTTCTAATAAATAAAAAACTAAAAACAAACAATTATAACAAACACGACCTTCGAAAACGTCATTTTTTTTTTTTTAAAGAACAAAGACATTAATTGTGAGGTATGTCTTTTCTAAAATAAAATATCCTTAAAAAAGAAAAAAGACCATTTCAAATCTTATGTTCAAATCATATATTGCGTATACCTGACATTTCAATATTTATCTATAACTTTTTTTAAAAGAAAAAAATTAATACTCTTAATCAGCAGATTGAATTTCTATATTTTTTTATTAGAGAATAATAAAATTAATTATCTTAAAAAAAAAAATAATCCGAGAACGAGTTAGGGATATCATCACATATTTAGATATGAGCAAAATGATAAACCGACAAACAGCAAATAGCAAATAGCAAAGTGCTAAGATTTCAACTATAGCTGCGGAATTGTTGCTTTCATAATAAATAAACTTTCCTTCCTCATCCTCAAATAGTGCACCATAGCCTGCTAAACCAGAATTATTAAGTTTATATTTAGCTACTTAGATTAGTTTTTAAGGACGTTCTTTACATATTATTTATACTCATTATTGATACTTTTTGATTTAGTAATTTTAACAATAAATTAAAATTTAAATATGAGAATCTCTAATTGAGTTTAAATCTTAACCTTTAGTAATATTTATCTTTTTCAATTTAATTTTGAGATATGATTTTTTTTTTATTTTTAATATTAAATATAATTATTAGTCATCGTCATAATAATTGATTTGAAGTATTAATCATTTAATATCATAATTTAATTGTAATATTAAGATTATAATTAAGTTCAAACGTTAGTTCTTTAACATCGATTATAAAATATAATCTTTAAGATTTTTAATTGAATCGGTAAATTTAAATATTAATTTATTAACAATGAGGTTAATTATAAGGTATGTCTTTTATAAGTTAAAAGATTTTTTAGATAGAAAAATGTGATTTTAAATTTTATGTTCAAACCATATATTGTATGTATCTATTGTAAGAATTAACAAGATTCAAAATCCACGTATAAAATCAATATAGAAGTACTAAATTCAATTAGCATAAAATACATACACATAAATATAAACATAAGTATTAAATCACAAAATAAAAAATTGATTATCGATGTTAAGCGATATATATATGATTGCACAAAACTTCTACACTAGCGTTCCTAGTTTTGAAGTAAGATTAGACAAAATTTTAAAATTTTAATTAGGATAAAATAAAAATTTTCGATTAGAATTCATAATATATATTTGCTTTAATATCAATGAAATATAGTTTAATTTTATATCATGTTTATTAGTATTTATAAAATATATAATATCAATGCTTCTCATTAAGTGTATTTAATTTATTAGATTGTTTTTTTTTTGGTCAAAATCTAGAATAAAATTCTTTATATTTGTCCAAATATTTATGTTAATATTGATATAATCACATGTTATATTATATAATATTTTTTATTTAATAAAATTTCAATTAAAATAATTTTCTCGCTATACAATTAAATTTTTAAATCAAAATTTATAATTATAACTTTTTGTAATAATAATTATTTTATTTATTTGTTAGCCAATAAATCTTACATTTAAATAGAAACTCAATATAACCAATCAAATCAAATTATTTTTTATTTTTTCAACCAATGAAATTAAAATTTTTAAAAATATTTTTATCAATCCATAGATTTAATAGAGATATTTTTATCAATCCTAATATTTCCTTTACCTATTTCCACTTTGATATATAATTGTAAATAGATTATCTATAGTAATTTTATTTCATTATATTGTCAATATGTTAACATTAGCACATCTAACATATTAATATCGTGAGTTAAAATAAACTGATCTTGATCTATGTATATATAAAATAAATTTTTTAATGTAAAAAAATTAAAATTCATATTTTGTTAAAAAATTTTGTTCAATTAATTGTCTAATATTCAACGAAGGAAGGTATTTTAATTCTGTGTTTTTTAACCAATGGAATTAAAATTTTTTAATATATTTTCATCCATTCCTAAATTTATTAAAGTTATTTTTAAAAAATCTCTATATTTCCCTTCGCATTCTTATTTTTATATATACGCGTAGTTTTTATAAATGTGTGATATACGTTGTAATTTATGTAAATGAATTTTTATATTTTTTCATTGAAAAAATAAAAAGTAAAAAGTGCACGACAACATGGTTTCTAATATTTTACAGTAACGGTTTTATGGTACAACTTATAAAACAAAATCAATCTGCTAGAACTCGTTCCCATTTCTCTTTCTTGCCCCCTGAAAAAATAGCAAGTTAAAAAAATAAAAAAAATAAAAAAAAAAGACAATAATCAAGAATACGAATAGTCTATACTCAAAAAGAATACGAATGGTTCAACAGACAACGCACACGACACGATATTTCCGATTTTTGCTCTAACACCTTACACTTACCGCTCTCTTCTCTCCTATATGATTCTACACATGAAAATTTTAAAATTTTCAGCTGCTGGGTACCTCCTCTTTTGTACATAAACAGGAGAGAGAGAGCAGCTCATTAGCATATTAATTAACCTTTTTCGAATGAAAAGAAACAAAGAAAGTTCTATTTTCTTCACACATGCTTCGAATCTGAGTCACTGTGGAACAGAAAATATGATTAGCGTGACAAGATACAATTATTATGGCCTCTTGGTCACGGCTTTTGTAATTTCTTTGTTGTCTTCTTCAGTTTTTGCCCATGATGGGAAGACTCGAGAAGTTAGCTACGATGGAAGGTCTTTGATCATTAATGGAAAACGAGAGCTTCTTTTCTCTGGCTCTATCCATTACCCTCGTAGCACCCCTGATGTAATATTGCATTCCAAGATTTTGGATTTCTTTCGTACTCATTATGGTTTTTCCATTTTTAGTGAAATATGGAAGAATTAATTGACATTTTTTCCATTCAGATGTGGCCGGAACTAATCACAAAGGCTAAGCAAGGAGGTTTGAATGTGATTCAAACTTACGTTTTTTGGAACATTCATGAGCCCGTTAAAGGCGAAGTAAGTTTTTGGATCGTTCCAAATACTAAATCAAGTACTATTATATATGCTACGTTTCTTGAACCATAATATAATAGTAATACATTCTATTACGGCTCACTAAATATAATCTTATATTTGATGAAATTTCATGGGATTAATCAATTTAAGATGTTGGTTTGTGTTTCTACAGTATCATTTTGAAGGACGATTTGATGTGGTGAAATTCATGAAGATAATTCAAGAGAAAGGAATGTATGCAACTCTCAGGCTTGGGCCATTTATCCAGGCTGAATGGAACCATGGGTATATATGCAATTATTGGTTAAATGAATTCTCCATTTCTCTATCTTTATTTGACTCTTGTATTATTGTATTTGTTTATGTATTTTTAAATGTAGTGGACTCCCCTATTGGCTCAGAGAGATTCCAAACATCATATTCCGTTCTTATAATGAACCATTCATGGTAATAATTAATGTCATCCATCGTAATAAAAAGAATAAAGGGATTTTTGTCTGAATTTCATGTAATTAACAGTATAAAACATTTTGCAGAATGAAATGGTGAAATTTATCACGATGATTATTGACAAGATGAAAGAAGAGAAGTTATTTTACCCACAAGGAGGACCCATTGTCTTGGCTCAGGTTAATTAATGATTCCCCTCCTCTAGCCTACATTTCTCATTTAAAAAAAAAAAAAAACAATAGTCTGATCCATTTTTGTGTTGTATAGTGCAGATTGAAAATGAGTACAACACTGTCCAACTTGCCTATAGAGAATTGGGAGATAAATATGTTCAGTGGGCAGGAAACTTTGCTTTGGGTCTGAATGTAGGAGTACCATGGGTCATGTGCAAACAGAAAAATCCTCCCGGTCCGGTGGTAAGCTTAACTATAAGGGCCTCCTTATCAGCACAAATACCCTCTGGTTCATTAAAAATCCTTAGTTTGATTTTTTTGTTCATAAGTAGAGCCGTGAACAGATAAGTTTTTCCCTTAGCAGAATATTCCAAGAAACAAATCAGGCTTTGAACCACTGATATCCTACATTAATGAGAAAAGCAACCAACTGCTTGCTTAAATGCAGGTCATTATTTGGTTTATAATTTTATAACCTGAAACACATGCTTTGTTATGTAGATTAACTCTTGCAATGGAAGGCATTGTGGAGATACATTTGTAGGCCCTGATAAACCTAACAAGCCTTATTTGTGGACTGAAAACTGGACTGCTCAGTAAGTTTATGCTTTCATACATACTTTTCCTTTTTCTCTTTTTCCTTGTTCGAGCAATTCATGAGGATGCATTAGTAGTCCAGACCAGAATATGACCTGTGTCCTAAACATCTTTGTTCTTTATTAATGTTGTATAATTACAGATTTAGAGTATTTGGAGACCCACCTGCTCAGAGATCAGCAGAAGATGCTGCATTTTCAGTTGCACGTTGGTTCTCAAAAAATGGATCTCTGGTCAACTATTATATGGTATGAAAATACATAAAATCTCTCTTTCATGTCTTGCAATATTTTTCCTAGAAGGTATTAATCAATTTATCTATGCAGTATCATGGCGGGACAAACCTAGATAGGACTGCTGCTTCATTTGTAACAACTCGCTACTACGATGAAGCACCTCTTGATGAATTTGGTATGGTTAAGAATATTATGAATCTCTTACTGTACGAAAAACAAACATAGATCCTTTAAACAATTAACTACATATGCTTCTTTCTTGGTGTTGCAGGTTTGCAGAGGCAACCAAAATATGGTCACCTCAAGGACTTGCATAGGGCTCTAGGACTATGCAAAAAGGCCCTGTTTTGGGGCAGTCCTGGTGTTGAAAAATTGGGTAAGGATCAAGAGGTAAGCGTCAAATGAAATTTCCTAAAACCTGGCAAAGAAGGAGTCTCGTGGATTCAAAAATCCCTTCTTTCATTTTCCACTTTGCAGGTTCGGTTTTATGAGCAGCCCGCAGAAAAACTCTGTGCTGCTTTCTTGACAAACAATGACACTAGAGAAGGAAGTTTTGTTAAGTTTAGGGGAAAGGAATTTTACCTGCCTCCGCGTTCCATCAGCGTCCTTCCTGATTGCAAGACTGTAGTATTCAATTCTATGCAAGTAAGTAGATAAGAAACGGAGATTAAAAATGTTTGTCTTTTGCTTGTCCATTTCTTGCGGTTAACAAAACTGTTGGTTATGTAATAACAGGTTGTGTCACAGCATAATTCAAGGAATTTTTTAAGATCAAATGAAGCAAACAAGAATCTTAAGTGGGAGATGACATCGGAAACAATCCTAACACAACTTAAAATGGATTCCAAGGTCCCTAAGGAGCTGTATAGCTTGACAAAAGATACCACTGACTATGCTTGGTACACCACGGTGTAAGTGCACTTTCTTAATCCACATGTTCTTTCTATCATATGCTAGAGCATTTATAACAGAAGCGTTAATTCCCAACATCCCAAATTTTAATATAATGCTCTTTGCAGCATGATATTGAATCCCCGGGACCTGTCGATGCGAAAAGATATTCTCCCAGTTTTAAGAGTTGCAAGTCTTGGCCATGCCATGCTTGCTTTTGTCAATGGTCAACTTGTAGGTAAGTATTTCCACATTCCTATCATCGCTGCGAGATATCGAATCAGCTTTGACTTTATCGGTATTCTCATAATTTCATTTAACTGAACGGACAGCAAGGTCTCAAGTTTGAGTTTTTGCAACATCAGTGTATACATATTTAGGTGATTGTGCTAATATCTTTTTCAGGATCCGCACATGGAAGTCAAATCGAGAAGAGTTTTGTCCTCCAGAGCCCTGTGGAATTGAAGCCTGGAGTTAATACTCTTTCACTTCTGGGCGTTCTAGTTGGACTCCCTGTAAGTAGCCACATATATATTGATTGTGGCTAATATCTTTTGCTCAGGATCCGCACATGGAAATCAAATCGAGAAGCAGTTTTGTCCTCACAGAAAGACCCTGTGGAATTGAAGCCTGGAGTTAATCTCTTTCACTTCTGGGCGTGTCTAGGTTGGACTCCTGTAAGTAGCCACGATATATAATTATAGTATACTATGATATAGGTATATAATATATATAGTATTTATATAATATATATAGTCAGGACAAAACTACACTAATTTGTATAAATGATAAAAAATGAATGTTAAGTTTTTTATGAATAAAAAGGATAGCGGGGAGCTTACATGGAGCACAGAATTTGCTGGGTCCTCAGAGGTGTGGAAATCCTGGGGTTTGACACTGGACAACTGGATGTATCCTCCAACGGTTGGGTTCAATTCAGGTACCGTTTTTTATTCCAACCCTTAACGACAAAAAATTAAAATCTATTCACTTTAAATTATCATCTAGCATAAGTGTTTTTGTTTTTTTTTAATAAATCTACGGTAGAATTCATTTCATTAATAAAAATTCATGCTAAAATGAATTTTCACATTTGTTAATCAGAAGCCATAATTACATTTTAAAGTACGATAAATCTTTACTAAGAATGTAACGTCGTAGTGCGTCTTTAGTCATTTTGCTAATTTTTTCTAAAATTTGGTAGAATTTTTGACAATGCAATAATTAATTCCATGGAATTAAAAATCGAAGAAATTCCAAATGAATTTTCATTTCCTAACGCTATATTAATAGCATTGATTATCTTTTAGGATTGGGTTAAACTGGAACCAGAAACGAGAAATGGTATATCAGAAGGAAAGGGATTAAAGAAGGTTAACGCTGGAAGAGGTTCCACAGGGAAAAGGGTCGCTACCTCTTACATGGTACCAAGAGGTAATGAAATAATACTATATATATATATATATATATATATATATATATAGAGAGAGAGGAAAGAGAGAAGAAGAGAGAGAGAAAGAGAGAGAAGAGAGAGAAGTTGAAAAGTAATTAAATTGGGACGAAAAGAATTATGTATTGGTACTCAAATAATTATGATCGTTTCCTTTGTTGGCAGGCTTATTTTGATGCTGCCTGAAGGATGCAAACCTGTTTGCTATTAGTATGATTGGAGTTAAAGTATGATTTAGGGATCAAACGGTCAGTGCATTGGCCGATACTGGATGTCGAATCTCTCCCCTCTAAGGCCAACCTACTCAACCTGAAAGTGGAGTAAATTCCGACATGGTTGAGGGATATATATGTTCTTCAGACAAAGACTGGAGATTTATATATTAATTAGAGCTTTCTGAATCCTTAATATTGTAAAAATCCAGGTACCCCACATTCCAAGATCTTACCTAAACCGAAGAATAACCTAGTAGTAATGCATGTTGGAAGAGGAACCAATCAAAACCCTGAAAGAATAGAGGATAGTACTGTGGATAGAGACGACCAATGCTGCCAAGCTTCATAGGAGAAATCATGCATCCACAAGCATGTGAAGTCATGGGCAAAGACAGGATAACAAATTTATACGGTTTTAATTGATGACGTGAAACCAGCAGCTCACGCTCAAAAGTGTCCAGTCGGACAGGAAAGAATAGTAAGCTGTCCGAAATTCGCCAGTTTTGGTGATCCTTATGGTGCTTGTGGTGGGTTTTATTGCTGGAAATTGCCTTCTGCTAATTCAAAACAGGTCGGTTCGAACAGGTAAAAAATTATTAACTCAGTTTTCGTTTTGTAAAATTTTATATGCGATTTTAGTCTGTAAAGAAACTTTACGTGAATCAAATTGGAACAGCAAATTGCCATGGGGAAAAAGCTTCTTGTGATGTTCCTATTTGGAGAGAGAGCTGTATTTACAAGAAATTAATGATCCTTGCCCCTGATAGTTAGAAAGACACTGTGCCGGTACAAGGTGGGAGGTGTGCCTGAAGAAAGAAGAAGAAATAAGAAAATATCTTTTAGGATATATGATTCCCTATTACTTTTTTTTTTTTTTTTTGTTTTTAAAATAATGTCAACTTCTAGAATTTGTTAAAATTTTTTAAACCGTTAATTAATAGTAATATCCGATTTTTTTTTTTTTTTGTTTAAATTCTGTGAATGAGTTTTTTGGACAGGTTAAAAAATGAAGGATGCATCATATATTTTGTTTAGCCAAAAAAAAAAATTAAAATTCCCATGAATAGAATCTTGGGCTTGTATACCGCCTCCTCTTTATTTAACATTAGACTATTACTTGTTTACAAGTACAACACCTAACAGCTGATATACATCAACCAGGGCAAAAAATGAAAGAATTTCATTGAACAATTAATATAATTATTATTTCTCATTACAACCTATAATTGCCTTAAAAAATAGATACAATGTTAGGTATAGCCAGGTATGCTAGAAATCAACGTTTAAGGTGGGATTGCATAATCAAAACCAGCTTGCTAAATAAGTAGAGTTCGCTACTAGTGTCACGACCCATTTCCGTGGGCCGGGACCGGCACTAAGGGCCCAGGTAAGCCTTAAGGCCCCCGAGGGCCGCGTAGTAAAAGCCTAAATCTCAAATTAAACAACCACTAGTATCTAAACCAGGGCCTATTGTCAACAATAAAATTATAATCACATTAATGGGCCTTTACTGCTCACGCTCTTCTGCAGCTAAATTACATGAGATATTTATTTATAGTGTGAACGTGCTAGACAATATCCAATAGTAATACACAACCCTGATAAAACACTGCGAGAGTTCAATAATAATCCTGATATAGAGTGAATTATACCATCCCAAAATTAGGAACATACAAGGAAATGTAAAGTTTACATTTAAATTTAACTCGCGGAGAAGATTGCAGAGCTTCAGTCGGATCAAGCCTGCTGTCCTAGTAACCTGGGAGGTTGGAGAAGAAGGGGTGAGTTTTAGCAAACTCAGTGATAATAATAAATAATACAACAACCGACATATAACGTACAAAGGCAAAATGCAGAAACCTAGTGTAATACTGAATGAACACCAACAGTCAAAATCATA
>NW_023591276.1:0-13684 GCF_014843425.1 Jatropha curcas | reverse complement strand
AAAAGGATTTTCTTAACAAGGCTCATCTTTCTTAAAAATTTCCCTTTTCGAAAAGTTCTTCAAAAGGATTAACTATATTGTGTAAATCATAGAATTTTATTTCAGCAATAGTTTTCTCCTTCTCTCATTACTAAACATTTCATATTCTCTCCAAAGGATATTTATTCTGGATTCTTTCACTCTATCCGTCCCTATAGGTAACTCTAAGTTTCCTAGACTTCCGTTACAGACTTGCATCCAGACATTGTTATATTCTGGATGCAAGTCTGTAACGGAAGTCTAGTGGAAAAACTTAGAGTTACCTATAAGGGTACGGATAGAGTGAAAAAGAAATCCAGAATAAATATCCTTTGGAGAAATATGAAATGTTAGTATGAGAGAAGGAGGGAAACTATTGCTGAAATAAATTCTAGATTTATTTTAGCAATAGTTTCTCCTTCTCTCATACTAAACATTTTCATATTCTTCTCAAAGGATATTTATTCTGGTTCTTTCACTCCTATTTCCGTACCCTTATTAGGTAACTCTAAGTTTTTCCTAGACTTCCGTTACAGATTGCATCCAAGAATTATTAACAAAATGTCTGGATGCAAGTCTGTAACGGTAAGTCTAGGAAAAATTAAGTGTACCTATTAAGGGTAATCGGATAGAGTGGAAGAATTCCAGAATAAATATCCTTTGGAGAGAATATTGAAATGTTTAGTATGAGAGAAGGTAAGAAAACGTATTGCTGTTTAATAAATTTCTAATTCTCACTCTATCCGTACCCTTATAGGCTCACTCTAAGTTTTTCCTAGACTTCCGTTACTCAGACTTGCATCCAGGACATTTGTTATATTCTGTTGATCTAAAGCACATTGAAGAATATTAATATCTTTGGCATTTACAGAAATTATCATTCCAATCGCTCCCTGCTCTCATTCTTCTTCTGATTTTCTAATCTCTCATTTTCTACAGTTTCATAGGAATACAAGGATCAGCAATTGACGTTCCTCCAGCAGCTATGTCCACTGATTTTATGAAATTTTCCAATTTTGGGTTTTTCCAATAAGGAGCAATAGAACCATTAAACAAAGGAGGTCTAGAGACAGCTGTTAACGGCCCCAAATTTTTGAATCTTAAAATAATATTATGTTTATCGAGTTTCATGAATGGTGCTACAGAAAGGGGATATATTTTTATTTAGATTCGAGGAAAGATATTGGTATGATTAACTATGAATGGGTAGTGATACCAGTTGTGAATAGTTACCACCGTTCTGTTGAATGTACTACCGGTCCGGGAGTCGGATATTATATTGGTCCAGAAAATTATATATATGTTTTTATATTTTTCTTAATATTTTTTGGAGGTATGTATGCATGATTTTTATGTAAGAAAGTAAGGTAATGAATATTTTTGGGAGAATTTAGATAATTAGGTGAATAGTGAATTATGATGCTTTATTAATTAAGGAAATTTGAGGAATAATTTTTTATGGAATAAATTTGAGAATTTTGTGGAGATAAATAATATTGTGAAGGAATTGAATTGGAGAATTATTTAGCATTTAGATGAGCTTTAATCTTAGCCATCCAAATTATGGGGAAAAGACCAAAATACCTTTGATCACTTCTATAAGGTCAACTTCAAATATTGAGGCAACCACTTTTTTCTTTTCTTCTTCTTCTCTCTTCAACGCCACTTCCTTCTTCTTCTCTTTGTTTCTTCACTTCTTACTTGTGTAACATCCACCAAATTAAACCCACCCAACATTGATTAAGTTAATTAATCTTAGAGGAATTAAGCTTTGAGAAGTGATTTGTTGGTGGATTAGTTTCAAGAAATTGAAGGATTCTACTTACAGCCAAAAAGGTTGGGCGAAACCTTACCATGGAGTAAAGGCAAAGTTAGGCAGCTTAGGAAAAGCTTTAATTTAAGCTTGCTAAACGCTTTATTTTTAAGGTTAGTGTTCATAAACACACTTACCTTACTTGAATTTTTTGATTTTGTGATTTATGCTATCATACCATGTATTTTTGGGATTTTTGTATGAAATTGATTGATTTTGGTTGAACTTTGGTTGCCAATAACATTGCTCTTGGGTTGATGTTTTGATGAGTATTTAGTATGTGGTAGGAAATCTCTTACCTTGTATCTTTTGTTGTTCATGTTCTTTTCATGGATTGAAGAAAAGCTGAATTTGGAAAAGGTTATTGGTGAGATTAAGGACTAGTTTTTTCGACCATTTATATTTTCCATTTGTGTCTGAGTCCTTCATGAAAGTTTTACGGTCTACTTCTTAGCTTTTCCAACCCCCAACCCATCGTCTTGTGTCCAATTTGGAGATACATAGCTCAACTTATGGCTAAAACACCCAAACTGACTCTGTTGTGTCGGGCCACATGCATCACTGAATCGAGTGCCCATTTTGACCACTATAATGACAAGATTAGGATCTAAGTTCTTCATAAAGGTTGTTTTCCTGTGTCTTGAGACTTCCCCTGTTCTGGATTGGTTTAATTTGAGTGTTTGGTTAAGTCGAAATTCAATAAACAATGGACTTGGCTCTGCTGAATCAGGTCTGGTCTGTTAGTCTGTGTTCCTAGTGATGCGGAACCCTATGGAAATTAATTCCAAGAACTCTATGACAAGATTTGCTTTCATAACATTTTTGTATCATTTTATCTTATCTTATTCTAATGAATCTAATTCTATTCAATTTGAGACTATACTCAAGTTATTTGTCTTAAAAACACAGCAAAGGTCAAGGATATTTTAATGCTGAAATTTCCTATTGCCTTGACTCATAGGTTTATTTGGATAAATGTTGTATGAATCATGTGTGATGAGGTTCTCTTGATTATTTGTATGTTTGAGGATTGATTTTGACAAAAATTAAGATATAAGGTTGAAAGTGGTTATTTTGTGGATGTGTTTAAATGTATAATAAATGGGAAAAATTGTGGAAATTTTGGGATAAAGTGTGGAATTAGTTTAGGATAATGGCATGATGAGGATAGAAATGATTACCTTTGGTGCATAAGAGTTATGTTAGTATGCTTGGTTGGAGAAGGAAAATTTCCTCCCCTTAGGTTTTCATAAAGAGGGCCAAACCACTTAGGGTGGTTGCTATCTTACCAATTGATCTGGGCTGTGGTCCCTTCTTAACATTTGTACAATTTTGTCTTAGCTTTCTAATGAATCTGATTTCATTCAATTTAGAGGCCCATAACTCAAGTTATATTTTAAAAACCCAGCAAAGGTCAAATTTATGAAAATGCTGAAAAGTTCTTGATTTATGTACTTTTATACTATATTAAGTCTATATTAAGTCTATACTATATTAAGTATATATATCTATAGTGTTTTGAGTAAGAATTTTAAAATGATGGGTATTAAGAAATGAAGAGTTTTTTATTAAGAATTATTACTTTGTGAAAGAATGATTTTGATTTAGGCTCTACTATGCATGATTGAAATGTGGTATGATGAGATTGATTTTGTTATGTGTAAAGCTATGATCATATGCTAGGGTTAATCAGCCCTTAATTAATAGGCGGGACGCGCTTATTTGTGTGATGGGGTGGGCTTTTCATAGCCACGTTGGTGCTTTCATAGGCCACGATTGTGTGATGGGGATGGTGCTTTATAGGCCATGGTGGTGCTTTCATAGGCCACGATTGTGTGGATGGGGGTGTGCTTTCAATGGCCACGGTGGTGCTTTCATAGGCCACGGATTCAAATCTGCTTATGTTCATTCTGCATTAGTACGAGCCTTAAACTAAAGAATTAAATATTTGTATTTATAATCGTCTTATTTACTTCAAAGTATTTTGAATTAAACGAATGAGATCATATTATTTTAGTAAACCTTACTTGGAAATTAATGATTATTGTTATTCAAATGGAATTTTTCAAAGATGATATTCCGGTACATGGTTTATAACATAAATAGTATATGTATTTGGTATAATAAAATGTGCAAGTAATGAATTTATGAGTTGAAAGAATTAATTCTTTTATGTATTAATTAATAGGTTTATTTGATATTTCTTTTTGATATAAATGTACATGTTGGTTGAAATTTTAATTGATTTTATGTCATTTTGTGGTTTTAAGTAAGTTTGCCATCACAACTTTAGTAATATGTGAATTATGAGCGAATTATGAGCACCACTGAGTTTTATACTCAGCGCGTTGATTTTTATCATGCGCAGGTTAAAGACTGTGGTTGCTGCTTGAAGACTAGAAGAATAGCATCAGGGCAGATAATTTGGTAGTAGTCGATTGAGATTTATGTACTTAAGAATTATGGCATGTATAATTATTACATTTTTGGGAGATTATGTTATTTGAATTATAACTTAACTATGTAATAATAAATTATTTTGGTGTATATATTTGGAGATGAGCATAAGATTTATTAAATGAGTGAATATGAAATATTTCAAGTCAGTTGATATGATTAGTTCATTAAGACTTGATATATATAATGAATGCAATTAATTGATGAATCTAAAATACTATTGAGGATTTATTCAGTTAAGAAAATATAAAAGTGTTGTTGTGTTATAATAGTGTTAAGTATGTGTTATGATGATTATCGCTGTGAGTGATGTTTGGGAGTGTTGGAGTGTTTGTGAATTGTGGAGTGTTATTGATGTTCACATGTTATGGCAGCGAGCTCAGTTTTTAAAATTGGGAAATTCTTACAAGATATTTATGTAAAGAGAGTTATTTCCCAAGCTCGGTAAATTTTTCAAAAAAAATAACAAAAATAAAAAGAGATGAAAACGAAATAGAGAATTGATATATTTTGGGAATTCTAACGGTCCCGAATGTAAATCCTCGGGTACCTTGTATCAAATATCACTGGGTTTTCCAATTATAATGTCAGATATGAAACCTGACAGCGCCGGAGGCACAAATTCTAAGGTTCATACTGTTTAATGCCTGTTTACGCACTGTGTGGGTAGATTATACTTGGGAAACCTAAAACCGATTATGGACATGATATTATGTCACGAAAAATCAAACGCCAAAGAGAGAGATTTCTTGAGGTGTGTAATAATATAAAATTCTTATATTAATTAGTTGGGTGTGCATCGAATACGGATTTTACCGAATTCTTCGACACCCAACGCGTGTGTCGACCCAAACTTCATCTAGAAAAATTTCCCGCTCTTCTAATTTTTTTTTTTCGAAATCTTAAGCAGACTGCACACTCTTCTTACTCATCTGTGTCCATGCCATGTGAATGACACACGGCGGATATGTGTGGAGTGGGTGCGGGAAGTGAAGCAGCGCCTCCTCCTTCCTCTGCTTCTTTCTTCTTTCCTTTCTCGTGTTCTTTCCCTTTCCTTCTTCCTCTCTTCTTCTTTCGTTGCTAGTGACGCACTGGCGTCGACCTTAGCCAGCAACAACAGAGGCGCGATCCACAGCAGTCGCACCGTTCTCCATCGCCGCGAGCACCGCCTCGCCGCTCCTTCGCGAGCCAAAGGCCAGCAGCTCCGCCATGCCAGCACAGCGGCTTCATCCCCGGCCAGATCGCGCGCGGTCTCAGGTGTTAGCTATCCAGCACGACTCCAGCCACCTGCCTTGCAGTCCCAGTGCACGCAGTTAGATCCAACACGCGTGCAAGTCGAATTCTACAATTTTGCGACAGAAATTAATAAATTTGGATCGCCCGGGCTCCAGTCTAGTGCTCCTCCAGGACAGAAATTCAAAGCTAGAACTTCGCTTCTCCAGCATGTGAGTAAATTGTAAAAATGCATATCAACATGCATTTGCATAGACATTTGTTTACATAACCTTATATATATAAATATATATATTTTATATTAAAGCTCATATTTATTTTATGTTGCATAATTGTATATTTGGATGGATGTGTGTAAATAACGTTGAAAGAATTGTTTGATTACTTGTGCTGTGCATATACTGTGCCTTGTTTTGGTTGAATGGGGATGAAGTGGGGTCACCATGGGTTGTGAAGACTGTTTTCTGTTATATGGATCCTGATTACTTGATTTCTGTTATATTTCTGATTCTGTTAATGATCCTGATCTGTTTCTGTTAGCCGGGAATGGGAGGATCGGCGCCCCCGTGTGCACCTGATAAATTCTTGTTGATTCTGAAACCACAGGATGGCCGCTTGTTGTTGCGCACCTGGAAAATCTAGATTTGATTGCAGCCTGCAGGGTGGCCTCCTGTTGTGAGCGCGTTATGATCTAGATTGGATGAGACCACCGGGTTGCCTCCTGTTGGTATGAAAAAGAAAAAGAGAGGATAAGAAAAAATGAGAGGGCTGGGTCAAGTGAGGTTAGGACCGGCGGCCAGTATGGGGGATCGGCTCCCTGGTGCACATTGTGAGAGGATGAGCCATGTGGAGGAACGGCTTCATCGGGGGTTCGTGGGGACTCCACTGACTAATTTCCACGTGATGTGATAATTTGAAAAAAGGTAAGATATTGTTTGTGGGTGCTGATGTATGACCATAGATTGAATTGTGTGTGATTCATTATTCAGTATATTAGGGCGCATTCCGGTGACGTATGTGGTTGTGTGTATTATTTATTATTATCACTTGAGTGCCAAAAACTCACCCCTTCTCTCCAAAACCTCCCAGGTACTAGGGAAAGCAGCTGATTCGACTGAAAGCTCGCATCTTCTCCGCAGAGTTATAAATGTAAATTTTATATTCTGTTATTTAATTTTGGATGATAGTTACTCTATTATCAGATTATTAATTGGAACTCCGCAGTATAGGGTTTGTTGTTGTATTACTATTGGACTTATTGTTAACACTACACTATAAATTAAATAGTTATGTAAATTAGCTGCAGGTGAACCAGTAAAGGCCCATAAGTGTATTTATATTATATGTGAATAGGCCCTGGTTTTTAGATTATTAGTGTTTAATTGAGATTGAGGCTTACTGTTTTGATGAATTAATTGGGCAAGATAGGTAGACAGATTGGATAATTTAGGCTACTACGGGCCTCGGGGGGCCTTAAGCTTACCTGGGCCCTAGTGCCGCGTTCCGGCCCACGGAAACAGGGGTCGTGACAATTATCTATTAAAAAAATAAATAAATACTCGCTACACTGTGAATACTCAATTACTGCTAATTCAATAATCTTAATTAAATGATTTGTATGTTAAGTTAAGATGGTGTCTCCGGCACCGAATGTGGCATCCGTCGTTGGGTTCTCACGCGGGAGCTCGGCGGGTGAGAGTGTACAGACAGACTTGGCCTTCTAAAGAAGTAAGGAGGAAGTGGGGCTGCCATGGGATCCTATCTCTTAAAGCTGTTAAGCTTTGGTAAGTTCAAGAGCCAAAGCTCTGATACCAGATGTGGGTCCGCCGAATATGTTATGGCACAACCCAAAAAGGGAGTGAATTGGTTTTCTTAAAATAAAAAATTAACTTTAAAAAAACAAAACTTAGAATTCTTATAGCACGGAAAAAAAAATGATGCATTAGTGAGAGTAGTATTTATAATTAGAACTTTCTCACAATGTCTATTCAGAGAATAGAAAGGACTTTGCAAAGTTACAGCTATCAATTAGAAACTGCTTCACAATTTCTTATTCAATTTTTTAAAACTTCTTTATGAAGGAAAACTATTACGTTTAGACACTTTCATTAAAAGTTTAGATAAAATATAAAAAGACTATGTGAGAGACAAGTATTGGAATTCTGAACTGTTTCACAAGCTTTTAATCAAGATTACCCAAATAGTGAAATGTACTGAAAATAGAAGAAAGTTGTTAGAACTTGGTATTTTCACTATGCAGAAGTCCAGAGTTCTAATGTTCAAAAAAGATAAAGCTTATTTCAGTTTTAGAAACATCAATATTAACACTTTAGCATTTCTAAAATATAAACTGAAGTGTAAATAAATAGTATCAAGCAAAACTTTAGAAAAATAAAAAGATTTCAACACAGTTGGTTTATAGTGGTTCGGCACTAACTCGCCATACATCCACTCCCCAAGACTCATCTTGAATCCTCAATATGTTATCTCTTTTCAAGGGTAAGAGGACAAACCAACCAGTACAAGGCAATAGATCAAACTCTTAGATCTACCCGTTGTCCCACTAGATTTTCTAAGGTTCTAGTTAACCTCAACCCTTTCTAGTTTTTTGGCAAAGAACAAAAACTCAATTCAAGACCATTAGAGTCTCTCTCACAGAGAAGGTCGCTTGATAACCTATTCACAATAGCATTTCAGGCTAAGACTATACCACAAATGTTTATTTCAAATAAAAAACCTGTTCTACTAAAGATTACAAATCTAATAGACAGATAAGAAATGCCAAGCTATAAGACAAGAAAAACATATTTAAGATTAGGAGAAAAATCGTTTTTTAAAAATTACAGAACTGCTTTTTTCAAAAAAAATACGGTTATAAAATTTCTTTTCTTTTAAAGATAAAATGTAAAGTATTAAGACGAAAAAAAAATAAGGGGTGAGAGTAAGTTTTTGAGAGATAAAAGATATGATCAATGGACGAATACTCTTAAAAAACGAAACTCTTTTTCTCCCCATGTCTTTTAAAGAAAAGATTGCCTTTTATAGAAAGGATTAATAATTCTCGTTAAAAAAGTAAAATCTCCTTTTTCAAATAAGAATATTGGGACTTTCCATTTTTTAGAAGGATAGAGAAATCTTTGTTACCCAAATCTTTTGAAAGTAATATTCTTTCTTTTTAGCAAGCGATAAAAGAAAATCTAACTTTCCTTTTGGAAAACAAGATTTTCAAAAATTATTAAGAAATCTTTTTCGAAATAAATATTTACCAAAAACGGTCTGAGATAGAATTCTTTCGTTTAGGTAAGAAGAATAAAATTAAAGATTTGAATCTCTTTAAAATTTTTTTCAAAAATGAAAAGAGATAAAAAATCTTAGTTCGATTTATTCTTTTACCCCAAAATCGTTTGAGACAAAAGTCTCTTTTAATTTAGGTAAGTGAATATAATTTCAAACCTTATGAAGATAATTTTCGGAAAAAACTAAAACAAGCTTTTTTCAGATATATTACAAAAAATTATTAAGACAAATCTCTGTCCATTTATAGATAAGATAATCAAGGAACGAAAAAAGCTTTTGATTTTAAAGGTTATTTTCGAAAAAATCCTTTTGATAAAGAAGAAGAATTAATTTGCTTATAAATGGATGTTCCTCTAATATCCTACAATGAATCCTAAACATCTAACCCACATAAGGTCTTCTAAATAGTCTTCAGATCCTTGAAATTGTAGGACTTTGCCTTGTTTATTTTACCTTCTATATATAATTTGGCCATAAAAATATAATAGTACAAATATATAATTAAATTTATTGTTTTGTTTCAATCATCAAAAATCTCAAGATAAATTATGTGACCCTTGGGCCAACATCTTGAACCTCCAAGCCTAAGAGATTTGATAAGGCTTCACATCCTCTAGAGTGAAGTGCCAAAAATTTCCACAAGGCAGTTGGTTGGTGTATCGGTATGAACGTGAATGTGCTCCAACAACTCTTCTTAGAAGAAGAGTCATTACGTTTCAAGTTGCCGCTTGCTTTGTTTCAAGCAAAGAATTGATGAGCCTCTCTAATTAGTCTTCCTTCATCGCCATCATTTGAGAATTGAAGAGCTGTCCCTCTTTAAGCCGCAAACCCATTAGGTCCTCAACCTTACATGTTCACCCCTTACCTCTGTAGGAAATAGAGCTCTTCTCTAGCTTCCGCGTTTGCTCTCTGTCTCAATATTAACAACTTTCGTTCTGTAGTGGTCTTTCTCATCACAACCATTTGGGCTCTTGGTACTTGTTGGATCAATCAGGGAATCAGAAAAGCCCCCCAAATGATGGACTAAAAGTTATCGAAACATATAATTTGTGCCTACCTTATAAAAAGAAAAATTTACAAGTCAAGTTACGGGACAATCAGAATGTTGAGCTGGGAAGCATGAACACATTCAAGCAATTATATACAAACAAGAGGGGAAGCGGAGGAAAGTGGGGGCGAGCATTAAGTCCTAGCATCCCTATGACTGCTCTACTCTACTATGAAACACCCTGCGCTTATATATCTCCGCAAAACACTGAGCAAGATTCGAGGTAAGAGGAGAATCTTTTATTTCATGAACGGAACCATAGAGAATCCAGTATAGAATTATGGGGCCCAAAGTAAATAATCGACCACTAGCATTAGTGCCGTGGTTTTTGGTGGAGACCAGTGTACGTCTCTTTCCGACATTTGGTAAATGTTGAATTGAGCATCAAAGAACTAAAATATTATAAAATACTTAATTTCTTCATTTGTTAAGGCGTTTTAAAAACGATTCACGAGGAAAACAGAAAGATATCTAGATAACCGTTGAAATTTGTCTGGACATGATGGGCAAAGGCTCTTGTATAGAGTCGAAGGCTATAGAATTAAGGGGTCTTGGAGGGATATCAAACAACTTTAGAAGTTAATCGCCACGTAATTAGGTATGGTTTCGGTCCATTGTTTCTTTGACGGGAGATTTACGAAGATAGGGACAGAAGCAATCAATCAAGGATAGATAATACGAATATATCCTGTCCATTTGTGACTTTGAGGTATTTATAGCCAAAAAAGGTGTACTTGACTTTATGTGTAGTAGGTTGAGAAGATAATGAGAGATAATATCTAGAGTTGTGCGCTCAGAATGTAATATCCTCGTAGAAATTTATATAACCCAAATATAGATTACAGTCCCCTAAGTTGAGTGGAATGGAACAGTTGTACTCCGAAAAAAAGGAAGCATTTACCTCAAACGCCAATTGATCACCTTAAGGTTGTAGGGGGGAGGGTAGTAGAGACGTGAGATGTTTATAGAAGAAGAAGATCCTTAGGATTCATTAACTCCGCACCCTAAATAGCAAAATGGGGATTCTATATAGGAAAATATGAATCTAATTCATTTGATAATTATACAATAGAGGTCGTCTCCATGTGATAACTTAAAGGAATAGATAATCTTCAACCATCCTCAGTTTGGAGCTACTTGTTTATTAAAGGAAAGCGTATGATATTAAGAAGAATTAGTGTGAATCATTGCCTATTGGACCTAAGTACTGTTACAGAATAAAAGGTAACAAATTTACAGTGAATATATATCAGGGAAGCTATCGGCTCCATAAAAGACCAAAGATAAGAATATATATCTAATGGAAAGGAATTCAATGTGGGTTCTTCTCGTAATTCTATGATCTCACGCAGTGCAGGGACTCGCATGATTAGCCACCTATTACAAAAAAAGATTGCAGGGGGGAGAGGAGGTTCTCTACTTGAGAGGAATGTCGAGTAGTGTTTAAAATCGGCAGAAAAGAGATGGAAAAAAATAACAAATCGAAGCCCAGAACGGAAGCAATTGAACATTATAAAGGGTATATAATATAATTTTTATAAAAAAGATAAAAAGATAAGCCTGTTCCCATTTCCTTCTTTATCTATGAACTCATATTAAATCCCTCGGAAAAAGGTCTCTCTTACTTTGATAAGAAGATTTTTAAGCCTATATTTGGATTCCTTACGCCACCCTAATAGAAAAGTAAAAAGAAAGAGAACTATAAATTCTTCGTCCTAATCAGAAGCTGCGAATTCTTTTTGTGGATAAGAATGCATAAACTGACCTAAAAAATCCAGCTCCGGGCCGTTTCTAATAACTAGGTAGCCCCATGAAGAGAGGTCCCACCAGAAAGCTGTTATGTCATGACAACTTAGGGAACATTGAGGATAAAAAAAGGATATTACAAAGGACAAAAGCTCATTACAAAGTCTGCCTAAGCTGTAAATGCCGGCAGTTTAGTTGGATCACAGCCTTAAATTCCAAAAATGAGGCTTTAATTTCTAGCCGGAGTGCACTTATACGTGAAAGATGAATCTAGAGGATATGGTGAATTCTTAAAATATGCTGAAGAAGCACACTAACTATAAAATAGGATCGATACAACAAAGTAAATATAAGAAAAGAGCCTTGTTATTTACAAAATTAGAATTAATGTGGTCTCCTCATCATGATTTGTGCCTGAAGCTTTCAATTCCTCTCTAATTACGGATTAGAAACATAACACATCCAAGGTACAAATCAATACCTATACACTCTCTTCACATATCATGTTTTATGCTGATACTTATACCTCTAGAGGATCACAAAAGTATTTATGTGAATCATTAAAATAACAACATCACATGAAAAATCTCAATTTGAGAAGGTTAGAGCTTCGCCATTGTGCCGAAAAATCACCGAAATCCGTACGTCCATCAGCCCATATTATAATAAAAAAAGTGTAGAAAGGAAGAGACAAAGGCGAATATGGTTAAGTATTTTTTACCAGTGACACTTTACCTGGTGGGATCTAGGAGAAAGCCAACAAGTGAGATAGTGCTTTTAAGTGGAGACTGACCATCAAGTATATGACGTGCAACACTCTATTTGGCCACAATAGCTATTCTGTGACTATAGACTACCGTCGCAACCATAGAGTGGCATTGAAAAAAAAGACGAATAAAAGGCGCTCCATAAAAAACCGAAGGAGTGTTGGATGTTTCTCCTAGGGAAATATCTAATAATAGGTTATACCCTCTGACATGTAAAATATCCCAGATATAGGCACCAGATGCTTATTTATCAAGAAGTAGTAACCCGAGTTGTTCCAAAGTTAAATTTCTTAACTACTAGACCGAGTACACCACAAAAAGCAAATAGTTAAAGAGATTTGGTAAATAAAAAAGTAGTGAAGGAAGGGAAGAAAATTTAAATAAGGCTAATTAACAACAATTCTCTACTTTTTGTGATTCATCTTTTAGTATGTAAGTAGATCATGTTGGACGTGTCAGAAGAAAAATTTAGGATGGGATGAAAGTGAACAAACCGCAGAAACCACAATGTGGTCTAATTCAATTGGACTTCTAAATGCAAAATACGAGATTCAAGATTAAGAGACGTTTAATTGTACTTTTTAAAGGAATTCTTCATAAGATCTATTGCTCTAGACCGATTGCGCCTTTATTAAGAAGAAAACTACCTTTGCATCCATTGACAATTAATCAAATAAAAATGTTGCTACACCATAAATCCAAGGTATAACACAAGTTGCCTTTAGATTTTTATTGGTTGAGTTTAAAAATGCAAGAAGGCTGTTCCCCTTCTTTCCAAAAGAATCCACCTTCCTACACCTCTTCAATGACTATATTATTGGCAAATGAGGGTGGGTGGCCTTATTGGAAGGGCTGGACGTGGCAAAATGCCAAGTAAAGTAGTTGGAAGTGCCAAGAATAGAAACAACTTCAAAGACATAATGCCGGGGGCTCAAGCGTAAAGCCCCAATTGGTGCTGCTGAGTGAAATGTGGGTTTACCCAACTTCTCAATAAAATTCAAGAGTACAATTTGTTCCTGGGTGGTACGGCAAGAGAAGTGAAGATTGAACGATGGTTTTTAGGGGAAAGGTTTGATTTTGACGGGCCCCAAAAAGCCCTAACATGCTTTTCCTGGTTTTTGGTGCTGTGGTACACCTTTGGGAGATTTGCCCGTATGTTAAAATTGTATTATATTTTTTTAGATTTTCTTGGTGTAACCCATGAAATAAAAAAGGAGGGCTGTTGGGTTATAGGAGTGTGCTGTGAAACTTAAAAAAGGATATCTTCTCCACAAAATGCAAGAACATTCTTCTCTCCTTCTTATT
>NW_023591275.1:0-33088 GCF_014843425.1 Jatropha curcas | reverse complement strand
TTACTGTTGGCGAGTGGACTTTTACTGTTGGCGAGTGGACATTTACTGTTTTTGCTGAGTGTTTTGGCTGCTGGCCGAGCTGTCCTTTGGGCCTTTTACTAAAAACTTGGTGCCGCTTTGGTGGGTGTTTTTTACAAGAGTGAAGGAATCAAGGTTCCTTCGGCCTAGTTACATGATTCAGAAATAAGATGAGGAACGATTGACTGGTATGTCCTTCTTTTTCTTTTTAGCTTTTCTTTTCTTTTTTTATTTTTTCTTTTTGTTTTAACTTCTTTTTTCTTTCTTTTTTACTGCTTTACTTTGATTTATGCTCGATTTATCGCGTCATCACTTTTCGTCACTAGATGAAACTAGCATGATGAGGATGATGGTTAAAACGATTTACCACTTGCCTTTATGGTGTTGTTAGTGTTATTGAAGATTTACTGGAGGATGCACTTTGAAGCTTTACTGCTGTGGATGGGTTTTATGGGCTGATTTGACTGGTTGAGGAGTTTTGTTCAACATCTTCTTGACAGATCGAATCTATATTCTTCTGCTGTTTTGGCTGCCAGCTAAATCGGGCCTGACATTGGGTTTTGGATACCAAACTGGGGTTTATCCTGAATAGCTAATGTATGGGCATAGGTTAAATGCTGGTTAGATGGGAAAAACCTGGATAATTTATTGCTGGATCCTATTGACTACATACTAATTTTATGTTCCAGTGGGTTGGAATTCTTGGAATGATCCCCACCATTTTATTTATGTCTTTTTATTATCATGGATTTGGCTTCCTGTGGAAACATATTGATAATCAAAATTACCTATTGATATACCCATGGAGTTAAAGAAGTCATACAATAATACATCAAAGAAGGAATATGAACTTCTTCAGGTTTAGGCGTTTATAATGGTGTTTGTTAAAGAATTGGGTACCCCAAATTAATGGATATCATGAGGAATGATTTCCTCGGAATTCCTTTTAAATTTGCCACCCACCGTTTAAACCAATTTGGGGGTATTTTAAATCTGTGACGTTATTTTGATCAAAATAATTATTAACCATGAATGAGTAGTGGTGAATTTTTGAAGACAAAATATCGTTATCCCACGCTTTTTTTAAATCAAATAATTATAAACTCATATTTATATTTATGTAATTCCTTTAAATTTACTGGCGTTACTAAAGAGATACGGGCCAATCCTTAGTGATGCGATGACGAGTTTTATTTTTATAGAAGAATAAAAAAATTATTCCATTTTTATTTCCAAAAGTATGATTTGATGTTTACTGACTTCAGTATCTAATAATATATTATCTTTTAATAGAGCCTGAGGTTTTGAACAAATCTGTTGGCATGAAAAAACCATTCTCAGAGATAATAATTTTTTTATAAATTTGCCAAGGATTATTATTGATTATAACCATCCTCAACTTCGATTTCAAAACTCAAATAAATTTTTATTTCCAAACCATTTATTGGTATATTCACCAATAGATTATTATTGGCATTTTTGGCAAAAATCCACAGCCAATTTCAACGGATTTTGATTAACTCTTTACTGTTACCGTTTGAGACAGGTAGCCGTATCATAGCGGGACGATCGCTTTAGATTTAGAAGGAACATACCTGGGTCCTCTGTAGAAGAGGATGCCATTTCCCTGCAGTGCTTTAAATTACTTCAGGAGATGAGAAGTCCTCACCATTTTTAACGGTCTTTTAGGAGAAGTGGTTTTTTAGTATTTAACGGTTTTTACTAAGATTCTTCAGAAGTGCTAGAAAGAGCTTTAGTTGGGGGAGCTGGAATCTTTGTTTTTAATTTCTTCCCTTATCCTTCTTTCTCCCCATTTGTCTGTTAAGAAAAATTCGTCTAGTTAGGAAAGTCTGAATATTATATCATTACCTTTAGTATATTCTTATGTCCAAATTCAAAAAACTTAAAAAGCGCTGATCCATCGAGCAAAATTTGTTTAGAGAAGGTTTTGGACAATCTTTCTTCAAAAACTTTTTTGGCAGATTTACATCAATTACGAAGTAAAAATTTTATTTAAAAGATCAGATTGAAATTATTATACAAATAACAATTACTTTTAAAATTTCTTTTTTAATGTAGAATAATTTAATTGAGTTTGGTTGAAGTCCAATGACCTGAAGTATATTGGATTATTCTTTCTTTACCATTAATTTTTTGTTTTAAAATGCCTCCATAACCAATATTATAAGCATCAGTTTCAACAATTTTAAAAGCATTAGGATCAGGAATATATAAGTAAGAAATTTCTTTTACTAATGATTTTATCTTTTTTACGAGTTGAGTATGCTGAGTTGTCCAAGGACGAGCATTTTTACAAAGTCTATTATGTAAAGGTTTTATCATGCAATTTAAATTTGGATAAAAATCAATTACATAATTTAAACAACCAAGAAAACGTTATAATTGGGGTTTATTAGTTGGGGTTTTAATTAGAAATTTCATCAGGAAATCTTTTCACCAAAAAACAAGTGCTCTTTCTATAGGTTGGAATCCTTACCTTGTTCTATATGAATGTTCCTAAAAATCTTATTTTTAGTTTTAAAAAAACAAAATCTATTTAGCTTTATACTTAACTGCTAAACCATTTTTCTCAGATGACCAATACAAAACGTTTTTTTTAAATGTTTAAAATGATCTTCTAGAGTTGTACTAAATATAAGCACATCATCAATATAAACAATACAAAATTTAGAATATGGGTTAAAAATATCATACATATTCCACATCAGAAATTAAAAGGGTAATAAATGGGGTTCTCACAGTGTGACCTGTGACGAAATACTGGCTCTTACCCTACCAGGACCCCGGGCGGCTAGCCACCGCGGGGGTTGGCCTTGTCGTGAGGCAAGATATGGTGGCTGTCTGTGCCTTTGGCCGGGTCCCATGCCGTAAAACATGTTCTGAGGTATCTCAAGTGGTCGCTGAAAAATCCACGGTTTTATGGGAAACCTACATCCATTTTAAAGCTGTATTAAATGGTTTATAATCTTATAACTAATCTGGGAAGCACCAACGTCTTTTCAGCCGTTTTTTACTTCACCATAAAAATGCTGCCAGCAAGACCATGTTACTTCCGAGATTTTAGAAATTATTTTTATTAAGTAAAATCTTGAAATTTCATTTTTACAATGGTCAAATTCAATTCCAGGGATCATCAATCAATTCAGGACTCATCTGAATTGGTCTAGCTTTAGTTTTAATGGTTTTTTCATCAAAATCTTTTTCCTTTTTCATATGGTAAATCTACTATGTGTTGTTTACGATCCCAAAAAACATGTGGATGATCAGCACATAGTTCCTTTTCCATATATTCTTTTAATGTTGTGATTTTATCTTGTATTTCTTTAGTCTCTAATTGTTGTTTAATTTTGTTTAAACACATATTATTTCTTGTATCTTTGAAATCTTCTTCTCTAGATTTAATTAAAGAATTGATCTCTAATATTTTAATTGAATGAGCTTTTAAGAGATTTAATTACTTCTTCTTAGGTTTTTCAGTGAATTCTAACTTAACTGTACTATTTCTTATTTTAAATTTAATACAATCCTCTTTAACTGAATATGGTGTTATTAGTGATGAGCATTTATTAACTGGAGTGCCTAATATTACCATCATCATTTATCTGAGGTGAAAGTAAAAATACCTGTGTGGTATTTCTAAGGCTTGATCCTTGAATTATTGCATCTGTTTTTCTATAATTTCTTCAAGTTTAGATTTGGTTGGCTGTACTCTAATTTTCTTTAACCAATATCTTTTAGGAACTAGATCAGATTTTATACAGTTTAAATCTGCACCTGTGTCAAAGAGTGCAATTGCATCTATCACAAAATCCTTTATTTGAATGTTTATTTTTACTAAATATTTTCGTGAAGTAATTTCTTGTAATAGATTGAGAAAATTACAATCTACATCTTCATCTAATTCATTTATTTGTCCATTTAAATTATTATCTGATTCGTCTTCTTCTGAGGAAGAACTGGAAATAAGTTGGGAGGAAGAACTAGAAATAAGTTGGGATTCTAGTATTTTTATTTTTTTAGAGTTTTGTTGAAGTTGGGTTTTTAATTCTTTTACTTCATTTTTTAGCATCTTAATTTCTTTATATAATTCTTTAGTAGATTCATCCGCATTTACCTTTTGAGGTTTATTTTTATTTAAAATGGTAGTTAAATCATAAGTATTAGACTGAATTCTAGGAGTAATATCTTTTACTTCATTGTCGTCTTCAAAACTTTTTATTAGTTTTTTAAGAAGTTTAGCTTTAGTTTCTTGATCTTCAATACCATTGACTACTGTTAATAAATTACTTTGATCTTTAGATAACATGTTTAAAGAATATTTTGATGAACTGGAAGAACTTGTATTAGTTCCTAATTCATCAATTTGATTTTCACTTTCTTCACTTTCATTAGTCTCAGATTCCGAGGAATCCGAATCAATATAGAGTTCGTATATTTTATTTAAAACATTTTCTTCCAAATTTAATTCATGTAATTTTTTATTAAATTCTTTGATTGGTATGAACTAGTTAAACAATCTGATAAAAGTTTAAAAGACCATTGAACTAGTTATATATATATATATATATTAATCTCTAAAAAAATCTATTTACTCCCAAAAATAATAAAATCCAATTGTCTTAACTAAAACTATCGTATGTCTATATCTATTTAGAATCTAGCATAGCATCTTATGTTAGAAACCATTGCATTCATGCGACTAAAAATAAAGTGCGGAGGTACAAAACCATAAAAAATTACTTCCTTTTTTTTTTTTCTTTTATTCATTAAAACACCATTTTAGCAAATTATATGTGAAATGACCCGAAAAATTATTTTCAAAAATTTTTCATTTAAAATTCTTTGAAGTTTTAGATCATCGACATATTTTTTTTGTTAAAAAAGCCTTCCTTTTGAATTATACTAATTAATTGTCATAGGTTAATTTACTATAGGGTAAGGTTGACCATGTTTGTTGTTTAATATGTTTCTTTTCTCCCAAGAAATAAGGTAACCCAGCTAAAAACTTTTCTTTTCAAAAGCCAAGTTGTTGTTGGAGTTCATCACAAATATGTTTCTACACTCAATTATAAGTCATATGTAATAATCATTTGTAAAAGTATCAATGAAACTATCATTATTAACAATCTGTCACGACTCGTTTCTGTAGGCCAGACCAGCACTAGAGCCCACGTATTTATCTACAAGGTTTAAACTCATAATTCACTGCATCTTGAATTACTTCACCATTTTCATCATATATAGGTTCACCTTCATCATATATTTGAATTGAATTTAGGATTTCTAAATGTTGTTGGTCAGTGAGATGATAATCCCACCATCCTTTAAGTTGGCTAGTAAATCCAGCAATTAAGATTTCTGCTATAGCTTTATCAGAAATGATTGACTGTGTTTTATAAGCATTTGCAGCCATTGTATCAAGAATGCGGTACGAAGTCCCTGTCGCGGCGCCCATACACCAGGACAACGCCCATACACCAAGATCGTGACAACCTGCAGTACCTCAGAACTTAATTGAGATATAGTATTAGGTTTAACAACAATTCCCCTAAGTCCTGGTGCTCTCATTTTTACTATTTCTCTATGATGATTTATATAGGAATTGATTTCAAATTGTTTAAAATTTTCTGAGTCAGGTTTCACTAAAACATCAAAGAGTTGGTGTTTTTTCTTCTATCATATTTACAGATGCTTGGAGGAGTTTCTCAGGAGCTACTTGTTGAATAGTCGCAGAACTACTACCTGAAGTCTACTTAATTGATCTTTTTAATTTATTTACAATTCTTTTTTAAGCTTGAGTGAGGAAATTTGGTAAGGTTTAAACATGTGAAGATTTTACTATTTCTTTTCCTTTTGTATTTTCCATAACTAAAGGTTTATGTTTATCTTCTAACATATGTTCTATTCGTTTTAATTGTGAGTTTAAACAAATTAAACTTGCATTACTAAAATTATTTTGTTCAATTATTTTTTTATTTACATCATTATCTTGAGCAATTTTATAAGGTGCACAAATAATTTCAAAACCTTAATTGGGTTTAACTTAAGGTGCACAAATAACTTAATAACTTAATAATCATCATTATCTTGAGCGATCGTATCCGCTCATGATACGGCTATTCCATCTCAAACGGTAGATGGTAAAGAATTATCAAATCCGTTGATGGCTGTGGATTTGCCAAAAATCCACTATCAGTTTGGGTTATTGAGTTATTTAATTTATAATCTAAATATTCATATTTTAATTCGCCGAAAGTATAAGTTTTTAATATCTTTTTTATTTTTATTAAATTCCTAGTTTTAGTTATTTCTTTTATTAAACCTTTTTCAATATCGTCTTTACTAAGGACATTTAATTCTCTGTTGATATCACTAACATTTTCAGTTATAGCTGAAGCTGTTTCTGGAGATGTATATACTAAGTTGGACTGTTGATTAACATAATTATCTACAGGATTATAAACTGCCTGTTGGATAGAATGACTATAATCAACTCCTTTCATTTTATTTGGAATATCCGAAGTAGAATATCTGGGTTTTACTAAGGTTTGAATAATGGGTTTATTTTCTACTTTGAGGTTCTTTATATTATAAGCATAAATCACAGAAGGTAATGGCATGAACTAGGTTTATCATCTTCATCCGTTGTAATGGAAGGAAGATGACCCTGTATATCTCAATAACTTTACTGCGATGAATTTTAATGGTAACTTTACCACTTTAAAATTGTTCAATTTTTTGCAAATTCGACATTTGGTTTTACTGGTTCCCTGGTTCAGGAGGAGGTACGACCCCTTCCAATATCCCATTCATCTGGAAGAGTAAATATCTTTCCATTGATTGTTTTAGGTACACCGTATTGGTTTTTAGTTAAATCTGTTTGAAGAAATCTGGTTTCACCAATTTTTAAGGTTGTTAATTATTATTTAGTACCAAAAGCTGAATTCATTGCCCTTATATGAATTTTTATAAATTAAAGCCTATGGAATCGATCCTGCTTCATTTTATAATTTATGAGTTTTAAATTCCAATACTAATACTTTTCTAAAATATTAAATCATTTAATGAGACACGTAATCATCCTGGGGATAGACCTCAAAGGAGATCGGGTCTTCATTAAGCTAGTCTCAAACTGATGCCTAAATAAAGAATCCCTTGAAAATTTAAAAATCTAGCATCTCTTACTAACTGCAAGAATACTAGATTTAATGCCTTCTCTGGTTAAAGGTTTTATTCCTACTTGAATTAATCCTATATGAATATATTTATATTTTATTACTTTTATGATGTTGCAAAAGTTTTAGAAAGACAAAAGAGTTATCCTTTCAAAAGGTTTACTTAATTGAAAATCTCTTTCTTCGGTTTTAATAACATAATCAGTTTTAAATAAATTAAAATTTAGAAATTTTTATAAATTTGTTTCTTTATCACTTAGGAATTTCCCATTCCATCAATAGCTTTAACCTTAAATCTTGTAAAATTAATTCATTCTATTTATTACCCTTTTTAAATTTCGGAAAGTTTAATCTGAGTCTTCAGATCTATTACTAACTAGACCGATCTACATAATAAAGGATCCATTTTATGAAATAACATAATTTTAAATGATAGTGGTTCCGGTATACTAAACACCAAAAGAAATCCGTTATGATATCTCAAGAATTCGGGCCAGGTTATACCCTTCAACTGCCCTATCAAATCGGGAACTTACACACGTTCAAAATAACTGTATCTGATATCTCAAATGGATCTTAGGTGTATAGTTCAATGGAACCATATCAAGACAATCTATGATATATTATAATTTGGAGTCTTTATATGTATACCAATTAGTAGTTCTAAATCACCTAGGCTCTGATACCAACAAAAGAGATTATGTGTAAACCTTGTTTATTAATTTATAAATATTTTAATATCTGAATCTGAGTAATTAAACGGTCATACGAATTAGGATCTTTTTGTAAACAATTTGACTATAGTATAACTTCTCCACAGAAATGTGAGGGCCAATGTTCTAAAACAAATAAACCTAAAAAATATTATGTCAAATAATAATAACTATTATCAATAGGATTATATAATAATATATATATATATATATATATATAATATATATAGTATATTCAATTTAAAATTCCTGGAGATTGGCTGAGTGATTTTATGGAAAATTGGAGTAATTGTAGGTAATTTTACGCAGTACTCCTGCAACAGCTAGAATGGTACCAGCTAGAATAGGTACCCATCCAAGCAACAAACTGAGTGACTGGTTAAATAAGAATCATTAACATAAATTAATATCTTCAAATAAGTGTTAATATAGAGTAATTAACAGTTATGGGGACTTACCTTGAGAAGGAAAGAAGTTCCAACCATAAAGGAGCCTAAAAATGTCCCAGCTGCAGAAACCTTCACATATATGCAAAAGCATATTAGTAATTACTCACAAGATTTATCTGTGAATATAAGATATAAGCCAAAGTAATAACTTCTTGGAAGAAAAAAAAAACGGAAAAAAGTCTATTTATGTACCATTATTAGTGGTTTTCTTCCAGACTTGTCCATTAACATTGCTCCCGCTATTGTTATCGGAACCTGATGAATTGATTTTCAATGGATTGGCATTCAGCCAACTGCTTGAGAGAAACGACAAAGAGCAACTAGAAAAAAATGGATTTAAAGATTTGGTTTATATTTTCTGCCCACTCCCAAACTACTACTTTACCTTCTAAAACAAACTATTAATGTGAAAATGAAAACTGTCTTCGTACCCTTTTTTTTTTTGTTTTTTTTTTAAAATTTTATTTTATTGTTAAAAAATTCTCTAAGAAAAGATATCTAAATAACATCAAAATATTATAGTATATTCGTAACACCAAATCACATAATAGTTTCAATCCCTTGACTTTGTCAATAGGTGCCTTTCCACCACATTCTTTAGTACATTATAAATCTTATAGAGATTATCCGTTGAATTCAAATATAGTTAATCATTAAATCATTCCTTATATTATATCATATAGTTGTTTAATTAATCTTTAACTTGATAAAACTAATAACAATTTTTAATAAGTTCCCAATGAAATAAATACCTAATAATAATTTAGAAATAAATTTGAAATGAAAAGAAATACCTAAAGACAATTTATAAATAAAATTTATAATAAAATAAAGTACCTTTACTGACTTTGTAACTTTAAAATCAAAATGTAGGTCTCTTGTGCATATTAAAGCTTGAACTGTTTCTAGCTTTAAAGAGCTACAATATTGATCAAGTACTCTACCTCCTTCATTAAAAGTAGACTCGGATGCTACTGTATTAACAGAAATACATAATATATCATGAGCCATCCTTGATAAGTAACTCGAAACTTCAGAATATTTGTTTTCTACCAATTTAAGGCATCAAACTTGCTATCTTGTTGTTATTATTCTTAAATTTTTTTTTTAAATGAATGATGCGTTTGGTTTGGTTGGAGGCCTAATAGTGGCCATTTTGCTTTTGGAGAATGTTGGTATGATATAGGAGTGTTTATGAGTGTTTATTGAAAGTGTTTTTGTATTTGGAGATTTGATTGAGTTGTGCCGAAGTGCTGCCAGAATTTTTTTTTCAAAAAAATTCAATATGTGGAATCGTACACTTACCTTTGATTAGGGTAAAGGTAAATAAATTGAACTTAGTGAAATAAATGAACTTAGTGATTTTAGCATTTATATATAGTACCCTTATTATAGATAATTTAGTTAAGTTATAAGCATAAATTGACATTACATTAGTGGTATGTTTTGGAGGATGGTTAGTAGGGGGCGAGAAGAAGAGGAAGGTATACGGCATCGGGTCTCAGGCATCACAGTTTTACTGCGGCTCAGCAGCTCACGCTTCTACAGCCAGCGCAAGACCACAGCCCGAGCACACTAACGAGCACTATACTGAATTACGAGCTCAACTTGATGATCAGCAGAGACAGATTGCAGAGCTTAGAGCGCATGTGATGCGGCTGTCCAGTGAGCCCGATGCTGGTACTTCTTCCTGTAATCCTGCGCCTGCTACAGACCGAAATGTTTCGACGTCTCAACAGCAGCCACTACCAGCTCCTGATCCCGATGCTGCAGACGATACCTTTGGTCACCCCCTCCTGGGCTAACATCACCATCCAGCAGGTACTCCTCCCGGCGATCCGACAATCGGGAAGATCCGACATCTCGGATCCCTGCAGAGAGCAGCAGCATAGATTGATTCAGCATAGATTTGATTTTGGACCTTTTTAGTTTTTCATTTGTATTTTAATATTTTAATTTGTTCAGTACAATAAAAATTATATTTTTATATTGTCCTTGAATTGCGGGTGTGATATATATGTATATATGTCAATTTTCACAGGTGCGGAAAAATTATGCTTTCATAATAATATTTAATTTTTTTTTAATTTTTTTTTCACTTTTGCGACCGATTTGCCACCGATTTGATACCAAAAATTAAAATTTTATATTTACATTTTGCAACCGATTTAAAAAAATTGAGACAGATCTTTCTGCGACCAAATTTGCGACAGAGTTTCCAATTAAACCAAAACCAAAAATTGCGACCACTTATTCAAATTTCCGACCGATTATATCGGTCGCTAATTTGCGACCAATGAAATAATCGGTCGTAAAAGACCTTTGCGATCACGTAATTTGCGACCGATACATATCGGTCGCAGATCGGTCGCTAAGGTAAATTAGCGACCGATGGGAGCCATTTTGCGACCGATTGATCAGTCGCAAAATGACTTTTTTTTTTTTTTTTTTTTTTTTTTTTTTTTTTGTATTTTTTTTTTTTTTTTTTTGTAGTGATGCAATATTGTTAGAATACGAATAGGTTTAATTATAAACTGGTGATAAATAGAAATTTTATAATTATAGCACCATTGGAATGAGAGTGGTAATTATAATAGTTGTAATCATATAATATAAAATTATTATAGTATTAAGTTTGACTATAATACAATCTATAATTAGGATGTCTATAATTATGATACAATTAGAATTTGAATTGATTTAAACTTCCTACAGCAAAACTACATCATTTTGATCGTAAAATGGTTATTGTTGTTGTTGTTGAAATATCTTGATATTAATTATTTATATATGATAATTAAGATACCGAATCAATTTCATTAATTATGTCTGGTATTTAGATTGTCATCATTTTAATAGATATAGAAAGTCTTCCAACGATTAAGGAAAGTATGTAAAGTCAATTAATGTATTTATTTTTTAGTCTAATCTAATTATAATATTACAAGTTAAACCACTAGACAATCAAACAAATCAAGATTTTTGTGAGTCAAATTGAATCAAACTCAAATCAGACCAAATCAATCTATAAACAATTTAAGAGGAGAGAAAAAAAATCATATTTTCTTCTCCTTCTCTTTCTTTCTTTACATCAAAAAGACGAAAGGGGCTTACCGCCTCTTCTTCTCCAATCAAACTTCAGCCACCATTTAACGAGAATAAGATGGTAAATACTCCTCCAATTACGATAATTCTATATCTGATCACCGTTTGATCAATCAAGTTCTTATTTTTACAAACTAAGAAATTCAAATTTTGTTATTTTGAGCTTTTTCGTTAGATTTCACGATTCTAGCCATAATCCTTATTGAGATAAGCTTGAATTCATAGTTTTCTATGAACTAAACTTGACTTTTTATTAGACTTAAAGATTTGATGAAAAGATTTTAAAATTTAGGTTTGATTTCGACAATTTGGGGCTTTTAATGAAATTGATAAAATTTATAAAATTAATAGCACAACTGAGATCTTCGGGAAATTATGATCGCTTTGATGTATAGTAGGCAAATTTCTTAATTGATTTGATTTTTCGACCACTACATATGGTGGCCAGCGATGACAGTTTTCACAAAATCTGATTAATTGAAATTTTGACGATGATACGAGCAACACTACACTATCACATAATCAATAATAAGTCGTTACATCGTCAAGACAATTGCTTAAAATTTCACATGGCATTATTGTTATGTCACCACAATGAACTGTGACTGTGCCAGCCCCAACTTGGGTCAACATTTATATATGTATATATATATATATATATTTTTTTTTTTTTTTTATTATTGTTATGTCAACACAAATTGAACTGTGACTGTGCCAGCCCCAACTTTGGGTCAAACATTTATATATGTATATAATATAATTATAATATTATATAATCCTCGTAATCAATCAAACTACATTAAACAAAAGAAAATAATAATTAGATTAGTCAAATCAGATTCTTTATCGAAGTCTGTGTCAGATACCATGTATATCACGAATACAGTAACGATCAATAAGAGAAATCGCCTTAAACACGGCATCAATTTTAATCGTTAAATCAACAAAATTAATTGGTTTTACGAAAAGTAAATTTGTGATGATATATGCATAATCGATTGCCTTTGCAAATCCAGCGGCGTGTATATATATATATATATATATATATTATATAATATTCCTTATATATATTCTTATCGAAACGAAAAACGAAGAACAATCACACAAAATATCAATAAGAATTTATTCATAATAATTCTAATTATGTTTTAAAATTCATGTACAATTAGGTTCTGATACCACAAATAAGATAAAGCTTTGATTTAGTACTTAAATTTAGAATAGTAATAATTATTATAAAGCGAAAATAATCTACGTATCTAATTTATGGTTTGAAGCAGAATTTCTGATTTGATTCATTGTATTTTCTGTAACCATTACTCGCAAAAAAAATTAGTATTTGTGTGATAAAGACTAAATTTTTCTTTCTATCTCCTTATTCGCGCAGGCAATTTTTAATAGGGCAAGCCAAAATTAGTGTTTAAATATACTGGACCTTTTCATCACAAGTCCTTATAGAATTAAACCTACACTTTAATGTTTAAATATAGTGGCCCACTAAAGGTGCATAAGCCTATTACACAAGTATCACATAAATATAAATTGGACTCCATATAAATATTTTTAAATTATATTTATTCAGTTTGTTTTACAAATTAAAATAGCTCACAATTAATAGTAGCCCACATTAAAAATTCTTACAACAGTATGTCAACTTGTTTAACACGGTCAGATAAATCTATTTATAGGGTTAAGCAAAGTTATATTAATTAATTCATTGCTATTTTTACATTTTTTTTTTTACTTTTTCTATTTTGACTTATTTTTATGGTTTAGCTTTCTAGCATGATTTATTCATATTTGACTATTTCCTTTTTTGTATCTCATATAAGAAAAGAAAACCAATGTTTATAGAATGAAATGAGAAGAAAACAAAAAAAAAAAAAGAAAAGGTAATTTTTTATAGGGGGACTATCTGTATCTTTTTGTTTTTGTTTTATGAATAAAAACGTAAAATAATATTAATAATTATATATATTACTGTCACTCTAATTTTTCAATTGTAATTGCACTATTATTGTAGTTTTTCTTTTTATTATTAAGTGCCAGAAAGAATAAAAGAAATCTCCGTAGTAAACTTTAGATAAGATCAAGTTATTATTAATTAATAAATTAAATTTCTTTCTATAATTTATTTTTTTATATACTTGAAAATAAAATAGTGAATTATATTACTGAAATACCCCGAAATTTTATTTTCAAAACTTTGGAATTATTATTAAATCAAAAATCCGAATTTTTGATAGTATGGGTTGTTAAGACCGAGCAAGTTTAACTTGAGCCCAAATTTGAATTGGGCCCAAGCCCAATAAAATTTGAATTGGGCCCAAGCCCAATAAACAGACCTGTCCGAAAATTTTGATGAAAATAAATGGAATAGCTACTAATATATAAACTAATTATCCTGAATTAACTTAGTGTTATTATTATTGTTGTATTATTAGAAAGTAAGTTGAAGAAATGTTTTATGACCCAACTAAAATAATTAAATAAATCGAATTGGACCCGGAATCAATTTGAATTGTCGAAAACCCCACGAATAATCCAAAAATCGAGTGAAAAAACTCGAAAACCAAACAAAAATCAGACCAAACCGGTTCAAATCGAACCGGAATGGTCTAGAAGCCACTTTCTTTCCTTTTCTCTTTTCTTTTCCTTTCCCTCCCCCCCCCCTTCCTCCCTTCTTCTTTCTCCTCCCTCGCGCTTCTTCTTCCTCGCGCGACATCCTCCCCTCTCTTGCTCACTACGATCTCCGTCCACCAGCCATGGAAGTCGACACTAAGCACTCCATCTTGCTCCTCTTGTCGAGATG
Source organism: Jatropha curcas (assembly GCF_014843425.1). The sequence continues at coordinate 18,795 of NW_023591275.1, read as the reverse complement.
AACTCTTCATGGTCTTAGTTCGCGTGATGAGGCCTGAAATTGAGAGAGAGATCGCGATTGGAAGGCTGTCCACCGCGCGATGAAGTTTTCCGGCGAAATCTCACCGATTCCGTCGACTCCAGGTGCTAGGGTTGGTCTCAAACAACTCCTCTCCTACATATGAACCTTTTTCCCCCATTAATTTGTGATGTTGTTTGAGTTTTGATAAACCACCATGGACGGCGGCTTGAAAGTGGCTGTGGAGCTAGATCCGGCCAAACAAGGCACTGGCTCAACAAAGTGATAGCAGATTTGGATTCCTCGCGAAAATTGGAGGCGGGAGGTGGTGACCTTGAAATTTTTTGGGCGGCTTCACTTTTCCGGCCACCGTGCACGGCGATCGGCGGCGGCGGTCCGGTGACCGGCCGGCGGCACTTCGGTGAGGCCCCGAGAGACAGAATCCTCTTCTCTTCGCGCTGATCATGGAATCGTCGCCCGATTCCCAATGGGTACGTTCTAAGACTCAATTCTCAATTTCTCCAATTTTTATATATATTAGAATTAATTGATTAATGGAATTTAGATTGAGTTATTAAATAGACTAAATTGGAATAACAAGAAATTAACTTATTGGATTAACTTAAAAATATATTGAACATTTATAGTTCTTTTGTAATAAATTAGATTTTGATTAAGTGTGCGTATATTGGCGATACGAACATGATTTGTAACTGGTTTAGGACTTCTAGAATAATGTAATTGTAAAATTTTTAAAGTTTAGACATTGTCAAATAATTACATGATTATTATATATGATTAGGTGATTGAGGAAGAAAGAATAAATTAGAATTAGTCTAATTAGTTAAACTGATAACCATTAGTTTTAAAACTAGCCGATTGTGCATTAAGAGAAGTTAAGGCGAATTTTAGTTGGTTAACGGTTAGAAATTCGAAATTTGATTAAATTATATTTGGGAAGGCCTAGCCATTTTCGATATTTGATATTAAAATCGAATTTGAATAGGTATTAGTATAATTAGATGGTTAAAATAATTGTTGTAGCTGTTTAACCCAAATTAGTTACCGTAAAGGCTAATATTTAATAATTAATGACTTTAATAAATTGCGATCTTATATGGGATATTATTAGAATTAGTTTGTAATTTTGGTTGAGTGTTGATATTGTTGTTATGGAAGGAGGATGGGATTTAAATTGATTGATGCCCGACGGTAATTGGGCTGTGTGGCATTGATTGATAAAAGAATAATGATATTTGTGATATGTGAAGCATGGTAGGATAGTTTTCAACTGTTTAGGGAGGTGCTGCCGAAATTTTTGATAAAAATTGGGACTAAATTTTTTATTTACAACATAATTAATAAGTTTATTAGATTAGTTAGAATTGTATATAATAAATATATTGCTCGATTTATTTACTATCTTATTATTCATTTAATTATTACATATTTATTTATTTATTTTCAATATTATTGTTTAATATGTTATTTATTTTATTATTTGTTGGATTATTGTTAATTTACTATTTATTTATTTATTTGCATTGATTTTGGATGGTTTAATTGTGCATTGCATGTTACGATGGTTATTGATTAATATGTCTGCATTTGATTGCAATGTTTGATTAATTTGTGTTGTGATAATGCTATGCTTTGTTTGTGTGGAAATGGTATGAAGTGACCACCGTGGGGTTTGTTGAGGACGGTCTTGATATGGGATCCGAATATTATATGATATTTTGGACGTCGGCCGAGGAAAATGGGTGGAGATCGGCGCCCCCGTGTGCACCTGAATGATATGGATATGTGGAAAAAACCACAGATGGCTTCTTGGTGGTTGCGCACCTGATAATCTAGATTTGATTGTAGCCCGCAGGGTGGCCTCCTGTTTGTGAGCACTTGATGATCTAGATTGGATGGAGACCACCGGGTGCTCCTTGGTTTGGTTTATGGGAAAAGAAAAGAGGAGTAATGGAAATACAATGAGAGGACTGGTCAGTGAGGATTAGACCAGTTGGCCGTTATGGGGGATCGGCTCCCTGTGCACATGTATGAGAGGGCGAGCCATGTGTGAGGACGGGCTCGTTGGTGTTTCAGGTGGCGCCACTGAACATGGGGGTTTCGGTGACGCCACAGACCAATTTCCACGTGATGTGATATTAATTGTGATTACTGGTGATATGTCATTTGTGTGACTGGCTGTATGAGCATATAACTAGTCGGACGACTAGATTAATATGTTTACACATTTGTGTGACTGCGTGTGTGGTGTAAAATTATTACTCCTTAGAAAACTCACATGTCTTGTTTGATTTTTTCAGGAAGTAGGTTTTTCCTTTAATCCAATTTAGGCTATGTTTCTTCAGCGCAGGGCAATAAAGAATTTTTTCTAGTTCCATAATTATTTTGCTATGTAATTATGTGTATGAAAGCTATGTATACTAACAGTTGTGGTTATACTTTTAATCGTTTATTATGATAGACGAGGATAATTATGTGAACCCATATATAATTGTGATGCATTGTAAATTTAGGCCCGACTGTGCGAAGTTTGTAGCCGATTAAATCGGGCCGAGATTTAATAAAATCTTGAGGTTTATTTTTCATAATCATATGACTAAATGTTGAAATTTATACCGAGATATGGATTCTAGTGTTTCAGGCTTACTTACGGGTCTCGGAGTGCCTGCGGGGGCCTTAAGCTTACCTGGGCCCTAGTGCCAGTCTGGCCCATGGAATCGGGTCGTGACAAAGTTGGTATCAGAGCTTAGGTTAGGGTTCTAAAACATAACTGCGGAGTATAGAAAATTTCTTTATGTTGGGATCAGCTGTAACCAACATAAGGAAAGAAGCTTGGGAATTTCCTTCTTAGGGATGGTGGACGCACTGAACCCTATGAAGAAAAAATCCATACCTATTATGTAAACCAATAGTCCATAGAAAGAAGCAATTGAGGATTAGAGTGAACGTAGCGGACGGTTGGATGAACCCATCACAATACCTATAGGAGCCAGAGTTGGTATCAACCCTTAGGCTAGGGAATAGAGTAATACATGATGGTAGTGGATTGGCATGATCACCCAGTACACTACTTTTCAAGTGAGCTCTATTCCTACAGTGAATAGGATAGTGTAGAGAATAAATAGGTTTTCATTTGTATTGCGGATTGATGAACTTTGGGTGATTAGGAATCTGTATTTTAGTATTCAGCTCGGCTACTAAATTTCTTTAGAACTTATTCAAAAGATAATCTTTTTATTGTTTTATTTACTTGATATTTGATATTTAAATTTAAAACCCCATTTTAATTTTGAATTCAAAATTGTGTTATGATAAATAAAGAAATTATTTTTAAAAAGTTGTCTGCTTATATCACAGGGCCAATTGGATTAGAGCATAAAATGAAATGATTATGAGGATAGTAAAATTAGAAAGAAGATTTGAAAAGAAGAATAAGACAAGACAAGTGGTGATGATGATATTAAGTAAAGTAGACAGTTAGTGGCTAAGTAAGAACATAAACATTGGAAAGGTTTGAGGAGACAATTCTAGTTTAGAAGCTAGATTTCAACCAGAGTTAGAGTGTAGGACTGTCTAATGTAATAAATGGGAGAAATAACATTAGAAATGAAGTATATGACAAGTGGTAATATATGTTTAGTTTTAGATAGGTGAGACAGGTAAATATTAGTACTGATGAGACAAGTGGTAAAGTAGCATTACCTTGGGACTTAAGGAATCTTATTAGTACTGATGAGAATTAGTTAGAAGGTGAATATTTAAGACAAGCAATAAAAGTTAGGTTAAAATGTTGGTGAGTAGATAAATCATGAATAATGATGATTAGTAGTACAAAAGAAACCAAGTGGACGAAATAATTAATAAAAACCAAAGTGTGACGAAACGAGGAGAAATAGAGAGTATGTAGGATAGGAAGGAATGAAAATGTTAGGATGTAGATTATAGTAAATAACTCAGGAATTACAATGAGAAGTAGTATGAAAGGAGAAAGAGTAGAAGAAATAATTATTGAGAATATTCTAATATCTTTAAGGTATGTTAATTAGTAACTCAAATAGAGTAAAAGGTTACCAAAATAGGGAGACAAGATCATGAACCGAAACAAGGACTGTTAAAAAGGCATTGTTATGGAATTTAATTTTAGTCATAAGTATTAAGGTGACATAAGGGATAAGCGCTGGAAAGGGGGTCAAAATTTTTAAATGATTGAGACAGTTAACGGGTGCAGTGACTTAGGAGTTGACTAATAGTTACACTAACATAAGGAAAGAATATTTTAGAAAAAAAAAAAATATAGAACTTGTACAAATAAGAACTAAGAGAGTGTGAGTTCGAGTTGCCCTGTGATACTATAGACAATGGGAGTCACAAAGAAAAAATTTTTTTTGAGTGTGACCCTGAGTATGCATACTATAAGAGCAACATGGGAAGTCACAAAGAAAAAGACTTGTTCTTATGTCATTGCAAATTTTCTATGTCTTAAATAATAAGTTTTTCCAAATTCTTTGGATCCGAGGAAGACAGCATATGAGGTTCTAGGTAGATTATGATGAGTTAATTCTTAAATTATCCATAAATCAATCAATTCAATTGTATTATAAATTGCAACCAGAGTTAGAGTGTAGGACTGTCTAATGTAATAAATGAGAGAAATAACATTAGAAATGAACTGGAATGATTTAAGGGTATAGAAATGAAAATATATAATCTTGAGAAATATATATTATGTACCTTCTTGATAAACCCTGTTTTATTGTAAGATTTTATTCAAAGAAAGATTTCTAAGGATTTCAGTAGCTGTTTGAAGATAGTAATTGGAGATTTAGGTAATAAACTCGAGTGTCTTTTAAGTTTTAGCTGGGTGGCACTAAGTAGGATGATTGACGGTAGAAGTACAATCAAAATGCCCTACTTATTTTTTTTTACGCGGTTTATCTTATTCGTTCTTGAGCTAACTTTTTAATATTTGGAGTATCTCCTATGACTTTAAAATCACCTCTAGCTCTGCTCTTATCACCCCTACTAGATTTCAATTCGAGGACGAATTACTTCAATCTCGAGGAACGATTGTCTTAAGGGGGAGGAGATTGAAAATACCCCGAAATTTTTATTTTCAAAAACTTTGATTTTTATTAAATCAAAATCTGAATTATTTGATAAGTATGGTTGTTAAGACTGAGCAAGGTTTAATTGAGCCCAAATTTGAAATTGGGGCCCAAGCTCCCCAATAAACCAGACTGTCCGAAAATTTTGATGAAATAAACATGGAATAGCTACTATATAAACTAGAATTATCCTGAATTACTTAGTGTTTTATTATTATTGTTTGGGTATTATTAGAAAGTAAATTGAAGAAATGTTTTATGATCCCAACTAATAATTAAATAATCGAACCGGACCCGGAAATCGAATTTGGAATTGTCGAAACCCCAACGAATTATCTGAAAACCGAAGTGAAAACTCCGAAAACCCAAAACAAAATGAGACCAAACCATTAATCAGACAAACGCGGTTCAAATCGAACCAAGTAATTGTGTCTAGAGCCACTTTCTTTCGCCTTTTCTCTTCTTTCCTTTCCCTCCTTCTTTTTTTTACTTCCTTCTTCTTTTCTTTTTCTCTTCTTCTTCTTCTTCCCCCTCTAGCACAGCAGCCCCTCCTCCTCTCTCCCTTCCTCATTTTCCGGCCACCGCACGATCAAAGCAAGTGGCGGTCGGGATTCCTTCATGCTGTCGGTCACATTCCGGCCATCCTTCACATCGAACGGGGCTGCTGGGGCGCGACACCAAGTTGTCTCCCTCTCGACAGTTCTTTTCTTCTATTTTCGGCGACCCGCGCCGTTTTCGCCAGTCCCAGTGGAAGAGACAAGCGCTAATCGACTCTCCGCAGCACTGTGAGTAAATCCCTTTCATAAATTCGCGATTTCACCGAGGTTTTGAGGAGCAATGGTGCGTGGAGGAGGAAAAGCGACTGTCGGAGCTATTCCCGACCCACTGAGGCAGTAACTCCATGAATTGACACCGGATTTTAGCTTGTTATAGAATTTTGAGTCTGATGGTGTATGAATCGCCCGATTCCAGTGAAGTTCGACATTGCGGCCATCGTGCATAGCGGCCGGTGGCGCGGTCCAGTGACCACACCGTGCACGGCGGTCGGCGGCGGCGGTCAGGTGACCGGCCGGCGGCGCTCCGGCGAGGCCCCGAGAGACAGAATCCTCTTCTCTTCCCGCTAATCATGGAATCGTCGCCCGATTCCCAATGGGTACGTTCTAAGACTTAATTCTCAATTTTTATATATAAAGCATTAATTGATTAATGAATTTAATTGAGTTATTAACTAGACTAAATTGAATAACAAGACATTAACTTATTGGATTAACTTAAAAATATATGAACATTTATGGTCTTTTGTAAATAAATTAGATTGATTAGTGTGCGTATTTGGATAGCGAACATAATTTGTTAACTGGTTTAGGACTTTAGAATAATGTAATTGTAAATTAGTTTAGAACATTGTCAAATAAATTACATGATTAATATTATGATTAGGTGATTTGAGGAGAAAGAATAAATTAGAATTAGTTAATTAGTCAATTAGATAACCATTAGATTAAAACTAGCCGATTGTGCATAAGAGAAATAAGGCGAATTTTAGTTGGTTAACGACTAGAATCGAAATTCGATAAATTAAGATTTGGGAGGCCTAGCCATTTTCGATATTGATATAAAAAAATTGAATTTTTATAGGTAGTAGTTATAATTAGTTATGGTTAAAATATGTTTTAGCTGTTTAACAAATTAGTTACCGTAAAGCTAATAATTTAATTAATTAATGACTTAATAAATGATCTCATATGGATATTATTAGAATTAGTTTGTAAATTTGTTGGGTGTTGATATTGTTGTTATGGAAGGAGGATGGGATTTTAAATTGATTGATTGCCCGACGGATGGGCTGTGTGTATTGATTGACAAATATAGAATAATATTGTGTTATCTAAACAGGTGGATAGTCCAATTTTTAGGGGAGATGCTGCCGAAATTGCTGCGAAATTTTGATAAAAATTAGACTAAATTTTTATTTAAACAACAATAATTTTAATAAGTTTAGATTTAGATTTAGTTCTATATTTGGTATATAAATAATATAAGTGCTCTGATTAATTTACTAATCTTTATTATTCATTTTTAATTAATTTCATATTTTATTTATTTTATTTTCATTATTATTTGTTAATAAATTGTTATTTAATTTTATTATTGTTGATTATGTTAATACTATTTATTTAATTATTTGCATTGATTTTGGATGTTTTAATTGTGCATTGCTTACGATGATTTAATTGATTAAGATGTTCTGCATTGATTGGCAATGTTTGATTAAAATTGTGTTGTGACTAATGCCTATGCCTTTGTTTGTGTGGAAATTGGGGAATTGAAAGTGGACCACCGGTGGAGTTTGTGAGGACGTGTCTGTGGAATATGGATCCGAATATTATATGATATTGTGACCGTCGGCCGAGAAAACAATGGGAGATCGGCGCCCCCCTGGTGGTGCCACGCTGATGATAGGATTATGTGGAAAACCAACAGGATGGCTTTCCCTTGTTGTTTGCGCACCTGATAATCTAAGAATTTGATTGTTTAGGCCCGCAGGGTGCGCCCTCCTGTTGTGAGCACTTGATGATCTAGTATTGGATGGAGACCACCCGGGTCTCGCCATCCTGTTGGTATGGAAAAAGAAAAGAGCAGAATGGAAATACAATGAGAGGACTGGTCAGTGAGGATTAGCCAGTTTGGCGTATGGGGGATCGCTCCCCTGGTGCACATGGTATGAGAGGGCGAGCCATGTGTGAAGGAACCGGCTCGTTGGGGTTTTCAGGTGGCGCCACTGACTTAATTTCCACGTGGATGGTGATTTATATGAAGATGTTATGATTGGTGAGTGCGTAGTGATATGCCATTTGGTGTGGACTGGCTGCGTGAGCATATAACTGTCGGATGAACTAGATTAATATGTGTACACCATTTGTGTGACTGTGTGTATTGTGCAATAATTATTACTCGCTTAAGAAAACTTCCACATGTCTTGTTTGATTTTTCCCAGGAAGTAGTTTTTTCTTAATCCCGATATAGAGAAATTTTCCAAAATTTTCCCAGTTTCATAATTATTTTACTATGTAATTAAATGTATAAAAAGCTATGTATACCAAATAGTTAGTGACTCTGTAGTTGTAGAATTTGCGTACAATTAGTCGTGTATTAACATAGACGATATAATTATGTGAGCCCATGTTAAAAATGTGATGTATTGTTAATTGGGCCGAACTGTGGAATGTTGTAGTTGATAAATTTGGGCCGAGATTCAATAAAATCTTGAGGTTTATTTTCCTATAAATATGGGCTGAATGCTTAAAATTATATTGAGATAGTAAATTTTTAGTGTTTCAGGCTTACTACGGGCCTCGGGGGCCTTAAGCTTACCTGGGCCCTAGTGCCAGTCTGGCCCATGGCCCATGGAATTGGGTCGTGACAATTACTCTCTCCATACCAACAAGATATTCCACTTTTTATTTTCACATAGATTAATAAATAGTAGTTATTATAGTTAAAGGATAATTTTATTCATATAATTTTATTATAGTTAAAGGATAATTTTATTCATATAATTTTCATTTTATGTTCATCTTAAATAACACATAAGCAATTATTATATTGGAATCATAAGAAAGAATTAATGAGAGATATTGAAAATAAGATAAAATTTAATAAGAGTATAGTAGACAATTAAATATTAACTATTATCCCAAAAAGGAAAATGGACTATGTTTTGGGACAAAACCAAAAAGAAAAGATAATTTTTTTTTTTTTTTTGCGAGGAAGGGAGTATCAATTTATTAATCTTTCAAATTTTATGATGTTTTTATAATATATACAAAAATTAAATCAAGTATTTATAACGTATGAATGGAAGTTTGAAAAAAAACTATATATATATATATATAATCAGGAAATAAAAAAAAATCTTTAAAATGCTGACTTGGCACTCTACTTTTTCAGCATTTGTGTTTTTCTTTTTTTTTACAAATTTCCTACATTTTTAATGCATTTCTTTCATTTTTTTTTTAGTTTTACAATTTACAAACTATTTATCATAAATTATTTATGATTTTGAAAATCTTATTTTGTTATTTTGTTCTAATTATCTATTTGTTTAATTAATATATAAATAAAGATCTCTATTCTCTAATCTCTCATTTTCTATTGAAATTCTTTCATTAGAAGTTAAAGGTCTCTTTCCACTTTTTTGTCTTTTGAAGGTCTCCCTCTCTTAGTAATTATCAATTTCTTATTTAGTGTTGATTAAGTACATCTTTCTTATTTTGAAGGTTTCTTTTTTTTTTATTATTGCTAATTAATGTTGATCATGTAGTAAATAAAAAAGAAGCGTATAGTTTCATTTTGCTGGCCAACCAAAAGTATCCTTTGAAAAGTAATCATTAAGTTTTTTTTTTTTTTTTTTTTTTTTTTTTTTTTTTCTCTTAAGCATGATTGGTATTGCTATGTCAATCCAAAATGCATGGGTACGAAATTGTGGTAGGGGAGCGAGGAGTACAGTTATTTGGGGAACAGAAGCAAAGAGTAATCACAACTCATGCTTCTGTTAGATGAAGCTACAAGCGCATAATAAAAGTAGATGATGTATCAATTTAGGAAAATAGATCAACTATACATATTTTAGTGCTATTGTACTTGATGGGAGCGGGAGCGGGTATAAAGCGGAAACAACCCTTATCGAAACCATATGAGGCAAACTAAAAACATTATCGAACAAATCAATAAACTGACCTCTTGAAGCACAAAATCGCTCACCGGTCTTCTTTCCAGATATCTTGGAGTCACCCACGATCTTCTGCAGTAATCCCTAATAATCCCTAACTATCTCTCTGAGTGGCAGAGAATAGAATAACGTGCGTCTCTCTATTCTTAGGGTTTTCAAATCTTATATTAAAAAAAACTCTCTTCGATAGAAAGATATTTTTTTTTAATATAAAATAAATTAAATAAAAAATTATTTAATTAAAATAATTATCAATTATTTTAAAACTGAATAATTTATCTATTATTTAATACACCCTTAACTTTCCAAATAATTAGGGCACTACAGGGACCTCAGGAATAAAATAAATCAGGCTACTAATTATAATAATAACCTATGTAGACCAACATATTCTTATTATAATTAATCATGAATTATTCCACATTATTCCACTAAAAACTCATGATGAACTCCCTTAATTTATTTTACAATTTCCAGCAAAACATAATAAAAATGAATGTTTTCCCCACGTTAAGATAGATGCTGTCATTTAAATAACTTACTGACAATTTATTTAAATCACAATATAACTTTAAGATTGTCGCTCAACTTATTTCATGTGTATTCAATATCCACCTATAGGATTTACACTATGAAACCTTATAAACTTACTTAAAGTGCATCATCAATCTCTAAACCGAGACATGGATTCTATCATTAATTAATATTTCACAAACACAATATATCTTTGCCCAATTCACCGAGAACATTATTCCAATAATGAAACTCACCCTTTAATGAATCAAAGCACAAGACAATCAATGTTTGCTCATATTAAAATAAATCAAGATTAAGAACGATAAACATTATTTCTAATGTCCTAGAGAATTCTAAATGTCCCTAGAGAAATATGTTTAACAGTTAGTACTAAACATCCACCTACTTGGTCCAATTAAATACATAAAAAATTGTACTAATCACAATAAATTGTTCCATATGCTAATAACATTTAATTATTTCCAATTAAATACAAAGAAATAATCGTCAATAGAAAATCATTCATAGCTATACTATTACATATGCATGGTTAATAGTATATCTCTATCAATTTCCCACTTAGACTCATAACCATGCATCAATAACTTTAACTCCCATTCCTTCTACATGACTGTTAAAAGCCTTTGCTGGTAAGCTTTTTGTAAAAGGATCTGCCAGGTTGTTTTCCGATGCAATCTTTGTCACTACCACATCTCCCCTTTGAACCATGTCTCGTATCAAATGATACTTCCTCTCAATGTGTTTTGCCCTTTTATGGCTCCGTGGCTCCTTCGTGGGCTCCTCAGTTTGCAACTTGCCCCACTATTATCACAATAAAGTGTAATAGGCCAATTGGGGCAATTGCACTGAAGAAACTACGCCTAGATCCATAAGGAAGTTCCTAAGCCATACAGCTTCCTTTGCAGCTTCAGAAGCTGCCACATATTCAACTTCCATGGTGGAGTCAGCAACACAAGTTTGCTTAATACTCCTCCAACTTATGGCTCCACCTCCCAAGACAAAAGCATTACCAGAGGTTGACTTCCGAGAGTCCTTATCAGTCTGAAAATCCGAATCTGTATACCCAATGGGTACAAGATCGTCAGATTGATAAACTAACCTATAATCCCTAGTCCTTTTCAAGTACTTGATAATATGCTTGACTGCAGTCCAGTGTTCTCGCCCAGGATTAGATTGAAATCTGCTAACCATGCCAACAGCAAAACAGATATCAGGTCTGTATCAGGTCTGGTACAACCAACATTGCATACATAAGGCTTCTCAACTGCCAGAAGCATATGGAATGCCTCAGTTCTCTATCCTCCTCAGGTGTCCTTAGGACAATTGGTCCTTAGATAGAGTGATTCCATGTCTGAAGGGAAGAAAACCCTTCTTGGAATCCTGCATGCTGAAACGAGCAAGAATGGTATCAATAAAAAGTGCTTGAGATAAGCCAATCATCCTTTTCTTGCGATCTCGCATAAGCTTAATCCTAAGAATATGAGCAGCCTCTCCCAAATCCTTCATATCAAAACGTTGGGACAGCCAATCTTTGACAGAATTCAACATACCTACACAATTCCCTATAAGCAGAATATCATCCACATATAGTACCAAAAAACAACCTTACTACCATTCCATTTCTAATACACACAAGACTCATCATGACACTGATCAAAGCCAAAACTTTTAATCGCTTGGTCAAAACAAGTATTCCATGACCTAGATGCTTGTTTAAGCCCATAAATGGACCTATTCAATTTGCAAAGCAAATTTTCTTGTCCATTGTTCTGTCCATTGTTTATGAAACCATTCTGGTTGCTTCATAATAGATGCATTCATCAGACTCCAATTTAGGAAAGCTGTCCTTGACATCCATTGCAATCTTCATAATCATAATGAGCTAGCATGGATAGAAAGTTCTAATAGACTTTAGCATGGCGACCGGCGAAAAAGTTTCTCATATCGGATCCCTTTCTTTCCTGAGTAACACCTTTCGCAACAAGCCCTTGCCTATAAGTTTGCACTTTAACCGTCTAGAACCCCTCTTTTTCTTAGTAGATCCACTTGCATCCGAGGGTTTAACCCATTCAGTGGTTCAACAAGTTCCAGAACTTGATTAAGTACAATGGACTTCCAATTCTCAGATTCATAGCTCAAGCCATTATCAGGCATCTTTACTTGTAGTGCCTTCATCGTAACAGACAGGTTCAAAATATTCACTTCTTCAGGGAGTCTATCAAAAGCTTCCTCCAAAAGTGTAATATCGAACCGGTGGGTCCGTCTAATTCTCCCCACTACAACGAAGTACTAAAGGTTCCCTGCAATCACACCTTCATCTTGCTGTGGCTGTAAAGCCGGCAAGTCCATGACTGTGGACACATTCTTGATCATGTTTCTTGAACTCAACATGTCTGTCATCAAGGAGGCAATGAAATGTTAGAACCCAACATTGTGTCCTGTTATATTTGGATCAACAAGCTGCCACTTTTCAGTTTTTCTACATAACTCCCATACTTTCAGGTGGCAAGTGAAATGTTAGGTACTGATATCAGGCTGATGTTGATTTACTGGTCCAACTAACATTCTTCCACTACGACTAGGCAATGGAATGTCAGCTCCAACCATTGATGGTTTAGGTTTTGTTCTAATGGAAAGGTTCTAGTTGGTATATTTCTTCTCCTCTCAATTCCATACAAGGCTAATTGACTTTGGGAATAATGGTTTAATATAGCCTCCTCAAGATGATGTGGCATTGGTGGCTAACAATGACCCGTTTTATTCTTGAGAACTATAAATAAACCACTTTTCGTTCCTCTAAGGATATCCAATAAAGAAGCATAAGTCTATTTTTTGGATCCACTTATCTGCTTTCCCCCTTTCAGCACATGGGCGGACAACCCCATTCATCCCGAACATGTCCTTAGCTTGGCTTTCCGCCCAGTCCGCCCAGTCCACAGTTCTGTAGGAGTTTTAGGTACTGACTTAGATGGAACCAAATTCAGAATATATGTTGTTGTTTCTATGGCATACCCCCAAAACGAAATGGGCAAATCTGAATAACTCATCATTGATCTAACCATATCCATAAGCGTCCTATTTCTTCTTTCTGCTACACCATTATGTTGTAGCATACCAGGTGTAGACAACTGTGATTTTATGATTTATATGTTAAGTTAAGACAGTGTCTCCGGCACCGAATGTGGCATCTGCTGTTGGGTCTCTCGGGACTGGGCGGTGGGTGTTACATAAATTCTTTAAATTTTTCAAAGCATTCAGACTTATGGCGCAACAGTTAACTATACCCATACCTTGAAAAGTCACAAAATACTCAAAACCACCCCTAGCTTGGACACTCATTGGACCACACAAATCAGAATGAATTAATTCAAGTACATCATTAGTTCCATTACCCTTTATAGGAAAAGGCCTCTTAGTCATTTTACCTTCTAAACAAGATTCACAGGTTGGCAGTGCCTCCACTTTCAATGAACTCAATGGTCCATCCTTGACCAACCTAGAAATCCTATCTACATTAATATGACCCAGCCTTAAATGCCACAAATAGGTATGACTAAATTCAATAGGACGTTTTCTTTTCAATGGAACAATGACATCAAAGTTATTAACTTTAGAATTAGGAATTTGCAGTTCAGGTGAAACTTTGAGAATAAAAAGATCATCAATCATTGCAATCAATGAGCCAGAACAAATCATTTGTTTTCTAAATTTAATAATGACAGAATCATCATAAAATTCATTAAAACAAACTGAATAACCATTCTTATTCAAACTAGAAACATAAATTAAATTCCTTCTAATTGAAGGAACATCAAAACATCCCTTAATACTATTATTCTATTATTCTTAAAATTAAAAGTAACACTCCCTACAGTTAAAACTGCAACTTTAGTGCCGCTTACATCTCCTTTATTTAGCTGACGAGTTACCTGAAACCCCTGCAATGAATTGCAGACATGATTAGTGGCTCCAGAATCTACACACCATTGGAGTATAGTCAACACCGCTAAACAAGTTTCAACTATCAGCACATAAAACAAAGACATACCTTGCTTCTTCTTGGCTAACCATGTTGGACATTGTGACTTCCAGTGCCCAGGTTGCTTGTAGTGAAAACACTTACCCTTAGGCTTTTTCACAGTAACACTTGCACTAGTAGATGCACCACTTGTTTTAGGCTTAGCCTTGTGAGCATTTTTCTTCTTCTTACCCTTATTCTGGGCAGAAGAAGAACCTCGCTCAACAAAACCTCGCTCAAGATTAAGCACAACATGTGTAGCTCCTTGTTAATAATAGTCTCAGCAGCCACCAGCTCATTCAGCAACTTAGAGTAAAATCCATCTTATTCATGTTATAGTTCGAACGAATTGCTCAAACGAAACTGCTGAAAACTGGCTGGCAAAGTGTTCAAGATCATTTCTATCTGTGTAGCATTGTCAACCTCAGCACCAAGAACCTCCATGTTATTCAGAAGACTCATCATCTTCAAGACATGAGTTCTAACTGGGGTCCCCTCCTCCATTTTGGAAGTAAGAATCTCCCTCAGTGCGTTTTGCCTTGCTGCACTAGTTTGATCTCCAAACATCTCCTTGTCTCCTTGAGATTTTCGAGCATGTCAAAAGCTGTGTCCATCTTCTGATGCTGATGTTGCAAAACATTTGACACAGAAGCCAAAATGTAACATCGCACCATCTCATCAACTTTAACCCATTTCTGGTAAGCTCTGGTGACCTCCTCAGAGGCACCCTTACCGGGTTTTTCAGGATAAACTTCAGTAAGCACAAACTTATACTCCTCAGCAGTAAGCAAAATGTCCAAATTCCTCTTCCAATCAACATAGTTTGGACCCTCAAGTTTGTTTTGGGTTAAGATGTTTGCAAGGGGACTGAATGATGCCATTTCTATATCATGCATTAAACAAAAATAGCATAATAGCATATCAAAATAAAATTGAATAAACAAAATGGCAAATATACAACATTGATATTCACAATTCCAAAAAAAAAAAATACACATTTCGCAACAATTCATGAAATAGCAACTCGATGGAGAATTCAACCAATCACATGTTTTTGCATATTATAATTAGATAAGACCGCACATACTACTCGATGGGAGAAACAGCCTCTAAATTAAATAACATTAATGTGTGAAGAAAATATTAACAATCTGATTCATGTCCCACTAATTAATTTACAGAGTTAAATCAATACAGACAAATTAGACTAGTTCAGTAATTATATTAAAACATGACATCTTCCGATGGGGAAGAAATGCAAATAATTACAACTAGAAAATAAAAAAATTTTCGAAATCATTTTCAGGAAAGAAAATGCTTTGCAAAGATGGAGGATTTCCAAAGCTTGAAGATTTTTAAGACAATTTTGCAAATAAAATTAACAGTTTTGGTTGAAAATGTTAAAAATTTAGTGTTCTGGTCTATTTATGCAAAAAAAATTAAAACATTCCTGGTTTATCTTGCAAAAAAAATTCTGGGCCATTTCGCAAATTTCAGAACTTGTTTGGACTATTTTGCAGAAACTATTGGGCCAAAATTGCAAAAACCGAAAATAGTCTAGGCAATTTTAATAAAATCAGAAACAATCAGGGTCGCTTTATAATTTAAATAACTCTAGGGGGCCAAAATGGAATAACTGATACTTTCTGGGTCAAAATATAAAAAATTAAAGTCCAGGGGTTAAAATATAATAAATAGAAGATCTAAGGTCAAAAAAATAAAAAAAATAAAAACTTAAAGATCAGGGGTCAAAAATATAAAATTTAAAAAAATTGAGGGACCAGACGATTTTGGCAAGCAGCAGCTTCTTCTTCACGAAGAAGCCCTAGCCGCCGCTGCCCCTTTTCCCTTCAACCTCCATTAACGCCTATGCTCGAGCTCACGCCGCCACCGGCTCCCCGTCCGGATGCAGCAAGCTCGCTGACGAGCTTGAGTTTCGGATTTTTTTTTTTTTTTTTTTTTTGCCCCTCTACTGATCTTCAAAACAAAAACAAAAAAAAATTTTATTTTTTCGTCTTTTCTTGCCCCTCTCCTGTTCATCGAAACAAAACCCAAAATATTTTTTTTATTTCTTTTTTTTTTTTATATTAATGCCCATTAAAAACCACAGTTTCAAAAACAAGGGTTGTACCAGATACTGCACTTTTGTGCTACTGTCCTTCAAAACCTCTTGAAGCTCTCTTGTAACCATGTACCAATCAAACAATCAAAACAGATTATAGATACACGATTGAAACATGACAAAATAGCCACCATCATACAGTTAACAAAAACTAAAAATTTGATGAAATTAAATAAAATATTAAAAACTCATACTTTTGAAGATTTAAAGGAAGAATATTTAAATTATACAATCAATACTCAAGCTAGAATAAAATTCTTTGATTGGTTTGACTTAATTAAAGATCATAATTCCACTAAAAGTTTAAACCCAATAACGGTTAGAGATAAAAGACCAGAATGGATTGTAAATGATAGAACAATACAAAGTGATTTTCCACCTAAAACAATTAGTAAATTAAAATATTTAGGGTGCAATCTTACATTAAAAAACCTCTCTTCGATAGGAAAGATAATTCTTTTTAATATAAATAATTAAATAAAAAAAATAATTTAATTAAAATAATATCAAGTTATTTTAACTAAAATAAATTTATCTATTATTAATACAGCCCTTAACTTTCCAATAATTAGGGCACTACAGGGACCGCAGGAATAAAATAAAATCAGGCTACAATATACAATAAAGAACCTAGTAGACCAACAATATTCCTTATTATAATTAATCATGAATTATTCCAACTAAAAACTCATGACGAAAAAAAAAAAAAAAAAAAAAACCCCCCCCCCTTTTTCCCCCCCTTATTTATTTTTACCATTCCACAACATAATAAAATAATGTTCCCCATGTTAAGATTACAGATGCTGTCATTTAAATAACTTACTGACAATTTATTTAAATCACAATATAACTTTATGTTTCTGAGAAGTTATTTCATGTGTCGGATTCAAAATCCACCTGCAGGGTTTACACTATGAAACCTTATAAGCTTACTTAAAGTGCATCATCAATCTCTAAACCGAGACATTGATTCTATCATTAATTAATATTTCACAAACACAAAAAGCTTTGCCCAATTCACCGAGAATATTATTCCAATAATGAAACTCATCCTTTAATGAATCAAAGCATAAGACAATCAATGTTTGCTCATATTAAAATAAATCAAGATTAAGAACAATAAACATTATTTCTAATGTCTTAGAGAATATGTTTAACAGTCATTACTAAATAGATAAATACATTCTTTGAATCAATTTGCATCCAAACCTCAGATTCATTGGAATCCGGTATCAGAATTGGTTGTGTATTTCTTTTTTAAGCTATGTTTCCTTTCCAATTAAATACAAAGAAATAATTGTCAATAGAAAATCATTCATAGCTATACTATTACATATGCATGGTTAATAGTATATCTCTATCAGTACTGTACACTGCATTTATTGGTATATTCAGATTACTATTCCAAAAACCCAGACTTTTTAATTGAGATGGATTTTCTTGTCATTTGTTCTATTTATATTTGAATTTATTATTTTTTTATTAAAAATTTATTTTATTGACTCGACCTTATATTTTTATAGCAAAAATAAAGTGACATTAATATTATAGCAAAAATAAAGTGACATTAATAAACTAAATAAAAGAAGTTACTTAAATATTAAAAACTATTTTTTACATATATTAATTAAAGAATAGAAATAGTAATTTGATTAAATTTATAGGTTATTTTTTAATGTATTAAAGAGATGTAATGAAAAGCTATGTATATAATATTTATCTTTTGAAAATTTTACATTTTTTCTTTCCTTTTTCTATATCTCTATTTCATTTTTCAAATTTTTCTATATCTCTTTAGTTTTTTATTAGAAATTTTACATTTCTTTAAGATAATTAGGCTTTAAAATACTTTAAATTATTGATTATTTATATCTCTCTACTTAACTCTATTTTTAAAATCATATAAGTTATATATGTCAAATTTGAACTAAATTATTTTTTATTTGAGATTAATATATATTAGTATAGGAATTTTTTATTTTTCTTTGTTTTTCTATGTTTCATAGAATTGATATTCAATATAAATAACTAAATTATATTTTATTATTAAATAATTAATATATAATAAATAATTAAATAATAAATTTTATTTACACTAATATTATCCAATATTGATGATTTGATCTTAAAATTTTTCTTATAAGATGTTTTGCTTGAATTATAAACTTAACTTAAAAATCTAGACATATTTATCAAATTTTAATAAATTATTTAAAAATAATTAATGATTATAATTCTATAATATTGATGTTGTTGAGAGACG
>NW_023591274.1:0-22362 GCF_014843425.1 Jatropha curcas | reverse complement strand
GAGGGGAAAAAGAAAAAGGGAGAAAAATTAAGGGCCCAAAAGTTGGGGAAAAAAAAAATGAAAAACTTTATGGAAAAAGAAAAGGTTTGGGGGTAAGGAAGAAAAGCCATGAAAGCCCCCCAATGTGCCTGTTCCCCGTGCTTCTAAGTACCCTAAAAAGGATGGAAAAACCATGGCGCATGGTGGTTGGTGGATTGTAAAGAGCAAGTCAACCAAAATCCACAGTAAAAGTATAGACCACCCTATTCCCTAGAACCTTGATTGGGATAAATGTTGAATGAATTGCATGGGGCAACTTACTTAGCTAAAATTTGATTTAATGAGTGGTTTACCCGATCAAATAGAATGGCAACCAGGTGGATGAAAACAACCAGGTGATGAATGGAAAACTGCTTTTAAAACTAAGTATGGTTTGTATGAATGGTTACTTATGCCTTTTGGATTATCTAATGCACCTAGTACATTTTTTAGGCTCATGAACCATGTATTGCGTGCCTTCTTAGGAAAGTTTGCGGCTGTATACTTTGATGATATACTCATTTATAGCAAGTCTCTTAATGATCATATTGAGCATGTTAGGGTAATATTACAAACATTAAGATCTGAACAATTGTATGCTAAACTTAACAAATGCACATTCTGTATAGAAAGACTTGTATTTCTTGGACTTATTGTGAGTGCACAGGGTATTGAAATAGATGAGGAGAAAGTGAAAGCTATCAAAGAATGGCCAACTCCCAAATCAGTTTTTGAAGTTAGGTGCTTTCATGGGTTGGCAAGTTTTTATAGAAGATTTGTAAAAGATTTCTCTTCAATTGCAGCACCACTAACAGAAATAATCAAAAAGGAAGTTGGAAGGAAGTTTGGATTCAAGTGGAAAAAGAAGCAAACAAAAGCGCATTTGAACACACTAAAGGGAAGTTAACTTCTGCAACCTAATACTTTCTTTGCCTAATCTTTTGAGAATACTTTTGAGATTGAGTGTGATGCCTTCTGGAGTGGGAATTGGGGCTGTCCTAATGCAAGAAAAGAAACGCAATTGCCTACTTTAGTGAAGAAAGTTCGAAATTAGGGGAGCAACAACTCAACTATTCACACTTATGGACAAAGAGCTTTATGCCTTGGTAAAGAACTTTAACGATGTTTGGCAACAATACATTTTATTACCTTAAAGATTGTCATTCCATACTGACCATGAGGCCCTAAAAACACATTGAAAGGGTCAAGAGGGTAAGGCTTAATAAAGGCAATGGTAAAGTGGGTTGAATTTTAATTGAACAATTTCCATATGCTGAATTAAATTACAACATTGGTGGAAAAGAATAATGTTGTTTGCTGATGCATTGTCAAGAAGATATACTCTAATATTTACTGCTCTTATTCTTAAATTACTTGGATTTGAAAGTATGTTATAGGACTTATATGTGAATGATTCTGAACTTTGGCAACCATACTATGTAGCATGTGAGCATGGAGCATTTGATAAGTTCTATAGACATGATGATTTTGTTTAAAGGTAGCAAACTTTTGTGTGCCAAGAATGTTCTATGCGTGGAATTGCTTGTGCTTGAATCTCATAGTGGGGGATTTGATGGACACTTTGGGTACATAAGACTTATGATATGTTATAATGAACAACTTTTTTTATTGGCCCCTCACATGATTAAAGATTGTAGAAAGAGGGTTTGTAACTCCTTGTAATACTTGTAAACCCAGGCCCAAAATCTAAAGTCTATGCCTCATGGATTATACATCCTTACCTTGTTCCTAGTTTCTCCTTGGATTGATATATCTATGGACTTTGTACTTGGATTTACTAGGAACTAAACGTGGTAAAAGATAGCATATTTGTTTTTTGTTGATAGAATTTAGCAAGATGGCCATTTCATTCCCTTGTCATAAAACTGAATGATAGCCAATAATATTGCTGGAATTATTCTTTAAAGAAAGTGGTAAAGATTGCATGGGGTACCAAGATTTGTTTCTGATAGGGATGCAAAAGTTTCCTCTCAACAACTTTTTGGAGAGTATTGTGGGGGTAAGCTTGGAACTAAATTTGGCTTATCTACAACTTGTCATCCACAAAAACGGATGGACAAACTGAAGTTTTGTAAATAGAACCTTAGGAACATTGCTTCGTGCCATTGTGGGTAAGACTTAAAAACTTGGGAATGATTTGTTTTGCCATTCATTTGAGTTTAGCATATAAATCGTAGCATACATTCTACCTCGGTTTTAGTCCATTTTGAACTTGTTTATGGCTTTAATCCACTAAAGCTGTATTAATAGTTTATGGCTTTAATCCACTAACTGTATTAGATCTTGTTCAAAAAGGCAGAATTGGTGAAGTCCTTACATGAGAAGGCTAGAGCCAACATAGAAAAGAGGAACAAGCAATATGCTGAAAGAGCAAACAAGGGCAGAAAGAAGTCGGTGTTCATGCCAGGTGATTGGGTTTGGGTACACTTTCGCAAGGAAAGATTTCCCAACCAAAGGAAGAATAAGCTAGATTCACGTGGAGATGGTCCATTCCAAGTCTTAGAGCGCACCAATGACAATGCCTACAAAATAGACTTGCCAGGTGAGTATGGTGTTTCTGCAACTTTCAATATTAGTGATTTGTCTCCCTTTGACATGGATGCAGATTTTTTGACATGGATGCAGATTTGAGGACAAATCTTTTTAAAGAAGGGGGGATGATACGGATACGGATCCACTTACACCAAACACCTAGGAGCTCAAGGGAAAACAAGGACCACAAAACTAATGGCAATCCAATTTAAGCACTTCTAATGGAACCAAAATTAGCAAGGAGTCCGTGCAAAGAAGTAAGGGAGCAACCATGTCTTACACATTCAAGACAAGTTTACAAAAGAGCTCCATGGAACCTTTCGCTTTCAACCCAGTGCTATGAAGAAACTTGAAGGAACAGGCACCTAAATTCCTCAACATTAAATAGAAGCACATTTGAATTGGGGACATGGAATTGGTTGCACGCCGTGCTAGAATGGCAACATCCCCAGGCCGTGCCCTCCCCTCGTCTGACTTGCTGAGGAAAACAACTACCTTGAAGCACACCCCGTGCCAAATAGCACACCCAGGCCATGCTTCCCTCTGACTTTGAAGCACCCCTGACACGGAATGGCTACCACTCAAACATAGAGCTTGAAGAAGCACGCCCGTGCCAACTAGCACGCCCCAGGCCGTGCACCTTACTGCCTCCCCCGAAGGAACACATACATGCGCACACGCCCGTGCACCCCCAAGCCGTGCACCTCTCTGCCTCTCGCGAGGGACACACATACATGCGCGCACGCCCGTGCCAATCAGCACGCCCCAGGCCGTGCACTTCTCTGCCTCTCGCTCTTTAGTTTGGATTGGATTAGATCTCCACAAATCATTATAGTTGTTTTGATTTTATTAGTCTTATCCCTTAGTTGGTTTAGATTTTGCTAAATCCTACTCCCTTAGCTAACTCTAAATCCTTTTAAGGATCTTGACGCTCTTAGATTTAGTATAAAATAAAGCTTGTTAATTTTGTAATTATTCCATAATTATTCCAATCAAATCAAAAGAGAGGTTTTTTCTCTCCCATGCCTTTGGCGTGTTCATGAGTTTTTAGAGAAGTGTGAGATTGCATTCTTCTAATTGCAATCAAGAATAATCAAGGTAAACTTATCAATTCTTTGTGGCGTTTATCTTATTCTTTTTCTCTATTATTGGTGTTCTTGCTTCTTTAAGCTTTGGGTGCCATAGGGAGGGGTTTAGTTTGATCTTGGATCTCTTCCAAAACTTGTCATTGAGTTCATGAAATTTATTTTCATTGGGTTCCGCGTCACCATATTTATAAACTTACTAAAGCAATTTATGGTTTAAAACAAGCTCCTAGTGTTTCGTATGAAAGATTATGATACGACCCTAGCCAATTAACAAGTACTCTTGCAAATCAACAAGGAAGATCTAGCGGAAAGCATGCAATCACGGAAGTACCCGACAATCCCTATCAGGAAGTTAACCGCGAGCAAATGCCTATAACCCCCAAGTACTCTTGAAGAGAGAAAGACAAGGAATTTTTTAGAAAGCAAGAATCAGAAAACTTACCTTTCAAAGTACCTCTTGAAAACACTCTGAAATTCTTGGTGCAATTATCTTGTCAGAACTCAACAAGCTTAAACTACTAAGGGATATTTTTTGGTTTCTATGAAAGAACACAATCTGTTTCTTGAATAAAAGAACAAGAAGAAAATGTTTTGTTTGATTTAATCTCGATTATTGGTGTTTCCGTTTCATTATAAACGAGGGGTGCCATAGAGGCGAACTTACATCTCATCCTTTGATTCGATCCGTATCAAAGCTTATCCCTAATGTGGCCCAAATGGGCTTAATTAAATACAAGTCCAAGCTAACTACTTAAAACAATCCTAACTTAAACATTAACTAACTTAGGCTGACCCTACTCTAGAAAATAAGCCCAACCAACCTTACACATAATTAATTAAGTCCACTAAAAGAATTTAAACAAAATAGGGCAAATGGGCCGAAGGCCCTACACAACCCATACTTAAGCTCATAATAAGATAACAACCTAAGAATAACAACCTCCCTAAATTTGCTCTAAGTATAGAATCATGTAAAATGCATCAAATGGCAGCCTCCATTGCACGCCTCAAGCATGCATAACAAGCTTTGGTGCTTCTTCAAGTTCAATCTCACATCTTTTGCATAATTATGATCTTTTGAAAAGCTCCATGGTGATTTGTTTTTTGAGCAAATGCATTCCAAAGGCTGTTCAAGGCTGTTCGTAGCTTGGTTGCACGAGCTCTTGTGATTGGCCCCACGGGTAGAGCTAGAGGATCCTTCACCTTGCTTCCTTGATCCGTATCAGATTAAGTAAGGTTTTGTTAGAAAATGATTTCTCTAGAGGAAAGGTGGATACTACACTATTTATTAAGAACAAAGCACCTAATATTCTAGTTGTGGAAATCTATATTGATGACATAATCTTTAGTTCTACTAATTAATGACTTTTGTAAGGAATTTTCTAAGATTATGCAGGGTGAGTTTGAAATGAGTATGATGGGAAAATTAAACTTATTCTTTGGACTTCAAATCAAACAATGTGACAATGGAATTTTCATAAACCAAGGCACGTACACTCGAGAATTGTTAAAAATGTTCAAAATGGAGAATGCCAAGGTATGTAGTACACCAATGAGTCCTCAAAATTAGAAAAAGATGAAAATAGAAAGGATTTGGATATTAAATTGTTTTAAAGTATGATTGGTTCTTTACTATATCTAACTGCAAGCAGACCTAATATTCATTTTTTACTATATCTAACTGCAAGCAGACCTAATATTCATTTTAGTGTTTGTTTATGTGCTAGATTTCAATCATGTCCCAAAGAATCTCATTTAATTGTTATAAAAAGAGTTCTAAGATATCTTTGTGGAACTTCTAATTTGGGTCTGTGGTATTCTAAGGATGATACATTTGATCTTGTTGGGTATAGTGATTCTGATTTTACAGAAAGCAGAATAGATAGAAAGAGCACATCTGTAGTAGTGCCCTTGTATCATGGTTTAGCAAGAAGCAGACTTCTGTTGCTCTCTCTACTACAGAAGCAGAATATATTGCTGTTGGAAGCTGCGTTGCACAAGTTCTATGGATCAAACAACAATTAGCAGACTATGGTCTGAAATTAGAAATAGTCCCAATCAAATGTGACAACATAATTACCATCAACTTATCTAAGAATCTAGTCCAGCACTCTAGAACCAAGCATATAGAACTCAGACATCACTTCATATGTGATCATGTTCAAAAATGTGATATAGTGATTGAGTTCATTCCTAAATTGGCCAGATTATCTTTACTAAACTTTTAATGAAGCCATTTGCTTAATTAAAAGAGAATTTTGATGTATGTTAGTTCTAAACTATTAACTTGGAATCTGTTATACTCTAAATGCTTTCTATATTTGAGATTGAAAGACCTTCTCTGTGTTATGTTTAAATTCTATAGGTGTGTAATTTCTTGAAAAATGTTTTTTGTGTCTAAAAGAAACTATATAAGGTGCTTGATGTGGAATTCTTATTACATTACATCAGGATTCTATTTTTAGGGACCAAATCGAAAAACAATTTTTATCTTATTTGTTTCTTATTTATATTATTTTATTTACTTCATTTTTGCATTTTTTTACTATTGTTAGTTTGTTTTATTTAATTTTTTTAAGTGGTTCAGTTTTCTTTTAAATTTTTATTCTTTTTTGTTGTTCTCTCTCTCTAGCCTAGTATAACTTTCTCTTAATACTTTCTCTTCTCGTCTTACCAAGAGCACATTTTCTCTTTCTTCTCTTATGCTTTCTCCAATGAAACCCTAAATTCCTGTCTGTTTCAAAACCCGAAAATGACCAATCTATTCCTCTCCTTGATTCTATGACTAATAAAAATTACAACTTCTTAAGAGTTAACTAAGACGACAAAAGCAAGGACAGAACGTAAAGGATCGATAAGGAATTTGAGTTCAGGAAATAAAATCGAAAGCAAAACCAAAGAAATTAAAGAAAGAAAAAGCAAAAGAAAGATTTCCGGGCTTTCGTGGCGAAGTAAATCCTATCTCCTTTCACCAAATCCTCTTATGCGCTCTTACTGATATGAGTTCTTTGACCAAAGTTCAATTTTAGGAGTTGTTTGTGGTTCAAGGTGGATGGAGTTCTTAATATGTGAATGCCTGCTATTAAAGTGTGGTAAAGATTTCTTATAGCTCTCTAGAGCCACTGAACCCAAGTGTTTCTCTGTTGAAAATTGATAAGAAAACTAGATGTGAATCGATACAACAACATGAGAACATTCACTGAATTTCCAAAATGGGTTAGGGTACTAAGATTAAGGAGGAAAACCATTAGGTGATGATACATAAGATAGTTTATAAAAAAATTCACTAGAAAGGAATATGCAGAAAACATTGTTGATGAATGCTTAATCTTATGAAACATATGAATGGTTTGCTACAATTAGTTTACACTACTCATATCCTAAAGAGCGGTCTCTCACTTTGTTAGTCAGGGGCAATTTGTGCATAAATGGCATTAGTTGCACTCTTTTTTATTGTTCATACTATCTGTTTAAATCCACAGCAGGAATCCCACAAAAGCCTACCATGGTTACTGGTTGTTTATATATTTTTTAGTTTCTAGGGTAAATTAGAAAGAATGTTTGTCACATTTTCAAAATTAGATACAACTCTTTGAAATGAAAGAGAAGAAATGAGGAAGAACGGAAAAAGAAGGACTTGTTTTAGAAAAAATTAAAGAGCTAAGAAGACAGAACAGAAAAGAAGAAATTGGTTTAGAAAAGAGAAGTAAGGTAGAAGAAAAAGAGGAGATTAGAAAAGAAGAGGATTAAGAAATAGAAAGAAAAGAAAAGAAGCTGAGTCAGAAGAAATAGAACAGAAAGAGAAGGAAAAAGCTAGATTAAAACTAAGCGGCCCTCAAGATTAAAAAGGTTTCATGGATTTGGAAGGCAATGAACTGAGACAAACAGAAAGGATGAACAAGTAGTAGTTGAAGATCTAGTACTGCTGAAACTGAGGAAAAATTAGAAATAAGTGATGAAGAGGAAACATGAGCCTGAAACTGAAGCAAGGAGACTCTGATACATACAGTCACAAAAGCAAGTAGAGAGCAATGTTGACAAAATGTAAAGAGATCTCATGAAGAGGCACAAATAGGACTTGATGATCCATCAGCCGACAAAGGCATGTGTAGCACACACTCAGTCTCTCATAAGCCCTTGGAAATGAAGAATCAATGAGAACTTGCTACTCTCAAAGTTAAGGCTTGCCCTACATTCCTACTTTTTACGAAGCCTAAAAGGTTACATAACTACTGGAGAGATGATTCTTGAGAACCTCATCTACACCTTCTTCTAAAGATATGAGAATCAAATATGAGCTCACCTTGCTCAACCTCAAAATTCTAAAGAGGCAAAACTGAATTAAATTCCAGACTTCCTTCCCAACCTGTTCTAATTATGTGCTTTATTTTTGTTTTTGTTGTTTTGTATTTCTCTATTTCTATGTGTTTGAGGTTGTTATTGTATTCTGTTTAAAATTTCCCTGCTCTATTATTTTTGTTTCTATTTTTATTTGCTCTAATTTTGCTAAACCCTCTCTTATGATGATTAAATAAGGGGGAAACTAGATAATTGATACTTTAGTACTTGGAGGAGAACACATAGTATATTTATTATAACATTAATATCTTAATCATTTTAATCTGTATATTTTTGTTCTAATATTTTTTCTAACTATTGTATCAGATTGTGAGAAGCTGTCCACCTGCATGGTATAATACCTGTTCTGACCGACCGGACCCTATGAATAAATTCATGAACTCTATGACAGTTTCTGGAGAGATCAAGAATCTAGATAAACTCCTCTATTGGCACCCAAGGCTTTAAGAAGCAAAGAACACAAATAATTAGATAAAAAGAATAGACCTAGACGCCACCAAAAATGCATGTTTACCTTATCTTGATGCATTAGAAGATGCAATCTCACACCCTATAAACAGCCGAACACCCAAGCATGAAGAAGAGATTCCTTTTTAATGATTCCATTAATGTATCAATAATTACAATAACAAGCATTATAACTATTAAGAGTGTCCAAGATCCTTAAAAGATTAGAGTTAGCTAGGTAGGATAGAACCTCCTAATTAAGATGATTTATTAGAGACTCCTTACACCGCCAGAAACTAATCATTTACAATTGTAAATACTCGTCGACGACTGATCAACAAAAGTGGCGGTCTAAAGTCAACGATTTTTCGCATAAGAATAATATTTGACACATACCACTATCGTTTCAGGGCAGACTGATTGTATTAATGATGCGCTGTTCCATCAAGTACTTTGTGAAAAACAGACTGGAGATAATACTGCAGATGGACAAAAATGGACAGTATCGTTATAGCTTCAAGATACAGCAATCTTGCCATAAAGATTTGTTTTCAATGACCATTTATATGGTAAAGATTTTTCACATCCATAATCTTGAAATCCGTTCTGCATAGTTATTCCGATAAGAAATATATCGGAAAATTAGGGATTACAACGAATTAGGTAAGGTCAAGAATTACTTTAATTTATTACTCAACAAAGTTAAAAGAAATCGATATGTTAGAACCATTAGAAGAACAAAATTTCTCTTTATCATTAAGCTCAGAAGTAAAAGCCAAAGATATTTCAGAAAAAAAATACACATATTCAAGCTTCAATTAGAATACAAAAGAATAAACCACTATTTGTTAGAAAATCCTTTAGCTTTTTGGAGTCGTAAAAACACATTTGGTACATTGCCTATGAAGCCGATTTTAATGAAAGGAAATATACCTACAAGCCGCGATTGCCATGGACGGCTCGCATTCTAGAAAATGTGTACAAAAAGAAATCAGCTGCCTACTTAGAAAGGTCTGAATATAGACCAGCCAAGCCCATGAGCTTGGCATCCTTTTATTGTTGAAATATGCAGGATTGGACACGAAGTGTTCCAAGGCATCTTATTAATTTATAAAACCACTCAATAATGCTTACGCTGGAATCAGAATCACTCCCAAACCAAAATGAATTTGCTAAAATCGCTATACAATGCAAAATATTTTTCAAAATTTGATATGAATCAGGTATTGCAATTCAACAAGTAGAGAGCAAGCGATCTATACAAAAACAGGCTTTAAGTTCATTTGGACATACGTGAATGTAATGCCGTTCTTCAAGATGCTCCCATCGGAATTTCAAAAAGATAATGATGTACTTTACCCCTTACAATACTTTTTCCATAGTTTATATTGATGATGTTGTTAATCTTTTCTGAAAACATAGATAGCATGGTTAACACTTTAATTATTTTCATCAATATGCTCCAACAAAATGGTTACTTGTAGTCTCGGCAAAAGAAATAATTATTGCAACTTTCAATTAGATTTTTGGAAATAATATTACAAATCATGTCACTATTATTCTATTACGTTGCTTTATTAGTTTGCAGATTAAATTCCTGATGAAATTAAAGATCAAGACTCAATTTACAAACGATCTTTGGGAAGCCTCAATTATGTTCAGTGACTTCTTCCCAATGCTCAAGAAGATGCTAGCCATTATTTGATACGGGCTAAAGAAATTGTCCACCTGTGATGACAGAGATACATACCTTAGCTGTAAGAAAATAAAGTCCAAAGTAAGGACAAACTACTTCTTGTCTGGCCATTCCCCATCTATGCCTTTTAAGAATATGAACTGACGCATAAACATTGGATACGAGGAATCTCAAAACAGCGCTAAACAAAAGAAGTATTTTGCGCTTCCACTAGGAATCTGCGACTGGGCCATCGACTTATTATTCACGGGTCAAAAAAGAAATTTTAGGCAATATGCTCTTGCGTTCAAAAATTTGAATCCGATTATTAAATCAAAATTTTTAATTACGTGCATTGCAAAAGCGCTAAAGAGTATTCTTTTTAAAGATGTCAAGAATATAGCATCTAAAAATATTTGCTCTTGCAAGCATTCTGTCTGTATTTGATTTTATATGACTTTCATAAGAGAAAAATTCTCTCCCTGATTTTCTAACCTAGAGAATTTCTTTCGGAACAGATCTCCCCAATGAGTTCTAGACGAAGAATTGCTGAAACTTCTTGCAAGGTCAAAGATCCGGAAAAGCCAGCCCGATGCTTATAAGTGCATTCCTGCAACCACTGAAGAAGACTTCCTCTTATACCAATAAGTCATTTCATTTTCTTCTTCCAATGCAAAGAACATAGCCTCATGATTCTCATGAAGCTGCTAAATTTAATATACAAAGAACCATTTTTACTATCTTATCTGTCCTAAGATTATCTTTATTATCAGGCAATTTTAGAGTGCCACAGGATCAGTAATTTTCACCCCTACTGTTCGCGAGAGGCCGAAATGGCTTACAGTAAATTGTTATCAAACGTGTGTTTGCTGCCTGAAGATGGGGATGATCCCTTTTTCAAACTAAAGAATTGCATCATGGATGCCCCAGGTTTTAATTATTTTGATACATGGAAGCCAATGTCTGTTGCTCTCTGCATACATAACCGACAAGAAAAATTAGTTGGTTTTCGTCTTTTATCTTGCTAAAGAAGAACATGGAACAATAAAAATACTTGTTTTCAACAGAATAGTTCTACCATTGGGTCTTTTCCTAATGTAGATGCCCGACAAGGTCATACTTATTTCATGAACATTTTGTGAAAACAAAATCGAACTCTCTCAACCAAGACCACTTCACTTATACGTTATAAAATTTCTTGGATCATTAAATGGATTATACACAATCGCCATAAAGGAACATTAATTGAAATCAAGTTGATAATCCTTTGGCTAGTGAGACGATCTCTTACGATGTGATAAATGCAACTTTTTTATCCTCCACTCAATCTATGCTCAAAGGATTATTGAGTTTGCTAAAAGGCAAGCCAGATCTTCCACAGATTACTCACCTTAATATCTATCCGATTATCTTAAGAGTTTTTAACTAACTGCCTAAGAAAGAAATGCGTAAACATTATTTAAATTTGATGGATTGATTCCAAGTCCAAAGGGAAAAGATAGAAATCTTCAAACATAGACATGACGCCTTAAGAAAAGAAATGCACATTCGACGCTTCTACAATTATTCCTCAAGTGGCGACAAAATAATTGCATGTTTATGGACACCAGCCCATATGAAAAACTTTTCTTAAAGAAAAGCTGTCATTACTTTTGTAAAGCTAAAGATAAAGCTTCCTCGACCGCACTAAAGAAAGCATAGTGCTTCCTGCGCTTTCCCTCCTTACGTAAGCTCTTACGTCAAGAGATTCCTTCTTTTTGTACTTTAGCTGTTTGTGTTTCATTTTAGATCATCGAAAAAATTTTTAGCTTTTCTCTCTCTTGTAAAAAACTAGAGTGTACTGGAAGAGAGTGTAATCACAGTATCGTCCTGTTCTATCTTAGAGTGATTAGCTTTCATATCCGAAGCTTAATCGACTTCCCATTAGATGTGGACATCATTATTCAGTTGGGTGTCTTTCTTTGCTTGCAAAGTAATATTAAAGAAAGTTTCTTTCGTCCGCTGTAAAATAAAAAAAAAAAAAAAATAAAGAGAAATCCACCTGGCCGTTCTGTATCAGATAACCATCCAGTATTCATTTCATCTATTTCATCGTCCTAATCTGGAATGGGCTAATAGAACAATTGATATTGTTCAGCCCAATATGAAATCAAAGCCCAACTCCTTCTGACAGGCTACTGATAAGAACCTTAGTCCCAACAATTTAAATAATGTGTTTAGATCAAGAATTATCTGTTTTTGATAAATGTTTGCGATGACTTTTAGTCAACTGAACAAGCCTTTTGCTTCAAGAATTCATTTGTACAAACACGACAAGGTCTCAGAATTTTGTAATCTTTTTATCAAGTCTTTCCTTGACAAAAACCTTCCCTATTACTAATCAATTTATGTAGCTGGTCCGTCTTCGGTTTCTACTTCAACTCCTCACGTGGTACCCTTAAACGTATCACCACCCTTAACGTGTTACATATGTCATGATCACATCTCCTGTTATTGTTCTCCTTTTTCACCGATTCTATGCATGTTGAGTTCATGAATTTTATTTTTCATTGGTCGCTCTCAGTTTGGTATCAGAGCCAGATTAGGTAAATTCTGATTTTATTAGTTCTAGGTTTTGTGTTATTTTTTCTATTTCTTGTTTTTGTGTTTGTTTTTCTTATTCATCTTGGTTTTGTTTTTTTGATTGATTTCAATTCTTTTTAAACTTCAATTAATTTTTATTTCGTGTTGTTTTCAATTGTGAAGTTTAATCTTAGATGTTGTTGCTTAAAAAAAAAAAAAAAAAAAAAAAGTATAGAAAGAAAATTCGTCCACCTTGAAAAGTGCTTGTGTGTTGATCTTACTTTGTTTCCTGAATCCAAGGGATTTGATCTAAATTCAAGGTGAATTTTACCTGATTTTGGTGGATTTTCCATATTTGTGGAATATTCATAATCTCTTAGGAGATTTGACCTATTTGTGGGATTATTCCTCAATCCTAAAGATTTTGACTTTATTTTATGGATTTTTTTATATCTTGTGATAAAATCCAACTTAACTACTTCGTGGATAAGATACAAATAGTTCCATATCTTTGAGATTAGCAAAATCTACTATCTAAGATATCCTACTTAAGATGCGGTTGCATTGAAAAGTACCACAATAGGCAGCACGCCAGTGCTTCACCTCAAGCACAACAATGCACTTTTCTTGAGTTCACTTGTTGGATAGGCTAATCCACACGCCCTGCTCCATCTAGCACGCCCGTTTGTTACTACCCTAGTTAAACATTGTTTCCTTCTTGCTTTATTTTGGTAAATTTAATTAGTCATATTTTGCGTTTGCTTTTAGCAGCCACATTCATATTATTATTGTCTTTCAATTCTAGTTTCTTTGTTTTGTGTGTGAGCTTTCTTTTTTCTATTTAATTTTGCTTGTTCACTTTAATTAGTGTGCATTGTTTATGTTCTGTGTACTGTCCCATACGTTTGAGTCTCTTTACAATTTGTGCTTGCTTTTTATTTTTAGTTTTATTCTTTGATTCTAAATGTGCTTTTGAGTTATTGTTGAACTAAATTTATGATAACCATCACTCAACATGGGCTCAAGGGAGCAAGGAAAACGATCCATTAGTGTTTCTAGTGGGCCAATTACCAAGAAGTTCAAGAAAGGATATTGGTCGCAGCCAATATCTTATATGTTCAAGCCCAAATTTACACCAAGAATTAATATTGTGGCATTTAACAAGTTGTTGTAGGATTTGAAGGCACACCTAGGCTTCTTACAATGTTGAGCCATGTGTGTTATTTCTGCAAATGAAGGATGTGTGGCTTACGGTTGTCCTTATCCCTTGTTGCTGTTTTGGTCTAATAATATGTAATATGGCTCATATTAATTGTTTTGGGTTGGTTATAGCATGCAATCTGCCCATATTAAGTTTGTTGGGCTGGAATACTTTTTTTTTTTTAGAGTTAGCCATGTGTTTTCCCTAGTTTTTAGTTGTTTAAGCATATAAATGCCTCCTTAGATGTACAAACGGGTTTAATTTGAATCAAAGGTAGATTTGTTCATGCTCTTGCATGTTCTTCTTAATTAGAGTTTTGAGAATTTGCTATCTCTATTGCTATCAAAATTAGGTTAAACTATCATTGAACGTTTATCTGTTCTTTGCTCGATTTTGTGTTACCGTTTCATTATGCAACGTGGGTTGCCATACGAGCTTTATTCTCATTATTTGTTTCCGTTTCTTATAACGAGGCATGGTGCATAGAGGCGGAACTTACATCTTAAATGCTCTATGTTTGTTTCTTGAGTATCTTGTGGGGGATGGGGAACATTTTGGGAGGTCATAAGATTATGACATGTGAATGAAACATTTTTATTGCCTCTATTGCGTTAAAGATGTCGAGAAAGTTTGTAATTCTGCCTTTACTGTAAACAGCCAATCTAAGTCCTATCCTTATGGCTTTATATGCCTTTACCAGTCCTAGTTCACCTTGTGTTATATATCTATGGTTTTTTGACTTTGGATTATTTAGGACTAGGCGTATGTGGTAGACGTTTATATTTGTAGGGTTGATAGTCGCAAATGGTCTCATTTCATTCCTTGTCATAAAACTGTGATGCCATTCATATTGTGGATTTGATTCTTTAGAGAGGTGGTTCATTACATGGATTCCACGGACTTTGTGTTTGTGATAGGTTATCTAAGTTTCCTTTTCACATTTTTGAGGTTTTGTGCGGTTATGCTTTACAAAATTACTTTATTTACTACCTTTCATCCACAAACAGCATACAAAACTGAGTTATGAATGACTTAGACTTTACTTCGTCTCAAGTGGGTATAAAATTTTGAACTTGGAGAAGGATTGTTTCCCATTATGAATTGCATCTAATCGAAGCAAACATTCTACTTCAGTTTTACTCATTTGAAATTGTTTGGTTAACCCAACTATTTTTTACATGAGCTCTCTTTTATATGCAGGTATAAAAAGCTGAATTGGTGAAGTCTTTAATGAGAAGGCCTCGAGCAAATATTGAAAAGAGGAAAAACAATATGCTGACAGCCAAACAAAGGAGGAAGAAGCTGGTTTTGCGCTGGAGATTGTGGTTGGGTCACCCTTTGTTCCAACCAACGTTATGGCACGGAGATGTCCTTCAAGTCTTGGAACTCTCAAATGACAACCTACAGATTGCCAGTGAGATGTTTTTCCTTTGCTTTCTCCTTGTGACATGGATCAGTTTGAGACAAATTTTTTGAGAGATGTCCTGTATGGATCAACCATCACTCAACTGAGCTCAAGACAAGGGACCACATGGGAATCCATATTAGTTTTCTAGTGGGCCCAATTACAGAGTCAAGCAAAGAGATATTTTTTATTCCTTATTGTTCAAGCAATAAATACACAAGACTTCATGTTGCATTTAACAAGTGTGTGTAATTGATTTTTGGAGACATGTGTGCTTGTTGTAGCACGCCTCATGCTCAATATGTATAAGGATGTTTTTCCATATCCTTGTTGAGTTTGGTCTAATTATTGTTTATTTAAGTTGTTTTGGATGTTTTATGATGCATGCATTGCCCAATATTATTGTTTGTTTTGGCTGGAAATGACTTTATTTTTGTGTTTCTGAGTAAGCCATTTTTGGCCCTAGGAGCTGTTAGATGCTCTTCTTTAGGTTAGTTTTAAAGCATTAACTAGCCTCCTTAGATGGAAACGGAATTTTGCAAATGAATCAAATGCAGAATGTTCATGCTCTTTAGATTGCATTTTTCTTCAATAGAATGATTTGAGATTTTCTTCCTCAATGTCAAGAATTAACGTAAATCTTATCAATGTTTGTTGCGTTTTTATCTTGTTCTTTTTGCTCGTATTATTGTGTTGCTTTTTCATTATAAGTGGGTCCATAGAGCGTTTTTAATCTACGATTATTGGTTGTTTCCGTTCCTTATAAACGAGCCGTGCCATTAGAGTGCAAACTGAACATCTCGTCTTTGATTTCCATCCCATCCTTATCACTAAGATTTCTGAAGTTCAATTGAAGAATTGCAAGCACTGATTAAGAGTGTAACGTGAGGGAAGTCTGTACGGAGATTTCAAGAGCAAGTGAAGATTCTCTAGCTCTACCCAGAGGGTCAAGACTAATCACAAGATCGTGCAACGTAAGCTACGATTTGGCATTTACTCAAACATATCACATTAGAGCTTCCTAATCATGCATGAGATTGATGGAACTGAGAAGCACAAAGATGTTATGTGCTCTGAGGCGATGCAAAGGGCTTGCCTGATGCATTCCTACATGTTCGTATATTAGGCAGATTTAGGAGGATGTTATTCTTTAATAGTAAGTATGGGCTTTGCTCTTGGCCCCATTTGTCTGTTTTTATTTAAAATTCTATTAGATGGACTAATAAATGAGTTGTAGGTGTTTGGCTTATTTTCCGAGTTGGCCAGTTCCTAGATTAGTTAATGTTTAAGTAGCTTATTTTAATTGTTAGTTGGATCTTGTATTTAATTTAAGCCCATTTGGCCACTTAGGTTAGTCCTGGGCTAACTTAAGTTAATAGCTAATTAGTTAGCTCGTAGGTTATTATATTATTGTAGTGTAAGAGCCTGCACGACTTTTATTGAATCAAAACCAACGTTTTCTTTGTTCTTCCAGAAAAAACGTAGTCTATCCTGCATGAATAGAACCGAATTTTCTTTAGTAATTAGTTGAGTTACAATTAATTGCGACCAAGATTTCAATTGTTTTTCCAGAGTCTTTAAGGTAGTTTCTCATCCTTGTTCTAAATTCCGTGTTTTCTTTCAAGATAACTTGGCGTTAAAGGGAATTGCGCGTCTTCCGCTGATTGCGATGCTTTCCGCTAATTCCTTGTTGATTGCAAGAGTACTTGTTTATATTAGCTGGGTCGCCATTAACGACGTTACATATTACAAATCTTCTTGTTTGTTTTCTTTTGAAACAACATGAGATAGGGGCAAATCTGAGCATCGTAATGATGGATTCAATTAAAATCCTCAATTAAACTCTTCATGAAGCAATTCGAAGGACAGTTAGACCTTATAATCTTGTCCAGACTGAGGGAGAGTTGAAAATATAGCTTCACAAAGCTCTATACAACCTAGAACTCGTCCACAAACAGATTTCCAAGCAATGTGTTGAAAGAGTGAAGAGACCAATCCCTAATAAAACTTGATGGGATGACTTAGGATCAATAAAAATTGAGTTTCCAGAATTCAAAAATGCCCATAACAATGTTGAATGATATGACGCGCAACCCAAGAAATTAAATCTCAATAACTCATGACAAGTTTGAAAGATCAAAATCTGATAAACTCCCCTCTATGGCACCAAGCTTAAGAAGCAAAACACCATCATAGAGTAAAAAGAATAAGATAAAGCCACAAAGAATTGATAATTTACCTTGATTCTTGTGCATATTTGAAGAAGAATGCATCTCACCACCGCTCTCTAGCCAACACGCAGCATGAAGACCACATAGCTTCTTATTCATTGAATAATTGATGAATACCTTTACCAAAATAACAAGTTTTATTACTAATCTAGAGGTCCAAGTCTAGCAAGGATAAGTTAGCTAAAGATTAGGATTTGCAAATCTAAACAACTAGGAGTGACTAACAATAATAACTACTTAGGATTTGGAATCTCATCCAAATCCACTTAAAGATGACTAAATTAATCAATAAGGCTATTATTAGGGTGGCCGAATTATTGAGGGCCCAACCCACATTAGGCATTGCAAAAACACAAATAAGCTAAACCTAGTTTAATGAGAGGCAGACGTTCACGGTCTCCAGGCGTCCTGTCAGGTGCACGGGCGTGCCTCATATATGGTTTCCTTCCGGTGAAGACGGCAGGTAAGAGTGCACGGCCTGGGCGTTGCTAATTAGGCAACGGAATTGCGCGATGTATAGTTTCCTTGCGAGAGCAGTAGAGGCCACGGTTCATGGGCGTGCTATTTGGCACGGGCGTGCTTCTTCAAGCCTTAATTTTTTGATGCCAATAACTATTCTCAAGAAAGAAATCCCATCTTTGCTGCTGATTGATTCAAAGGTATGCTATGTTTTGGTGGAAAACAATTGCTATTTGAAAGAAAAGAAGGGATTATCGACCGTACACCCAGGGAGATCATGAAAAGAGCTTAATGCACAAAAATTTGTGTCCCTAGTTCCTTTTGGTTTACTATAACAAAATTAGCTAGAATGGTGCAAATGAGAAGAATTTGAAGAATACTACAAGTAGATGGAATTATGCTGGCTAGGCCAAGATTTGAGGAGAAGAAGCAAATCACATGTCGACGATTCTTGAGGTCTCAATAAAACATGTGGCTTTAGAGATGTCATAGTTATGAAGTCTACGAGGAGACATGGTAGATCATGGCCTATGAAACCTTGAAAGACTAGAAAAGGAGATCCCAACCACAACTAAGTATTCCAGCAAAACACATGGGATCTAATGCTAAAAGGTGGAAGAAGGAAATTTGAGGTCTAATTCTCATAAGGACAGATTCCACTTAAAAGTTTAAAGAACTGTCACAAACTCCATTAAAAGAACAAATGTTACTTCTAACTCTAAAACCCTTCTAGAGAATGAAGCCTTAAAGTGTTTGGTGGGAATGGCATTATGCATCTCAATGTCCTATAAAAGGTTTATGATGTTAAGATGATTGGGAATGTTATTCTGAATACTGAATGTAGGTGATCTATGATGATATGCCTAATTACTTGATTCATGATGATATGATTCAGAAATTTGATTTACTTCCTTTGAACATGGAGAAGCTTTGGTGTAGCGAGCTTTGAAACTGCCCTGTAAAAAGAGCCTTGTAGAACTTGACGACTATATTTCACACTGATGTTGACTTAGTGGAAAGTGTGCTTGAAATCTTATCATTGATTGGGGTGTGCACTAATGTGCTACGTGTAACATGGTAACAAATTGAACTTGCTGTCTCAAGCATCCTACCTATATAGGTGCATGGTTTGAATGATTGTGGGGAAGTGAAAATTGACCAACAGTATTGCTGCCATTTCTATGGATGTCACGGAGATGAATCTGTTGACTATAAGTTTAACTATGCAACTGGACATCTATTGTTGGAGACCATAAGCAATATGATAGAGAGCCTTCATGATGGGTTCTACAATCGTATTCTTTGATTCTAAGGGCAAAAAAGTGGTTTTGTACCGATTATCAACCTCAAGAGTTTATTGAAGACCAAAGAAGATTTAGTTGAAGGAAGAGAGGTTTCGGCGTGAGAAAATGGAGTGAAATTCGAGATGAGAGAAAAAAAAGAGAAACGAGTAAGGATTGAGGGAAGATGCCACAAAAAAATAACCAAAACAAATAAATGGCCCCAATTGTGAGTGAAAAACGAGAGAAGCAAAAAAACAGATTTTTATGCAGTTAGAGGCTTAAATGTGTTGCTATTCCTTGGAGAAGCCCTATTGCTCTCTAAGGTACAAAGACGGTTTATTTGCTAAACTACACTAACCTGATAATTTTGCTCTTCTATTAGTTTGTTTCTAGGTGCCAGGAATTTGATGATGTCTTCCTAGTGAACTACCAAATGATTACCACCTTTGGGGAATAGAACAATTCAAAATTGAGCTTCATTCCCCTGATCCCATTTCCCAAATAGGCTGACCTAGAGAAAGCAATCCAATGGAAACAAAGGATTTGCAAAGGCAGTTGTTACACCTTTTTTTGGAGAAAGTTTGGTAGAGAGAAACATGAGCCGCTGTGCCGTTCCGTTGCTTCCTAGTAGCCTAAAAAGGATGGAAGCATTAGCGCATGTGTGTTTGATTGCTAGACGGGTCAAACAAATTTACAGTAAAGTATAGACCCTTATCCCTTGACTTTGATGATGTTTAGATGATTGCCATGGGCAACTTACTTATAATAATTGATTTAATTGGTGGTTACCATCAAATAGATCAAACCAGGTGATGATTGGAAACTGCTTTTAAAAACTAAGTATTGTTTGTCAATGAAGGTTACAAAGTTATCCTTTGACTATCTAATGCACACCTAGATCATTTATGAGGCTTATTACCTTGTATTTCGGCCTT
Source organism: Jatropha curcas (assembly GCF_014843425.1). Next base: position 2,146 of record NW_023591274.1, on the reverse strand, counting down.
CTTAGAAACGTGTGTTTTACTTTGATATATATTGACGCGGAACCATTAAATAAATTTCATTGAACTCAATGACAAGTTGAAAGATCAAATCTTTAGAAATAAATTCCCTCTATGCACCAAGCTAAAGAAGCCAAGAACCACAATAATGGTAAAAGATAAGATAAACGCCACAAAAAATTGATAAGTTCTACTGATTTTTGATGCAATTAGAAATGCATCTCCACTCTCTAAAAATGCACACTGCCAAGCATGAAGAAGTAGTCTTATATTCATTGATAATTGTTGTATAATTACAAAAAACAGCTATTGCTATACTACTAAGATCCAGATCCTTAGAGCATTTAGAGTTAGCTAAGAGTAGACTAGCAAATCAAACAATAGAGTTGACTACAATCATAACAACTGAAGGATGGGATTAATCCCCAAATCCACTAAAAGATTGACTAATCTAATCAAAATAAGGCTAATTATTCCAGGGGCCAAATATTGGATGCCAACCATAACATTGCAAAACTCAAAATAAGTTACACTAACTAATGAGAGGGGCAGCACGCCTGTGGGTGTGACTACTTGGCGGCGTGCTAATGTAGAGTTCCCTCATTGAGAGTCGAGGAAAGCACGCCTGGGTGTGGGCCTTACATTTTTTTGTCAACGGGTGCTTCAAGTCGAGAGCAAAGCACGCCTGGTGTGCTATTTGGCACAGGGCGGATGCTTCAGAGTCAGAGGAAGCACGCCGGGTGTGCTATTTGCACGGAGTTGCTTCAGGATTTGTATTTCATCAGCAGTCAGACAGAGGGGCAGGGCCTCGGGTGCACAGCACGGGCGTGCGAACAAGGCATGTCTAGCCATGTCTGTTTGAAATTCAGGTTCCAACTCCACATGTGCTTCATCATGTGAGAACTTAGATCGTCTCCATGCTTCCTTGAGCTTTATGTTTGAGTGTACGCTTTCGTTTCATTCCCTTTCCTCAACAAGATTCTCCTCGATCTTAGAAGTTGACAGTACCTGCTCCCCTGTTCTTGTCTCTAGGTATGAGTATCCGTTTCGTATCATTCCCCCTTCCTCAAAGGTCCGCCTCTATCTGCAATCATTGTTAAAGGAGACAGATTACTACATGAAGTAATAAAACCATACTACTGGTAGCCTGTTTATAGTGTTGTCATCAATGTGCCCACGAACTGGCATTGGTTTCCTCCCGTTCATCAATCTTAATCTTCTTTGTTGGGAAAATTTATTTGTTTTGTTTCAATCATCAAAATCTTGAATAAATATTGACATTGAAGCCAACATCTCCCCCTTTTTGATTGACAAACCAATAAATTTACCCAAACCATAAAACAATTGCTCCCCTAAATTTGATGTCTAAAATATAAGTTTCAGAAAGGACATATGTTCATCATGAAGAGGTTGAAATGTATAACTCAACTCCACCCTAGTAGTGCAGTAAAAATTTTATTTGGACTTAAAGGAATATTTAGAAACTGATATTAGAACATACCATAGAAAGAAAAATTTTAATTCTAATAATCGAGAGCAAAATAGCATAAAATTGACTTTAGACAATGACAGAATCTTAAGTCTACTGGGCATACGTATAGACAGATCAAAGTTCTAAAACGAACATTCGAGATCATCATGTAAAATTATATAGCTCACAATACACGATTAGAATACTAACAATAAGATTAAGCACAAAGTTACACCATCATAGCAAGAGTACTAACCATCAATAAATATCCTGTTTCTCCCCCTTTTTGTCATTCATACAAAAGTTTAGTAAAATCAGGCAAAAACAATAAAACACAACCAAAAAAAAATTGTTCACAAATATAGATAGATAAAATTAAAAAATTAATCAGAGGATTTTGGCGTCAGTTTCTAAGTCTCTTTAGAACTTCTGAGATTATTTGAGCAGGAGCATTTTCAGTTAGGGAACTTTCAGGAGCTTAGAGAAGGGTTGGGCAGTGAGGCTTTCTTCATCCTGAAACTCTTTGTTCCCAGTAGTGTGCTTTTACCTCTTTGGCTTGTCTGAAGCAGGAGGTGTAGCGTTTTCCCCTTGACTTTTAGAGTAAGCTAAAGGGGCCCTTGGTTTTTGTGAGAGGAGATTTTTTTATCTCCTTTCCTTTTTTTTTTTTTTGTGGTTGGT
>NW_023591273.1:0-94326 GCF_014843425.1 Jatropha curcas | reverse complement strand
GTATTTAAAATTTTATATTTTTTCAAATTTATTTCTAAATAAATTATGATTAGAAAATAAGTTTTGATTGGAAAAAAGGGATTTATGGCTTAAATTTCTATATTACAAAATTGCACTGCTATTTAGTGCCCAAAAAATAAGATAGAAAACATTCATTATTTTAAACATCCATAATTTGAATTAATTATATTTAATTAAATTATATCTTTCCTATAAAGATTACCCAATTTATTAATAAAATTTTTATAATTAATTCATGATTTTTATATGGACTAAAAAAATAAAAATAAAAATATAATCTAATTTTATAAATATTAATTTCATTTATTAGATTAGTTCGTTCACTCTATTTGTTTATAAAGTATACTTTTATTTACGTCAAACAGAGGAATTTAGTGAAGTTATAATAAAACATTGTAAACTGTAAACTTACATTTTTAAAACGCCGCTTAAAAATTAAAAGCTAGTTATAATGATTTATTGATACACTCCTAATTTGCCCTGGTACTTAAATAAAAAATAAAAGCCAACCACTGTACCTAGTACCCAGAACCCTATATGAAAATTAGTGATTGGTTGCAGAGCATATAAAAACTTTTCTTAATTTAAATTCACTTTCTAAAGTAGAAACAACACCATTTCTCCTTTTTGAATGATGGATATTTACATCACGGAGATATTAATACTTAAAAGAATAGTTTGATATTAGAGTATTAAACGCATACAACTAATTATTTTATATTGGCAATTTGTTAAAATATGAAGTTTTATATGTTTAAAATTATATAAATAAAAAACTAAACAACCAGCTATAAAAAATTAGCATAATCAAGCGATGCGAGTATGTGAACGTGCACTTGCCCACGTGCATACAAAAGTACTGTAATATAAAAAAAACGGGATAAGTTTATTTTAAATGACAGCTAAGTGTAAAATCTCTCAAATTTGCCAAGTTAAGAGACTGAGTAGTTATTTAGAACAAATGGTTTAAGGAGATCAATTGTTCTTATATTTCTCAGTGATAATGTCACTTATCAAAATATATTTATTAGTTACCTTTTCCATTCAAGATTAATCCATTAAATTAAATTAAATTAAAATACATTTTAACTCAAGCTGGTAAACATACATTAATATCTCAAGACCAATACAATATAATAACTTATTTATATTAAATCATAAACATAAAAAAATTAAATATTAATTCTTATTTCAATATCAAATTAGTTAATTTTAAACATTTATTATCACTATTGAAACTACCACTGGAATCAGTACGTGAGACAGTTTTTGATGCCAGGTCATACCATGCTGGCCCATTTATTTTCATTTCTGCGTAAATAAAAAAAATCTTGAATTTGATATAACTTGCGTATATAGATTTATATAGAGTTGTCCTAACATTATACTAGAGCGGTTGCATGACCAGCCAGACACCAATCACACGTAATGTGCGGGGATAGGGATAAAAATAATGTGGTTTAAAAAGTTAGACATCAACACAACATTAGGACACACCTGCCACTAAAGAAGAATATATCTAATATCTCTCAAATAAAATATGTCGGCGTAATAAATAATAATCATTTATAATAAATCATAACATAAAATAAAAACTTAATTCTTATTTTAATATAATTAGTGAATTCTCAAAATTATATCATAATAAAAGTACATTAATAGTTTGTGTGCATTTTTTATGCCCAGATCATATGTGCTATGACCATTTTTCTGGATAATAAAAAAAAATCCTAGTTAATTAGCCTTGGTGTATGCGAGTATCCTCATATACCAGCGAATTAGGCTGCACAGACACGAGATACAAAATATGGAAACGTACGAAGATACGTTTAAAAAGTAAGACATCCACCACACTTAGAAATACTGAAGCACACCCAACTGAATTATATTTTCGACAACTTTTGAATTATTTATTAAATCAAAAATTTGACAATTTTGACGGTTATGGGCCGTAATATGAACAATTTTAATTTGAGTTCAAGTTTTTGCAATTAGGCCCAAGCGCCAAATATACATGTCGAAATTTTGAACTGGAGAACAATTAAATTTGAAGTCAATACATATGAAAGTCCAAGCAATTTAATCTATTATTGTATGATATAAACGCACATTATTCGCTAACAAATCAAATATGACATTACTAAACTATTATTTTTATTTTTTATTTTAGTTAAAAATGAGGAAACTGTTATGAAACCCTTAAATTATTAATTAATAAACATTGCAACCGGACCCGAAACTCAGATTGATTTTAGAAAACCACACGAAATAATCCGGAAAAAACCAGTGAAAAACCTGCAGAACTGGGGCCAAGAACCAGAGCCAAATCATTGAAATATAACCAAACCGGTTCGAATCGAACCGGACAATGGATCTAGAAGCCCAATGATCTTTTACTTTTTTTAGTTTTTTCTTTCTTTTTCTTTTTTTGTTCTTTTCCCTCTCCTTCCTTGCGGTGAGCGCCATTCGCGCCGCAACTCTCCTCCTCCTCCTCCATTCCCTCCCCGTTTCCGGCCCCACCAGAAGTCGATCGACTATCTCATTCCTCTCCGTCACGCGTCACCACCGTACTGCTGGCTCAGATCCCCTTCCCCTCTTCTCCTTCGATCTCTGGTGAGCGTAGCAGCCGCAGTTGAAAGGGCGGCGATTCGCGCATCGACCGATGAAATGGCCTCTTGAACTGCAGTATTTTCGCGTCCCAAGCCACGAGCCAGGCTAGCGGTCGACTTCCTTTCCTCTGACTATTGCTTTTATGGCTTCACTTCGTCGAGTGATTTTGCCGGGATCAAAAAAAAAAAATCCAAAGAAGCGCGACTAGGTCGAAGTTTAAAAAGACGGATTCCAACTCACCAAACAGGCACATTCAGTTCAAACTGGTCATATAGTCGAGGTCCATGGCATAACTTCTCGAGCATTTTGGTGATGCAATCGTAAATTTTCTGGGCAAAAACGATTCTCCCCCACCGCTGAGATGGCAGGGCGATAGGCGGCAGTCCGGCGAACACCAAAGGACAAAGAATTTCCTCCTCTTCGAGGAGAGATCTGGATTGTCGCCCAAATTCAATCGGTACGCCCGAGACTCAATTCTCACGATTTTTTTGTAAATTTTTGTATAAATTCTGAATTAGTTAATTAATGAATTTAATTGAGTAATTAAATAGATTAAATTGAATAATAAGAAATGAGGTTATTGGAATAGCTTAAATATATTTAGAACATTTATAGTCTTTTGTGAATAAATTATATTGGTTAGTGTGCTGTAACTGCGATAGCGAATATGATTAGTGAACTCGTTAAGGATTTTAGAATAACGTAATTGCAAATTAGTTTAGAACATTGTCGAATAAAATTACATGAACCATAATTATAATTAGGAGGTTTAATATTGAGATAAGAATTCCTAGCTAATATTGATGTAAGCTAATCTAGGAGTTTTAATAAATATTGGTAGGAGAGGTTATAATCTAAGGCTTAGACAAGTATATAGTTGGAGGACAATTAATAATATCATTAGAACTTGTTGGAGGTTATTATAATTTGTAAATTTATTTGGTGAACTTTGACAAAGGAGGATGGGACTTAAATTGTTGATTGCCCGACGGATGGGCTGTGTGTATTGATTGATAAATATATAATAATATTGTGATATTTAAATAATAATATTGTGATATTAAACAGGTGGATAGTCCAATTTTAGGGGAGGTGCGCACGAAATTTCTGATAGAAACTTAGACTGAGTTTTAATTAACAATATAATTAATAAGTTTATTTAGATAAATTCTATAATTTTGCATTCCATAATAAATAAAGGTACTCTAATTATTATTTATTATTCATTAGTTATTCATTTAAGTTATACCATTATTTATTTATTATCATTATTATGTTTATTATTATTATATTTATTTTATTCGTTGTTGTTTATTGTTAACACATTTACTTATTTCACTTTGCATTGATTTTGGATGCCTAATTGTGCATCCGCATTACGATGTTTAATGGGATAATACGCTTGCATTTAATTGCAATGTTGATTAATTGTGTTTGTGATAATGCTTATGCTTTGTGTGTGTGGAATTGGATGGAAGTGGCTGTCACCATGGGTTTATGAGACCGTTACCGTTTGATATTGGATCCCTGATTCACCGTTACCGTTAGTATTTACCGTTTACTGTTTATATGGATCCCATTACCGCAGCCGGTGTAAATGGGTCGAGATCGCGGGCCCCCGTTGTGCACCTACCAATTACCTTACCGTTTAACACGGGTTGGCTTCTCGTACGTTGCGCACCGGGACAGTCTAGATTTGATTTGTAAAGGCCCGCAGGTTGGCCTCCTGTTGTGAGCGCTGATGATCAGAATTGGATGGAGGACCACCGGGTTGCCTCCTGCTTTTGGTATGAAAAAGAACAAGAGAGAATGGAAAAACAATGAGAGACTGGTCAAGTTGAGATAGGACCGGTTCAGGCCAGTATGGGGGATCGGCTTCCCTGGTGCACCACGTGAGAGGATGGGCCCAATGTGGAGAGGACGGCTCCATCGGGAGGTTCGGTGACTCCACTTGACTAATTTCCAACGTGATGTATATATATGAAGATGTTATATTGTGAGTGCTTGGTGATATGCCATTTGTGTGACTGGCTGGTGTGGAGCCATATAAACTAGTCGGATGACTAGATGATATATTCATACATTTTTGTGTGAATGCGTGTTGTATTGTGCAATAATTATTATTCATTAATAAACTCACATCTCTTGTTTAAATCTTCCAGGAAGTAGCATTTTCTAAATCCCAGCTATAACTCTACTCCTTCACTGTTAAAAAGAGATTCTTTAATTTTAATGTTGATATATTAAGTAGAAATTATTTTGCTATGTAACTATATGCATAAAAAGCTATTTATATCAAATAGTTAGTGACTCTGCAGTTGTAGAATTTACATACATTTAGTCGTGTATTAATATAGACGAAAAAATTCTGTGAGCCTATATTACAAATGTGATATATTGTAAATTGGGCTCGAACTGTGGAATGTTGAAGGTAATAAATCTGAACCGAGGTGTAATAAAATCTTGAGGTTTATTTTTCTAGTAATATAGGCTGAATGTTTGAAATTTATATTGAGATAGTAGATTTTAACATTTCAGGCTTACTATAAATCTCGGGGGACTTCAAGCTTATATGGACCTTAATGCTGATCCGGCCCATGGAAAAATATTGAGATAATAGTTATTAGTGATTCAGGCTTACTACGGGCCTCGGGGGCCTTAAGCTTACCTGGGCCCTAGTGCCGGTCCGGCCCATGGAAACGGGTCGTGACAAATACACTATACCAAATAAGTATAATATATTAATATTTCAAATAAATAATCAATCATTTAGAATAAATCATGAACAGAAAATAAAAAAATACTTAATTTTTTATTTCAATATAATTAGTTAAATTATCAAAAATTATCATCACTATTGAAAAATGCATTAATAATGTGCGTGCATTTTTTGATGCAAGTCATACTATACATGACTTTTGCTATTGCATACCTTGGTGAAATGCATTAAGAATGCATATCTTAGCATTGCAGCTTTTTCAACATATCTTAATGAGATATAATTTTCTGATGCATTTCACGGTTATTTTATTATACAATTTTATTATTTTTGAATGATGTTATAAAAGATTATTTCATCTTTTAATACTGCTTCGTACATTGTGCGGGTTTTAACACTAGTATGTGTATATATACATATATATAAAGAAATGATATGTGTAATGCATCGTTTACGTTTATATTTATTTGAAAATAAATTAAATTAAATTAAATTAAACTATGTTAAATATAATTGATTAATATGACATTAGATAATTAATTATATATTAAATAATAATTTATATAACTTTCTAATGATTTGAATGTATTACATAATTTATGGGTTTTAATGATATAGTGAGTTATTATTCTATATTAATTTTAAAATAAATTATTTGAAATCAAATAAAATAATTATTTATTTATTTATTAAATTAGATTATGTTAATTACAATGGTAGGCAATTAATAATATGATAAGGTGATGATTTATACAACTTTTAATTGTTTAAAATAGATTACTTATTCATTGGATTTGAATGATATAAGGAGTTATTTTTTATATTAATTCTAAAATGAATTAAATTAATGAATTCTACCACTTTTCGTTTTATTTTTTTTTTATTCATCTCTATAAATTTTAATATTTTCAATCCGTATTTCTGATTATGTCTATTTAGTAATTTACAACTTATAATAAAAAAACCAATGGCTATATATTTTTTTTCCATCGATCTATCTTTGTGCACTATCAATTCTAATTAAGATGTAATGAATTTACCAATTTATCCTATTATATAAATATAGTATAAATGCATAGTATAGATATCATTGTCTTTTTTAATTCGAGAGAACTCTTCTTTAAAAAAATTGATTTGCATATTAAACACATATAAATTATATACTTCATGAAACGAATTTCTTTGAAAGCGTACTTGTCCCTTGTCTCGGAAAATAGACTATTATGAACCAAACAAGGCCGATATTTTGAATTTAAATAATTATTTTTAATTCAAACATTTTATTATCTCTAAAAATGAATGGAATAAAGAGTTGACATCTCTGAAAAGGCCAATGAACTTGAATGTTTCAAAGTGAAACAGTTGTGAGTGACATATTGATTTATTCTATTACTAACTTGTAAGCAAAAACCACAATAAATATTTTGTCTGTATACAAATGAATAACAAAGAATCTGAGATGGGATAGCGATAGGCTGCGCTGTCATTGAATCTGATAACCTTCAGAAAGAGAAAACTAGGTTATAGAAATGGCATCTTGTTTTGCATTAAGATTTAATGTAATCCAATGTGCTTATTGCTTAATTAATAAAAACCTGTGATTAAAACTACAAAACCTCAACCTTTAATGGTTTAGAGCAACTTTATAAGACCTACGGTTTAAGATCACAGTATAATATATGCTTCCACCATATTTAAGTTATGGCAAGAATATAATTAAAGAATAATAAAAAGGTTACCCAATGGAGATGAGGCGCTAGATCCCTTAAGCAATATTTAAGGTTCAAACTCTGACATTATGGATGGAAAAAATTTGATTAGGAAGGTTCGATTGGTTGGCTGTACCTAGGGGGTGGCCAAAATCCGATTTTTCGGAACCAGAACTATTGGTTCCGAATCAGTGGGAACCGGAACCGAAATTGAAATCGGTTCGAACCATTTCGATTTCGGTTCCACCAGTTTTGGAACCGTGAACCAGCGGTTCCAGCTCCAGTCGGAATCAACGGTTCTAGTTGCTTCTGAAACCGGCTGGAACTGTCCGAAACCGGCTAGAATCGGTTCAAAACCGGCGAAAAATCGGTTGAAGAACAGATCGGAACCGTCGATTTTGGAATCGTTGAGGAACTGAAACTGGAACCGAAACCATTCGGTTCCAAACCGTAATCAAAACCGTTAATTTTCGGTTCGGTTCCGGAACCGAAACCGGCCGTTCCGGAACCGTGGCCACCCCCAGCTGTACCTGGATGGTTTCAACAGAAAAAAAGAGGTTAAATGAGAAAATAATATTGGACTTGAATGTAATTAAATAACTGTGAAAGAATTAAGTAAGTAAAATACTGTTGTGGCAAGACTTTTAATTAAAAGATAATAGAAGGATTAAAAAACATTTTAGGATAAAAATGTAATTAATGATATCCAAAGGTTATCATATATCTAAGGGCAGAAATGTAAAAACATTGTTCTTTTCCCATGCCCTATAAATATACATAATAAAAATTTGCTTTTACCTTATGGTAGTATATTTATGATGTAAAAAATCAAAGAAATTGATATTAACTAAGTTGATAATTTTCTATCTACTGTTGTACATCTTCTATTTATTTATGACACTTAATAGTAATCAGTACAAACTAAAATTGTTTTATTTATTAAATTAATGGCTGTGTAAATAAAAATCTTTCTAAAATAATTTTAAAAATTAAATAACTAGTTCTATAAACAATATATTAGTTGTTAGATAAACATTGACCTTCTGTGATAAACCAAATTCTTATCAAAATTGTAGGAAATAAAAGCAAAAATTTTTGGTAATTTTTATTTTAATTATATGATTTTTCAAAGGTTGAGATAAGACTTATATCACGATCCATTACTTTGGACCAGACTGCCACTAAGACCTGAGTAGACTTAAAGTCACTAAAGCCTCGTAGTAAATCAAGTACATACCAAACAATTTCTTGTTCAATGGCCTTAGCCCAAAAATCAACTATCAAATATTAAAAGTTAAAATTTCAATTAAATTTTTTAAATGAAAAATTTTTGAAATTTAATTTTTAGGTTATTTCAGCTTACCTAAACCCGGTATATAGATGCATATGAAAAAATCTATATAATGAGCCAATGCATGAGTTTTCAAAAAAAAAAAAATATTATTGTTTTTTTTTTCTCTCGAGTGAATGGTCAAAAATACGTTTATTCAAACTAAAAATTACTTCCTCCCTTTCATTACTTTAGGCAAAATTTTTAATTTGAATATTTCATTTATATGGCAAACTTAATTGAAATGGATTTTGCCTAAAATATAAAGTCCATTTTGCCCTTTTTGTTGGTTCTTACATTAATTGTATATATGTTTCTATATAGTCTATTTCTAATTTATTTTTTATGTTAATTCACTCATTTATTGATATGTTGAAAAAAAAAATTTCAGTTTAACTAATTTTTTAATCTTTATTGAAAAAAAAAAAAAAAAAAGCCTAAAGTAACAAGCGAGAGGGATTATTTCTGATTGGTGTATGGATATAGACAAATCTTTCCTGATCAGTTGACTGTCACCCTTAGTAAATGACTTTTCATTTTGTGTGGTCGAAGGAAAACACTATACCTTCTGCCTCTCGGCTATAACTGTAAAAGTAAAAAGTTTATATTCCAAAAAGCTCAAAATATAAATTAACCCCTTAACTTTATAATTTTAATTTTTTAGTACTCTAAACTATGTAAATCATCTATTATGTATTTTAACTTGTAAATTTGATAATATTATATACTTTTTGACACTAATATTAATATTTTTTAGAGTTTTTTGACTTTTATCTATAAATATCAATTTGTTATGTAATTAACATGACTTTTTAAAATAATAATTTTTATAAATTTTAATTTTTTAATGAATGTTTAATTAATTTAAATTTACAAATTGAAGAGTTAAATAAAATGCATTTAAAAATTAAAATATTTAATAAATATAATTAAAATATTTGATATATTAAAATAAAAATAAAAATAATAAAGTTTAAACGTGAATATACTTGAATTTATGCATTCGGCGGTTTAATTTACAGTCTGGTAAAGTTGTAATTTAGCCACCATTATAAACTTCTCTCCAACCTTGTGAAAACGCGTGAAATAGAAACGCCCTGATGTGTAAAAAACAGTTGTTGGTTGGCGTATGAAGTCAAAAAGAGATCTTTTTTTTTTTCTTCTTCTTTATTTGCAGACTTGCCATATTCATTGGCGTGGGCCCATCCCATCAACACCAACTACAGTTGCATCTGCACTCGCATTTAGATTGTTCTACAAGCATCTAAAAAATCAGAAAGTGCGAGAGATGGAAGTTTATTCATTCTTCATACTTTCTTTCCTTTTAAAAAAAATTCTCTACAAATTTCCTGCTGTTTCGATGGATTAGCGTGTAAAAGCAGAGCACAATAACCATTCTTAACTCAAAATGAATACATTTATTTATTTAATTTAAAATAAATAATAAAGAAAAATATGTGTATAGTACTAATTAATTAACATCTGATCCAAAAAAACAAAAAACAACCGCTCGTTTCTAATATCTATCTCTCTTGATTGAAAATTCTGAGATTCGATCAATTAAGTTAATTGAGCAAACCTGCTGCGAAACGAGATAATGGAAGCAAACCCAATATTATAACCACCTTCACTTGACCTCTTTGATCTCTGTAACTGACTAATTTCCATTTCCATTTCTACCATTATTAATCATTCTTGATCTCTTGACACCACCTGCTGTCATCTCCCTTTCTGTTCTGAGAGTAGTGCAAGTATGTAATAAATGATATTTAATGGCATCAATACAATATGCCTATGCTTCATGTGACTTGGTTATAATTAGTTGTGGTACCCGCGAGATGCTGCGGGCGACCGTTCTTGCAGTTAACGAAGTTGTACAGTAAATGATTATATAAATTTAAACTATATTTACAATAATTTATATGATGTTTTTCATGCATACGCAAGATTTAAGCTGCTTACCTTACCTATCAATTTCAATGGAGCAAGCTATTAACTGAATGCCACAACCTTCTTTCTTATTCATTGCATCACTGAGTTGGATAAGCTTCACAAGAAATTTTGTTGACTCTAAAGTCGAGATTTAAAATGCATATTGTTGTGGGGTCCCTCCGACACATGAGACCCACACACATTTGAAAAGAAAAAAAAAATATAAAACACGTTTTTTGTTTTGGTGGCAGTCAAAGAGAGACTGCCGAACAAAGAAGAAAAAAGAATTTGTTGACTCTAAAGTCGAGAATTTTAAAATGCATATTGTTGTGGGGTCCCTTTCCGACACATGGAGACCCACACACTTTGAAAAGAAAAAAAAATAATAAAACACGGGTTTTTTTGTTTTGGTGAGGCAGTCAAGAGAGACTGTCCACCGAACAAAGAAGAAAAAAAAAAAGCACGTTTTCATTTTGTTATTCAAAGGAAACGGGTTTGCCAAAGAAAGAAAAGAAAAAAAAGAAAAGTTGCGACGCGTTGAATTAACGCGTTTCCACTGCGTCCCTTTCTCCTATAAAAAGGAGAAGGTTTTTCCTTCATTAAGGTGTACAAAACAAAATATATAGGAATAGGAACACACTATTGAGTGTTAGAAAATTTTAGAAAAGGGGGTTCCTAAATTGGGAAAGAGAGAAAATAGTGAGATTCTAAAAATTTTGGCTGTGTTTTTTGTTTAAACACTTAGGCAGTACCACTATATTTTTGTACTACTCTTTGTGTATACCTAACTATTTTTTAGTAGAAGAATTTTATTCGGAGTTTTTGTGCCCGTGGTTGTAGCCCATAACAGTTTTTGAAGGGTGAACCACGGGTAATCTCGGTGTTCTTATTTTTTTCAATCTGGCATTTACGTGTTAATTATTAATTTTCACATGTGTATATTATTTTTTAGTATTATTTTTAGTGGATTCGATCGTCAATATTCAATATTTAATTATTGGAGGTATATGTGGTAATAGTAATTTTATTTTACTTTTACCACCGGTATTTTTTGAGGGCCCCACTCGAGATCAGTTAGAATCGCAATAACTGGTATCAGAGCATTTGGTTGGTAAATACTGTCAAAATTACTATTCACGTGAATAGTGAATTTTGTGAATAGTGAATTTTTGTTAGATTCAGAATTCGACATGGCAAACGATGGGGCAATTATCAAATTGATAAATTCAAATTATTCAATGTGGAAATCCAGAATGGAGGGCTACCTCAATTGCAAAGATCTGTACAATCCAATTGAAGGTGACAATGCAAAGCTAGAAGAAATGAAAGAAAGGCGGTAGGAGAAATTAAAAAAGCAGACATTGGGTACAATACGCTAATGGATAGATGCTAGCCTGTACAACCATGTGAGAAATGAAAAAGATCCCCAAGTTCTTGAGAAATGAAAAAAGATTCCCCAAGTTCTCTGGAAGAAATTACGAGAATATGTACGACAGGCAACAAATATACTCAAGGGAAAAGTGTCTTCATGATGCGTTAAATCCATTGAACTTGGAAAGCTTCAGCAGGATAATCGATCAATTTACACAACAGTGAAACGATTTTTGAAGGACTTCGTAACTGAGGTTTAGCAGTTAGCGGTATGTCCTTAGAAAACGAGATCAAGCGATGGCCTACTGTTGCGGATCTCTACCGGGATAGCCTGGGGATATTCTTGTGGTATCATTGAGTGTAACTCAGCTCCAAATGGTGTCGTGGTAACGGATGTCCTATTGGTATAAGAATAGAACTACTTAATGAAAAACTACAAAGCAAGAGATGTTGCCATAAAACAGTACCAGTCAACAAGCCCTTGTCACAGGAAAAATAGGTCACAGAGAATAGGGGCCGGAGCAAGAGTAGAGGTCCAAGGCATGAAAAATCAGGTGGTAGATCCAAGTCCAGAGAGATGAGAAAGTGTTACCATTGTAGTAAAGAGGGTCATCTCAAAAGAAATTGTCGTTTACTCAAACAGGATAATGCAAACCGAAGACAGGAGGATGACAAAAATACATCTGATATGGTCTTAGGAGAAGATGGTAGCAGATGGTGAGGTGACTATAGTCACTCATTGATGCAGATTGCTGTCATATTGGAGATGCAAATACCGAGTGGATAGTAGACTCCGGTGCTTCATACCACTGTGTTCCAAAAAGGAAATACTTTTCCACTTATAAAGCAGGAGTAAAGCAGGAGACTTTGGCCACCATTAAAATTGGGAATTATAGTCGTTACTCGCAAAGTAGTGGGGGGGGGAAATCGGTGAATATCTGCATAAAAGACAAGTGTCGGGGTGCACATTAACACTTAAAATTTGTGTGAGACATATTCCCCGATCTTCGGTTTGAACCTGTTATCTGCTGAGCGTTAATCTGTGGAAAGGAAGGCTTTACCATTCTACAGGTGGCAAGTTAATTCGGAAAACTCCACCAAAGGGGTCTTGGTGGTGGCGAGAGGAAAATTGTGTGCTCGTTATAATAAGACGCATGCAATAATATTCGTGCTGGAAAACAACTAAATTACGTTGTTACGAGAATGAATGCTTCACCAATTTGTGGCATTAGGGGATGCTGTGCGCCACGTTTAGTTGAGAAGGCTTGAATGATGTTGCGCTAAGAAAAGTCCCTCATTACCATTAGTCAAAGGTTTTTAAAATAAACCCTGTGGATTATTGTTTATGGGAGCAACATCGGCGTCTCATTTTTGAAAAGCTCTAGAAGGAAGAGAGACCAACAAGTTGTAGTTGGGGTACACTCTGACTTAATGTCGGTCCCATGGAGTAGAATCACTTGGAGGGGACGGAAGTTACGGTTATTTTCTTACCTTTCATTGATGATTTTCTCACGGAAGACATGGATATATTTGTGCGCACAAAAGACCACAGTATTCAGTATTCAAGCACTTTCAGCAATTCCATGCGATGGTGGAAAGGGAGACTGGAGTGGCATTGAAGTGTTTGCGTACGGATAATGGTGGTGAGTATATATCTAAGGAGTTTAGAGATTATTGTAGTCAGCACGGTATCAGGCATGAAAAAAGACAGTTCCTGGTACGCCTCAACACAATGGCGTTGCTGAACGGATGAATCACACCATTATTGAAAGAGTCAGATCCGTGCTCAAAATGGCCAACTTACCTAAGCCATTTTGGGGAGAAGCTGTCAATACTGCTGTCTACCTAATCAACCGACTACCTTCAGCACCATTGGATTTTCAAACCGACTTACCTTCGCACCATGGATTTTGAAACTATCCCAGATAAGATCTGGACAGGTAGAATATTTCATTACTCTCACCTAAGGGTTTTGGCTGCAAGGCATTCATGCATGTTCCAAAGGAGCAGGAGATCAAAGCTTGATGACAAGTTCAGTTCCTTGCACTTTTGTTTGGTTATGGAGACGAAGAGTTTGCTATAGGTTTGGGACCAGTTGAAAAGAAAGTTTGTCAGGGAGCCGCAGACGTAGTATTCCACGAGGGAATGAGATCGGTGGTAGATTACAAACTTGTGAAGAATCCACAGAGTGATGGTGTTATTGAATATTTACACCAGGAAGCATTTCCTTACAGGTGGTTGCCACAGGGAGGAATTGCCAGAATCAAGAACGACGGAAGAAGTAAAAGCTAGTCAATCAGGGATCAAGGAGACAATTGTAGATGATAATGATGTGTAGGAGAGTGCTTTTGAGCAAGGGGAAGCCACGGAGAACCCATACACCAAAGGAAGTTGAACCTCAGTAAGAAGGGTAACTAAGAGGAGCGCCCCATCTTACAAGTTTACTCTAGTTCTGATTACCATTTTGATTACTGATGAGGGGAAGCCAGAGAGCTTCAAAGATGTGCAAATCTTGGCAAGAGATAGAGAGTTGCTTGGACAAAGCCATTTGCAAGAGAGGAAATGGAATTCTTTGAAAAAAGAATGATCACGTATGAGCTGATCGTTTGAAACTTCCAAACAAGGGAGAGAACCCTCAAGAAACAAAATGGGCTTGCTACAAATTAAAGAAAGATGATGGCGGCAACTACTGGATACAAAGCCTCGATTGGGTCGGTTTAATTTAAAGGCTTACTTCAAGAAAGGTATTGACTTTGATTTAGATTTTTTCACCACGTTGAGGGGAGAGGAAAAATGAGGTTTCCTATTCGGAGTTGTAATATAGGTTCTTGTAGCCATTTTGGAATCTTGAGTGGAGCAGCAGCTTGATGGTAAAAAGACCGCATTCTTGCATGGGGATTTTTAGGGAGAAAAAGAAAAATTTCTATATGGAACAACTAGAAGGTTTCAACGGGGTCAAGGGGAAAGAGGACATGGTTTGTCCACTTTGAAAGAAGAGCTTGTTACAGTTTGGAAACAAGCACCGACAATGGTATAAAATGTTTTTGATTCTCATGGTGATATCAAGGATACAAAAGGGACAGATGTAAGATCCTTTGTATTATGTTTCAGAAATTCTCTGGTGGTAAATTTATCATCCTTCTTTTATATGTGATGATAGCCTACATATTGACCAGAAATTAACACATGATTAGCAAGTTAAAGACGTGATTTGTCAAAAAGCATTTGACATGAAGGATTTGGGGATCAGCAAGGGCGAATTCTTCGGAATGGAGATTTATTCGAGAATAAAAAATCCTGCAGGTTATGGTTATCGCCAGTGAAAAATATAATTGAACGAGTTCTAGAGAGGTTTCAATATAAAAATGCAACCGTTAGCACTCCGCTTGCCGCGCTTCACTTTCCAAGTGTTGAGTAAAGAAATCCCTACCATCAACAGAGAAGAAGAAAAGAAAAGGGAGAGGATGTCAAACAATGTTCCATATTCTTCAGCGAGTTCGAAAAAAGTTTGATTGTACGCAAAATTTGGTGTGTACGAGACCGATTATCGCTCATGAGATATCACTCATGCAGTTGGCGTTGTGAGTTGATTTCTGTCAAATCCCCAGAAGACACATTGGGAAGCAGTGAAGTGGATCTTCAGATACCTGAGAGGAACTTCAAAGTTATGTTTAATTTTTGGAAGTGAAAAGTCTGCAATTGTTGGTTACACAGATGCAGATATGGCCGGTGATCTTGATGAAAGAAAGTCTACATCAGGATGCATATTTACATTCTCAGGGGGAGCTATTTCATGGCAGTCAAGATTACAAAAATTTGTTTCGTTATCAACGATTGAAGCAGAGTACATTGCAGCAATGGAAGCAGGAAAGGAAATGTTTTGGTTAAAGCGATTCTTTCAAGAATTGGGTGTGCAACAGGAAGAATATATAGTTTATTGTGATAGTCATAGATAGTCAAAGTACGGTTTAAACTTGAGCAAAAACAATACTATGTATCATGCCCGGACGAATGCGCATTTGACTGTAAGATATCATTGGCTTAGAACTTCGCCATTGAAGAGAAGCAGTTTCTAGTTGGCGAAAGATCCACACAGATAGAAAATTGCCGCCCAGATATATTAAACAAAGATCATCCGACACGGAGAGAAGTCGAGCTATGTGTCAAAGCAGCATGCGAATGGGAGAGTCCCACACCATGTTAGTTCCGGGAGGGAGAATTGTTGTGGGGTCCCCTCCGAATTGTTGTGGGGTCCCTCCAACATGTGGAAACCACACACATTTGAAAAGAAAAAAAAAATATAAAACACGTTTTTTGTTTTGGTGGCAGTCAAAGAGAGATCGCCGAACAAAGAAGCAAAAAAAAAGCACGTTCATTTTGTTATTCAAAGGACGGTGCCAAAGAAAGAAAGAAAAAAAGGAAAAGTTGACGCGTGATTAACGCGTCCACTGCCTCCCCTTCTCCTATAAAAAGGAGAAGGTTTTCCTTCATTAAGGTGTACAAAAACAAAATATATAGAATAGGAATACACTATTGAGTGTAGAAAATTTTAGGTAGAGACGGGAAAAATTTTAAAAAATAAAGTTTCTAAAATTAGAAAAAGAGAGGGGGGAGAAAAATAGTGAGAATTAAAATTTTGGAGGGTTTTTAATTTACACACGTTAAGAGTACCACTTATTTTTTGTAATCTCTTTTGTACCTTTACTATTTTTAGTCAAAAGAATTATTCGAAAAATTTTGTCCCAGTCGTGACGTAGCCCATAACACGTGAAAGGGTGAACCACATAAAATCTCGGGCGGTTCTTATTTTTTTGCACATCTGGGCATCTTTACGATAATTATTAATTTTTACCGTGATTTATTATCTCTTTTGTACCTACTATTTTTAGTAAAAGAATTATTCGAAATTTTTGTCCCGTGGACGTAGCCCATAACAATTGAAGGGTGAACCACATAAATCTCGGCGTTCTTATTTTTTCATCTGGCATTTACGATAATTATTTAATTTTTACCGTGATTATTATTTTTAGTAGATTCAATCGTCAATTTTCAATATTTAATTATTGGAGATATATGTGGTATTAGTAATTTTATTTTACTTTTACCACCGGTATTTTTCACGGACCCCACTCGGATCAGTTAGAATCCCAACACATATAAGCCTGAAAACACTCCAAAACCTTTCCACATTTTTATTTTTGTCACAAGTAAGAATTTTGTTGTAAGAGTTTTGCAGTTATGAGCAGCACAAAATGTTTCCAACTGCATCAAATTAACTAAATTAATTGAATGAGTTAATTTATGCATAATATGCTCAAGAGGATGGCACGCCATAAGGTCGGCTCACCTTCTCTTTAGAGCCAGCGCTTCTAGCAACATAGCAACCCATTGATTTTGCAAATTGCCCAACAATTTGACCAACTGCACCAGATGCTGCTGATACATAAACAAGCTCTCATTTCTTAGGAGAGCAAACCTCATAAAAACCAGCATAGGCAGTCATAGCAGGCATTCCTAAGAAGCACAAAATCGCAACAATAAGCATGTAGGATTGCTAGAAAATCCCCATTTTCCATGCATCAAAAGTTTAAATGTTCCAAATGCTTTAACGAACACATTATTTCAAATCCTAATTTCATGTTCCTGACCAGTAGCAATAAAAGTATTGTTACGAAAACAAAACAAACTGACCTAAAATTCCAGTATAGTAGGAAAGAGGCAGATCAGTATGTTCGATTTTAATTAAAAGCTGTGGCTATACAAAGAGGCTATATTTTTCTCATCCAGTAAAACCCCAAGCAAAGTTTCCTTTCTTGTAATTTGGATCTGTAGAATCCAAAACTTTGACCACTCCATCCATTAATAAGCTGCATAATTTAAAACACCAAGTTACAAGAACAATCTTATCTTCAATTGAAAAACCAACAAAAGCAAAACAAAATGGGAAATTAGAAATCAATTTCAGCATTTTCTGTAAACCTTGATTCTGTAAACTCTCAAAGAAAAGAGAAATGGAAAGAAATTTCAGAAACTCCATCCAAACCAACCCTCAAAAAATAAAAAAAATAAATAAAGGAAACAGAGACAAAGGAAAGAAAACACACAAAGTGGGTATTGTATCGTGAGAATCACTGACCTTTCCAGGCTCAAAGGAAAAAACAAAGGTAGGGGTATTAGATCACAAGTATTAGATCTAGTAATTAGGATTTCATTGGATTTGAATGAAATCCATAACAAATTATAAAGGCTTAAACCTGATGGATTTCAAATAACTTTAAAACATGTCATTTGAAATATACTTTACACTTTAAAATCCTGAAAATTCAAATTAAATTCAAGAATTCAAACATCACATTAAAATACTTCTTAATTAGTACTCTCATTAAGAAGATTATTGTTCTTATTTTTTTCTATTTCTTTTTCTTTTTGAAATATTCAGTGCTAAACACTTCCACCTAATCAGAACAGCCTTCTGACATACCTCTTGACTTTGCTTCCACCATTGGCATTTCCACCATTGGCATTAGCAGTGCTAGATCCTGAAATATTTTTTAAGGCTTGCATTTTGCAGAAACATATGGAGGTTATTGAGCATGCATAAGCTTGAAAAGCATAGCTAATATTTTAGACTTTTGAAGAGATACAGAGAGTGTAAAAGAGAAGAGGAAGAGAGTAAAATCTATTTGAACCTCCATAAAAATAATGTTGAACAGAGAATGTCCTAAAAGAAAATTACCTCATATAGCAAACAAGAAATGTACATCAAGATCTTGGCTTAATAAAATGGTGGTAGCATGTATCAAAGGGAAATGCATACATCTACTCCCTGCAGCAAAAAAGTAGAAAAAGTAAATGAAAAAGAATATAAGGTGAATGCCTACAAAATTTTGGAAGCTGTTGATCATATGATGTCAAGTCTTTTCTTTCAAAAAAACAGAAATAAGTAAAAATAAATAAATCTGCAGCTAAAAATATATAAGAATACAAACTGCATAACAGAATCCATACAATTTGTTATTCCTAGAGTATTAGCGCAAGTGTAAGAGCAGTCAGCTTTGTTAAAGAATAATTTGAAAATACTTGGCATATAGGAATTTAATTTAAAAAAAAGCTGGGTCAATCAAAATACTTTTACACTTTAAAATCCTAAATTCGAATTAAATTCAAGAATTCAAACATCACATTAAAATACTTCTATCAATCATCATATACTATCCAAAAATTTGAAAATTCAAGAATTTATAAAGATTTGAAGAACTTTACTTGCATAGCTCCATTGCAGAATCCAAGGCTTCAAAAAAATATTTCAGGATCTAGATCTGCTAATGCCAATGGTGGAAGCAAAGTCAAGAGGTATGTCAGAGTGCTTGTGATTGGGTTGGGAGGGGGGGGGGGGGGGGCTCCATTAGCAGAAGAATCAAGGCTCAAAAAAATATTATCAGGGAATCTAGATCTGCTAATGCCAATGGTGGAGCACAAAAGTCAAGAGGTTATTTGTCAGAGTGCTTTCTGTTGATTCGGGGTTGGGAAGGGGGGGGGGGGGAGGGATTGAGTTTTAGCACTGGAATATTTTCAAAAAAAATTATGGAACAATTAATGAGATCACGTGATGGGGGGGGGGGGGGGGGGGGGGGGGAGGGATGGAGTTTTAGCACTGAATATTTCAAAAAAATATGACAATTAGATGAGATCACTTGAGTCGTATAAATTAACAGTAAAATTTTAATTGTTAACATTTGAGAAAATATTAATATCTTATGCAACATATAATAGGCAGTTGCAGATCTAGAAATAAAATTTTTTAAGGTCAACATATATGTATCTAAAAGGAAATTTTTTAGTCATATGACCACATATAAGGATCACAAGACAAGTAAACATTCTTGACCAAAACTGCATCTTTAGTACCTTCTGCAATCTTGAGCCTCATAGAAGAAGTGACACTGAATACAATTCCATCAGAAGCTCTTGTTTTTGAGTTGCATTTCCAAGTTGGCATGCATGCTCAATAACTACAGGAAATTAAGACAGAGAAAAAAAAAAAGCAATAATATCATTGGACCAGACATGAGCTTTGGCTAGTTTCCAAATCCAGTATGTTGTAGCATCATGCCCATGAGTGAAAACACGTTTATTGCTGGGTGAGGAAGGTGTTGGAGGAAGTGAAAGCTCAATAGCTATTCGCCTCAATGTACCAGATCAATTATAGAAAAAAACTATCCTTGAGGCATAAGCTTTTCTCCCTGGTAAGGAGTTCATCTTGTCAATAAAAGGTAAAAATATGCCATGGTAATCAAGCATAAATAGCATCTTTTCCTTAATTGCCTGTATCAAGAATTAAAGCAGACTTAGAAAGGTACAATTCTTCACCAGGAGCTAATCCATGTTCATTTCCCAATATATAATTTTTTCTCATAGGAGTCATCCAATTATATAAGGATCTAGAGATAACAGAACCAGGAGATGTCATACAAAACAAAAGTACTTGTGTTTAATAAGAGACAGATTGCCATTTTACTGCAAGTCCAATTTGCTTTAAAAAAATGTAAGCAAATCAGCAACAACACTTGGGAAGTAAGCTAAATTATTAAGGTTTAATACTTTAAATCAATCACCAAGTCACATCACATTAGCGTGTGCAAGAACATGGGATGTGGAACAGATTTAACATTTTGACCAGAAAAGCAAATCAAAAGGAAAAGGAGGAGCAAAAGAAGGAGAAGAAGAAGGCAAGTTTATCAAATATATACTTCGTCGGATTTGCAACTATGGGAATACCAATCTGTACATGTAATATGTAAGAATCTGCAGAGATCACATACCTTTTCTACGCTCATTCCATTGAGCTCATGCTCTATTAAATCCATTGTGAGTGCCGATTCAGGAGGATCATATACAGAATGGGTCTAGTTTACTACGAATTGGAAATTCATGTGGAATAGAACACAATCTAAGAATTCACAAAATAAAATTAGTGAAAGTGCAACCTTTAAAAATCAAGAATAGAATACGGTGCCAAATGTTACTTTCAAAAGCTCAATGTTCACTGGATTGACACCAGCCAAAGCCTGTTGTGCAAACTTGTTATCACGCAACTGTTTTCGTCGAAAATCCCCGGAGGACCCGAAAACATCCTTTTTGTTATTTTTAATAAAATATTTTTATTTTGGATGCGGTGCCGATAAATCGGTCTTATAAACAATTTTGAGTCGCCATCCATTGTTTAGGCAATGAGACCGTTTTTAGCACAGTTGGTTGCCGAATTTTTATTTTGGATGCGGTGCCGATAAATCGGTCTTATAAACAATTTTGAGTCGCCATCCATTGTTTAGGCAATGAGACCGTTTTTATAAAAATGACTCTATTTTGAACCCAATTTTGTTTCAAGGCCAAATTATTTCAAAAAGACTGGTCAGACGCACCAATGCTATTTTGGATAAGGAATTGGGTACGCCGGCCCGTTGGAAGCCGACCCGGGAAAAATCGGCCTCTTTTAACCTATGATTTCTAATTTATTTTAGTTAGAAAAGCCAAATTATTTATTTACTTAAACCCAACCCCAATGAATCGGACCGAGTTCTTATATGGAAAATTACTTAATCGCCCCAATCAAATCTAATTATCACATTTATAATCATTCAAACCAAAGCAATTAAATCGAATAAATAAAAGACCCGCTCTTGCCTTATGGTTCAAGGTGAGCAACAAACCGAACCTAAAATACATCTTACCCAATTCAAAATTAAACCCAAAAACCAAAATAAATCGAATAAATAAAAGATCCAATTCAACATTAAATCCAAAAATCAAAATCATGCATGATTATTATTTAGTATCTAAATCACAATTTATTTTTATTTTTATTTTTATTTTAATTTCATTTTTGCATTCAACCAAAAATTGTAAAATCCATACAAATAAATATTTAATTTCATTTTTGCATTCAACCAAAAATTGTAAAATCCATAAAAATAAATATACAAGATTATTTTTTAGTATTCTAAACTTAATTAAACTGTGATCTGTTCATATTTGGGCATTCTCAGATTTATTAAAGAAATTAGATTTTATTTTTGTGCAAAATTTATATATTTTTTTTATTATTTCTGGAAAAATCTGGACGAACAGTTACTGTTCATTGAATTTCTGGAAAAATTTCGATGAACAGTATCTGTTCATGGATGAACAGTTACTGTTAATCGATGAACAATTACTGTTCATCGATGAACAGACACTATTCATGCCCAGAATTCTACTATTCATGCCCAGAATTCATTTTTAAATGATTTTTTTACATCATTTCTTGTTTAAATGTGATTTAAGGACATATAAAATGGCCAAATATGAACAGAATACAATTTAAAGAAGCTTAAATTAGAATACAATTTAAAGAAGCTTAAATTACTAAAACCATAAAAATATGTAAAAAAACACAAAAATATGTGAAAAATACAAAAATATAAAAAAAATACAAAAATGTTAAGAAAATTACCTAATCCTCAGATTGAGGATTGTAAATGGATCAAGATCTCCAGAAGCTTTTTTTTCTTCAAGGATTGAAGTGTTCCTTTTTTATTTTTTGATTTTTTTCTCTCTTTTTTTTTTTCTCTCTTTTTATGGTTTGATTCACCTAAAATTGATATCTAATGCCAATTTCTCTTCAAATCAACTCATAAGAATTTTTTGGAGAGAAATGTGACAGCACAATATATTTTTTTAGGATTTTTGCCGTTTTTGAAGTTGTGAAGTTGTGTTAAAATTGTGAGAAAGAGATGTATTTATAGAGTTAGGTTAGGAAACGCAGCTACTGTAGCACGGACACTGTAGCACGGACACTATAGCACGGCTACTGTAGCATTGACCCATTCATTTTGCAATCCTCATGTCCTCATCGGATCAGGCGGGACATAAAAAACACGTGTCAACAGTTTGCACCCCCACTTTAGCATTAATTGCATAAACAATTAATGTTAAAGTGGTCCATTGACGCGCCTTCAATCTGGTAATCATCTTCAAAGCTCGGTTTGATTAGCTTTGAAGACCGTTTGATTAAGCTTTGGCTTTGAAGACACCTCCGAAGCTCAGTCTGATTGGCTCGAAGGATTCTGGGTTGACTTGATCATTTGGTCACCTTCTCAGCTCAGTTTGATCGGCAACTCCAAAACTCGGTCTGATTGGCTTTTAAGTCTCCTCCGAAGCTCGGTTTGATTGGCTTAAAGGATTTGAATTAACATGAAGGCTCCAGTCGGACTATATCGGCGTTCTGAGCGTCAGCGGTCATCTGATCACGTCCAAGGTTCATCTTCAAAGCTCGGTTTGATTGGCTTTGAAGACACCTCCGAAGCTCGGTCTGATTGGCAAGACACCTCCGAAGCTCGGTCTGATTGGCTCGAAGGATTCTGGGTTGACTTGATCATTTGGTCACCTTCTCAGCTCAGTTTGATCGGCAAGTCCAAAACTCGGTCTGATTGGCTTTGAAGTCTCCTCCGAAGCTCGGTTTGATTGGCTTAAAGGATTTGAATTAACATGAAGGCTCTAGTCGGACTATATCGGCGTTCTGAGCGTCAGCGGTCATCTGATCACGTCCAAGGTTCATCTCCAAAGCTCGGTTTAATCGGCTTTAGAGGATTTGATGGTGTCCAAAGCTCGGTGTAATCAGCTTTGTTGTTCACCTCTTCAGCTCAGTGTAATCGGCTTTAGAGGGTTTGGTTGTATCCAAAGCACAGTGTAATCGACTTTGTCCACCTCCTCAGCTCGGTGTAGTCGGCTTTGGAGTGTTTGGTTGTGTAACGTCCCATTTTTCTATTGAATTGAGTCGTTGCTTAGAGTCGAGTCGGGCTCCGAGTCGGGCTGATCCAAAACCCGATTCGAGCTGGTTAGAGGTCCAGAGTGGGGTAGAAGGGAGGTAAATTGAAATAAGGAAAAGAAGTGGACTTACTTGAAGGAAACAAAAAAAGATCAAAGTATAAGGATTAGGACTTGCTTTGCACTTAAGTAATAAAGTTGAGATAAATTAAGGTTGTACCATTTTGAACACTTAAGGTACCATTTTGGTTAAATTTTCAGCATAAAAAATCATGATATTTTGGAGATGACCCGTGAGTTCCATTTCAAATTTTCAATTTCTTCATCCTTATCTTCATCTCTTCCTCTAAACTTTCCTTCCACTTCCTTTTCCATCACTTTTAATGGTTATATGAAAGATTTTAATGGGAGTTAAGCATTAATTACTTCTATTCTATCCAAGTAAGTAAAACCTTCTTGAATTTCCATAATTGAATCATTTGGTGATATCTTTAGATGAATTCATAAGAATTCTTATGTAATAGGAGAAGTTGGAGCTCAAAAGGTAGAAGGAAGCTAAAAAGAAGAATTCAAGCTTTTTGGAGTGAAGTTTGTGCTAATCTTCTTTTAGTTTAATTCATTTCCTTGCATGATAATTTGTGTGATGTGTTGAAATGAGGAGATATGTTGTTTAATGTATGTTGAGAAAGATGACTGAAAATGGTGAAAAAGCATGAGATGAAATGAATAAATGAAGTAAATATTGAGTTTATGCTGAAACAAGTTTTGCTGGAAAAAGAACCAGTAACTTTATCTTGATTTTGACCCTTTTTAATGATGGAATTAGGAAGTGTCATAGATTTGTTCCTCTATGTGTTATCTTTCCATGGGTTTTTGAATCACCCAAATCGGAGTTGTAAATTGAGAGATATGACCAAAAGCGTACAGACTGCGCAGGCTGAAAAACACGACGCGCGCTCGCGAATTTCGTTACGCGCTCGCGAATTGTGCCTGTAAACTCTCTGACTCTCATTTTGCACTTCTGGCGCTCGCGACTTTCATTGCGCGCTCGCAAATTTGGCCTATAAACTCACTGACCCTCATATGTACTTCTCGCGCTCGAGACTTTGCATGGCGCGCTCGCGAATTGTGTTCTGATGCTCTTTTGGACTTCATTTTCAATGCAATTGTATTCCTTTGCTCAACTTGTATACTTGGTATGCCTTCCAATCATTTTAAAACAAAAAGACAAACATGAGAACATGGAATCAAAACCAAACAATGCAAGCATGCAAATGATGGTGGAAACTAACATGACACAAAGTTTGCCCGCTTGGCAAAGGCTATCAGGGCTAAAAGTAAGCAGTAAGGTTATGAAATTATGGAGCAAGTTAATTTCATGACACAAGCAATATGCCAAATGAATGACATAATCATGTGAAAAATAACATGACACAAAGCATGCAAATTATGACACAATTACTATGGCTCTTGTTTTACTATTGACATAAACCATTAATATGCTACCATTGAGGTTAGGTTAGAAACCATGGTAGATAAGCTATGTCGCGACATAGGAATAGCAGATCTGCGCCTCATACATTTGGTACCCCGGCTACAGACCCGTTGAAGTGGGATATGATTATATGGGCCATAGCAGCCAAGCATATAGTTTCAATCCAGTTTCATACAGTTTTTCTTAATCACTTGTCGGTTTCACTAATAACCTTATGGAGCCATACAGAAATATCTTGCATAACATTGCCATGAATCATACAGTATAATAAACAGCAAGAAAAGATCATCAAGGTATAAAATGAAAAGTATCATGAATATGTTGTGCTTAACATTCCATATGTGAGTACATGTTTATTTCTACATATGTATGTGCTTATAATGTTTCTTTATTCGTTGCGATAATTCACTGAGTTTTAATAAAAGTTGCAGAATTTTTAATACAGGCAATAAAGAACATCAGGTAAGATCATGAAAGTATAATGCTATATATGCTTTACAGTTTCATTATTTAATTCTTAAGGAGCCAATACAGTTATGAAGATGTTATTAATCATAACTTATATGATGTGACTACAAGTGCATAAGTCAAAACAACATAATGAACAGCAGTAAACAATGAAAATAATATTGTTTATGTAATTCCTACATGTTTATTGATTTCATTCATTACAAAAATAATGAAAACAACAGGTAAGAATCATGAATAGTATCATGAATATGTTGTGATTAAAGGTTCATGTAAAGGAATTTATGAGATAATTAGAATTCATTAAATTTATGTTATGAAATTAGAAAGTTTAATTCTTCGCTATAAAGATACATTTATGTTGAAATTTACTAAATGCTATGAATATAATCAAATGCTTTTATGAACTTTGTATTTTAAGTAAGTTGCCATCGCATGTTTGTTAAGTATGGTGAATTAAATGAAGCACCAACTGAGTTTTATACTCAGCGCATCGATTTTTATCATGCGTAGGTTGAAGATTGCGCGGTTGCTCACTTGAAGACTTGAAGAGTATATTCAAAGCAGAAGGTGATTAATTTGGGAGTAGTTAGATTGAGAGTTAATATAATTAAGAATTATGGATGTATTAAAGATTTATGGCATGTATAATTAATTACATTTGTTAAAAGCTTATGTTAATTGGAAATATATAAGTGAAGCAATGTATTATATTGGTGTAAGTATTCGAGATAAGAATAATACTGATGAAATGAGTGAATATGAAATATTTTTAACATAGTTTGGTAATGATTAGGTCATGAAGACTTGAATATAGATCATGAATGCAAATTAATTGCCTGGATATTAAATGCTATTGAGGATTTAATATAGTTATGAAAAAGATATATTAAAGTGTTATTGTGGTTGTGATGATTATTTGGAGATTATTGGGAAGTTTGGGAGTTTAATTGGGAGTGGGTTTTTGTATTATTTAGCATACAGGATGATATCAGCATGACAAGACATAAGTTCAACCAGATTGTAGCGTTTCGGCTCGGTTCATTCGGGTTAACGGGTGGACCGGAAGGGATGTTACAGGTTGTGTCCAAAGCACAGTGTAATCGGCTTTGTCCACCTCCTCAGCTCAATGTAATCGGCTTTGGAGTGTTTGGTTGTGTCCAAAGCACAGTGTAATCCGCTTTGTCCACCTCTTCAGCTCGGTGTAATCGGCTTTGGAGTGTTTGATTGTGTCCAAAGCTCGGTGTAATTAGCTTTGTTGTTCACCTTTTCAGCTCAGTGTAATCGGCTTTAGAGGATTTGATTGTGTCCAAAGCATAGTGTAATCGGCTTTGGAGTGTTTGGTTGTGTCCAAAGCACAGTGTAATCGGCTTTGTCCACCTCCTCAGCTCTTGTCCACCTCCTCAGCTCGGTGGTAATCGGCTTTAGAGGATTTGATTATGTCCAAGCACATTGATTGGACGTGTAATCGGCTTTGGAGGATTTGATTGTGTTCCAAAGCCACAGTGTAATCGCTTTTGTCGCACCTCCTCAGTCGGTGGTATCGGCTTTGGAGTGTTTGGTTGTGTCCAAAGCACAGTGTAATCGGGCTTTGTCCACCTCCTACAGCTCGGTGTAATAGGCCTTTAGAGGATTTGATTGTGGTCCAAAGCGGCAGTGTAATCGGCTTTGTCACCTCCTCCAGCTCGGTGTAATGCGGCTTTGAGAATGTTTGATTGTGTCCAAAGCACAGTGTAAATCGGCTTTGTCCACCGATGTATCGCTTTAGAGGATTTGATTGTGTCCCAAAGCACAAGGTGTAATCAGCTTGTCCACCTCCTCAGCTCGGTGGTAATCGGCTTTAGAGGATTTTGGTTGTGTCCAAAAGCATCAGTGTAAATCGGCTTTGTCCCACGCTCCTGCAGCTCGGTGTAATCGACTTTGGAGGATTTGATTGTGTCCAAAGCACAGTGTAATTCGGCTTTGAGAGGATTTGATTGTGTCCAAAGCACAGCGTAATCGTCTTTGGTCCACCTCCTCAGCTCGGTGTAATCGGCTTTGAGTGTTTGGTTGTGTCCAAAGCAGACAGTGTAATCAATCGGCTTTGTCCACCTCCTCCACCGCTCCGGTGTATTCGGCTTTGGAGTGTTTGATTTGATCCTACACACAGTGGTGACTGCTTGCGCGCTTTCCTTTTTTTTTTTTTTTTTTTTTTTTTTTTTTGCATTTGAGAGGGCTATGAGCTCCCAATTATTGTATCCCTCTTTCTTTTTTCTTTTTTTTTTTTAATGAATAATTCCACTGGTTCCCTTTTGACTGAATCATGTTTTCTGCATATAAAATAACAAAGAACAACAACAAATATTTTCTTTCGAAACTATTTGTTGGATTAGCACTTTGGGCCTCCTGCCCTCGGATTCAAGAAATCAAAGCACATTAAAGCGGATTATTTAATTAGGGACTGAAATTTACACATTTTTTTTTTTGAAAAGATAGGATGATCTGCAATATTCAAAAAGAGATAAAATACGCAACTCCCTCATGTATAAAAACATCTTTTAATTTTTTAAAAATTTTTTCATTTTTTATTTTTTTATTTTTAATTTTTTTTATTTGTTTTTGAAAAGATAGGGTGATATGCAATATTCAAAAAGAGGTAAAATATGCAACTCCCTCATGTATAAAAATATTTTTTATTTTTTATTTTATTTTTATTTTATTTTTTATTTTTTATTTTAATTTTTATTTTTATTTTTATTTTTTTCAATATTTTTTTTATTATTTTTTTTTTTTTTTCAAATTGTATCCTAATAATCACTTATACACCACGAGCAAACGCAATATGTATACATACACAAATTTTGACCGCTTTGCGAGGCTTTTTCTCCGCCTTAGCTCTTTGCTTGTCCCATGAAACATTCATCTTTCTTTATTTTTTTTTTTTTTAAGAACTGCATGTTTGTATTCATGATTTATTTACTCCGTTGATTTAAGACTTCTTTAAAGTAATCCACCAAAAAACAAGAGATTTGAAACGTGTTTTGAACCAGGTAGTATAAATGATATGACATTTAAAAATTGGTTAATATAGCTATACAAAAATCTTAAATGATACAAAATCCTAGTCATTTATGAGATTAGGCAATCTCATTACACTTAGAATGCAAAATAGGAAAGTAACTTGGACAATTTTTAGCCACTGCATTGTACAATTTTAGCACACATATATTGTTTCTTATCTCAAGGTATTTTTAGGTAACCTATTTCTTTTTCACAAAGTGGTTGCATTTTATGCTCCATACCACATCTCATTTTGCATTTTTTTTTTTTTATAGAAAGATGTGGGAATGTAAATAATAAGTGGTCGCATTTTATGCTCCGTATCACTTTGTTTTTAGAACGGATTTCCATTATTCCCTCTTGTCATTTCATTTTTTTTTTTTCAAAATACCCTCATCCTTTATTGACTTTATTGACTCGAAACATACAAGTATTATGGCTTTAGTTTCTCTTTCCTTCCTATTCTTTATTTAAGTCAGGATTCATGCTTCTCTAAAGTCAAAAATAATGTCTAGATGGTTAATTAAAAATTAACATTTGCTAAAGAAAAATTTTGCTGTCATATCTTAGCCCCTAAGTTCATATAAGCATTTAAATCTCTTAATCATGGTATATTATTAAAGACTTCTATTTCAACACGCAAAATATAAACAAATCAAAGGCAAAGAAGTTGACCCTTTTTAATTGTCAAATTTTTTTTTTTTTTTTGTCAATTTTTTTATAAGTGAAATGAAATGAAAATATATAGGTCTTTTCCACACTTAGGTCTTTTCCAGCACTTTGAAAAACAAAAAACTAAAATGCACATGCATAAAAAAGCACAAGAAATTAAAAAAAAATGAAAAAAAACACAGGAACAGAAAATCCCTAGGCCTCAACCGAACCTGAATGGTGACAGAGTGAATTTTTATTTTTTTTTTTATTTTTTATTTTTTTTATTTTATTTTTATTTTTATTTTTATTTTTATTTTTTGGAAATATTTCATCTACTTCCGTTCCATACGTGCTTGGTTTGCCTGGATCATGTGCAGTTGTTGTCCCATATCAAAAACTGTGATCTGCAAATTCTCCTGTGATTGCTGTAAGGCATCCATTTTAAAAATTGCTTCCATGACTCCTCTTCTTCTTCTTCTGCTTGAGAAGACGATTTGACTGGTGTTTTGCCTTTCCTCTGTCTTTGCACTTGCACATAGGATGAGAAATGCAAATCTAATGTGCTAATAATTAGTATGGCAATGAGATCTTTTTTTTTTTTTTTTTTTGACGACTGGACCTAAAAATTCGATATGAATAACATGGCATGATTTACTTTTGGTACTCAAACATTTTCCGGCATTATCTATGTCGACACATTCCTTTGGGATTTTATAGTCCGGCTATTTTCTCTCAAGTCCCTAATTTTTGCCTTGGAATAAAAGAATTTCAAGTGGATTTTTCTTATTATTTTTTTTTTTTTGTTTTTGGCGTCCTTACTTTTTGCCTTTGGAACAAAATGGTCCCCAAGCAGGATCCTTATTTTTGATAATTCAAAAATTTTTTTCTTTTCCTTTTTTTTTTTTTTTTTGGAATTCTCACACTTATTTTCAAATAATGCCGGGAAGAATGATGAAATTCAAAGGAATCTCAACCCCTTATA
The DNA here is from genome assembly GCF_014843425.1 of Jatropha curcas. The sequence continues at coordinate 64,191 of NW_023591273.1, read as the reverse complement.
ACTCCTTTTCTTTTGGGTATTATAAGATTGCATTATGTTATTCAAAACGAATTAGAAGTCCACTCTCAAAATCAAGATCAAACATCCATACCGAAAATTAACTCTTATTAATGCATGGCTAAAACAAAAATATTACGTGATGCACGAATATCACAGCATATGTACAATTTATAACACATAGAGATTGGGAGTTAGAAAATGCATGCCTTCCAACCTTATCTCTTCCACACACGAATTCCATTGGCAATAATTCTGAAATCTGTTTCCTAGAATTTGATTTAATCTCGACAACCAGCAGGGCGTTTTGAGATTGACAATATAAGCTCTCGAAATAAATGCGACAGAATAACAGCAAACAAATTCAGGTTTTCCTTAGGGAAAGTGACTAAGGCTTTTAACTACATGCATGAGTGACTAAGGCTTTTAACTACATGCATGGGCTTCAGTCCATTGGGCTTTACAAGGTCTGGGTTCCGCAAACAGGATTCGGGCTTTTTCATTAGCCAGTATTTGACGCACCTTCAAGGTACTAGGCTTGTGGTTGGTAAAATTGCTAATTCTCAGATAGATATGTCTAAAACGCATGGTTTAAGCTGGATCTACCTTCAAAGTTAACAACAGTACCGATGGGTAATTTCGGGTAGAAAGTGATAAGAAGAGAGAAATGCAGTATGAATGCAAGTTCCTAGAAAGAAAAAGGAAAGCGAATAAACATATACGAACGATTAAAGAACTTTCCAACGGCTTTCTAATCAATTTTTATTTTAGAAAATGTAGATTTTAGAGTCAATTCCTAATTGCAACCACTTAGTTCTTAAAAATAACCGGATGCAAATCCCCAGTGAAGTCGCCAATCTATTTTCATCGAAAATCCCCCCGAAAGACCCGAAAACATCCTTTTTGTTATTTTTGATAAAATATTTTTATTTTGGATGCGGTGACGATAAATCGGTCTTATAAACAATTTTGAGTCGCCACCCATTATTTAGGCAATAGAACCGTTTTTATAAAAATGACTCCATTTTGAACCCAATTTTGTTTCAAGGGCAAATTATTTCAAAAAGACTGGTCAAACACACCAATGCCATTCTGGGTAAGGGAATTGGGTACGCCGGCCCGTTGGAAGCCGGGGTACGTCGGCCCATTGGAAGCCGACGCCGGGAAAAACCGGCCTCTTTTAACCTACGATTTCTAATTTATTTTAGTTAGAAAAGCCAAATTATTTTACTTAAACCCAACCCGAATGAATCGAATCGAGTTCTTATTTGGAAAATTAATTAATCATCCCAATTAAAATCAATCATTGCATTCATACTCATCCAAATCATCCAAATCATCCAAAGCAATTAAATCAAATAAATAAAAGACCTGTTCTTGCCTTATGGTTAAAGGCGGGCCACAAACCGAACCTAAAAATACATTCTACCCGAATAAAAGTTTGAACCCAAAAACCAAAATCATGCATAATTACATTTTAATATTCTAAACTTAATTAAATTACAATCTGTTCATCATTGGTCATTTTCGGATTTATTGAGAAAAATCAAAATCATGCATGATTATTATTTAGTATCTAAATCACAATTTATTTTTATTTTTATTTTTATTTTAATTTCATTTTTGCATTCAACCAAAAATTGTAAAATCCATACAAATAAATATACAAGATTATTTTTTAGTGTTCTAAACTTAATTAAACTGTGATCTGTTCATATTTGAGTATTCTCAGATTTATTGAAGAAATTAGATTTTATTTTTGTGCAAAATTTATATATTTTTTTATTATTTATGGAAAAATCTGGGTGAACAGTATCCGTTCATCGATGAACAGTTACTGTTTATTGAATTTCTGAAAAAATCTGAACGAACAGTTACTGTTCATTGAATTTCTGAAAAAATTTTAATGAACAGTATCTATTCATGGATGAACAGTTATTGTTCATTGATGAACAATTACTGTTCATCGATGAACATACACTGTTCATGCCCAGGCCCAGAATTCATTTTTAAATGATTTTTTTTACATCATTTCTTGTTTAAATGTGATTTAAAGACATATAAAATGACCAAATATGAACAGAATATAATTTAAAGAAGTCTAAATTACTAACCACAAAAATATGTAAAAAACACAAAAATATGTGAAAAATACGAAAATATAAAAAAAAATACAAAAATGTTTCAGATTGAGAATTGTAAATGGATCAAAATCTCCAGAAGCTTTTTTTTTTTTCAAGGATTGAAGTGTTCCTTTTTTATCTTTTGATTTTTTTCTCTTTTAATGGTTTGATTCACCTAAAATTGATATCTAATGCCAATTTCTCTTCAAATCAACTCATAAAATGCCAATTTCTCTTCAAATCAACTCATAAGAATTTTTTGGAGAGAAATGTAACAGCACAGTATATTTTTTTAGGGTTTTTGCCGTTTTTGAAGTTGTGAAGTTGTGTTAAAATTGTGAAAAAGAAATATATTTATAAAGCTAGGTTAGGAAACGCAGCTACTGTAGCATGGACACTGTAGCACGACATTGTAGCACAGCTACTGTAGCACGCAGTTCTCTTTTTTTTTTTTTTTAATTTTATTTTATTCATTTTATTTTTATTTTATTTTCTTTTGATTTCCCCTTTTTTTTTATTTAAATCCTTAGATTAAAAGACTTCTAGATAGCATTGACCCATTCATTTTGCAATCCTCGTGTCCTCATCGGATCAGGCGGGACATAAAAAACACGCGTCAACAGCATCCAAGCAAATCTATCCCCCTGAGAATATATATATATATATATATATATATATATATCACAAAGTAGAAATTATTGTCAGTAAGGATAAGCAAATGCAAGCTTTAGAGTCAGAAACTAATTTGTAATCTGGATATATCACAAAAGATAGAAATTATTGTCAGTAAGGATAAGCAAATGCAGCTTTAGAGTCAGAAACTATTGTAATCTGGTTGAAAATTATGAAGAAAGGAACAAAAATAAAGTGGTTCTTTGTTAAAGTAAAATACTGAGATATATGAATCAATAAAACATAGAGGATAGAAAGTCAAGATATAATGAAAAACAAAATCAAGAAAATTGTTTTAGAAAAATTTGATTGACATGCTAAACCATTACAAAAGCCTGATAAGATAAACTAACAATATGGGTTGGTGATCTATTAAAAAATGAAAAGGAAAAAAAATTGCAATACGAATTCAAAATTTTATTTATATGTAAGGCTAAAGTGTCGATCCAATTACAAACTTCAATAGAGATTTTAGGAGTACTTATTTTAGGAAAAATTATAGAAAGCAGAAATTGTAGGGATTTATAATTCAGTAATATTAATTAGATTAAAATTCCTAATCCATTCAACAAAGATTCGTACGTACATACCTTCTCAAAAAAAGAAGCATGCCATTCCCTCCAATTAGGCAAGTACAGATGAGCAAATGCATCAGTGGGCATCATCCTATTCCTTCCAATAGATCATCATCCAAACCAAAATTTTCTCTGGCAGCATGAACAGAATCCTTTATGACTCCATTCATCCCCTCCAATAATAAATAAAGCTCATTTCCATAAGGTTTTGAGGTGTCTCCCACCAGAAATGGGGAAAACTCAGAACCGATGTCAACCCAGGTACATCCAGGAGCCTTTCTCACACCCAAGTCCCTCATATAAGTCCTCACTTTTGCTAGCTTGCTCCAGCAACCAGCAGCAGCATACATATTAGCAATTAACACATAGTAACCTGAATTTTCAGGCCTCATTTCCAACAATTTCTCAGCAGCCCATTCACCTATCTCTGTATTTCCATGGATATGGCAGGATCCTAAGAGTGTGGCCCACATAGCAGAGCTTGGCCTGTAAGGCATCCCAGTGATCATCTCCTTTGCTTTACGTAACAATCCAGCCCTCCCATAGAGGTCAACCATGCAGGCATAGTGCTCCAAACGTGGACTTATGCCATATAGAATAGACATTTTTTCAAACAATAATTTTCCTTCAGCTACTAGACCCGAATGGCTACAAGCTGAAAGAATTGCCACCATGGTAACATGGTCTGGTTTAATACCATACCTATTCATTTCATCAAAAAGCTTTAGCGCTGCTCGTCCCTCACCCTGTATTCCATACCCAGCAATCAAGGAAGTATATGTCACTTCATCCCTCTTGCTCATTGAATCAAACAACCTTTTGGCTTCTAAGACCTTTCCAGATCTTGCATACATGTCAACAAGAGCATTCCACAGCAACATATAGTCCCTGAATCCTGCACGCCTCAAAATGTAGCAATGGAACTCCCTCCCATGTTGTAGATTTGCCACTCGAGCACAGAGAGGGAGAATGCTTGCTATTGTCACATGATTTGGCTCAATGCCAGAAAGCAACATCTCCCTAAATAAGAAGGATGCATCTTCAGACCGGTCCATGTGGGAGAAACCAGAAAGCATGGAGTTCCAAGTAATTATATTCTTAGTTTTTATTGACCGAAACAAAACGTAGGCTCGTCTAAGGTCATTGCACCTAGAATACATAGTGATCAACGCATTTTTACAATTATCAGCTCCATCACAAAGGCTGCGAATTGCAGAACCATGAATCTCTTTTCCTAATTTTGCAGCTCCAAGATGGGAGCTTGCACCCAAACCAATAATAATTGCCACTGAATCCAAATGAATGCCACTTTTTCTCATGTGAGAAAGCAACTCAAGTGCCTTTTTAAAATTGCCAGAATGCAAGAACCCTCCAGCTATAGTGTTCCAAATTATAATATTCGCTTCAATACCTTCTATTAGCATTTTTTCAAATAGCTCAAATGCTTGGTTCCACATGCCCCAGGAGGCATAACCAGAGATCATCGTGTTCCAAGAAACACAGTCTCTTTCTGACATTTTGTCAAACAAGAAGCGAGCAGTATCCAATTCCCCGGTTTTCGCATACATTGAAACCAAAGAATTATGCACAAACAAGCTCCATACACGACAGCTAGCATTAATGGACTCGTGAACCTCTCTCCCAAAGGCTAAATCAGATTTTTCAGCACAAGCCTTGAGAACAGGGGGATAAGTGAAATTATCAGGCCTAATGCCTTTATTTAACATTTGTTTATAAGCAGAAAGAGCCTCTCCAAATAATACATTCCTAACATAGGAAGAGATGAGTATATTCCAAGGTAAAGGATGCAAAATAAGTGAGTTCTCTGCAATGGTGTGAGCATCAGCGAGAAGAACGAAATTTGAGTAAAAAGTAACAAGCTTGGGAACCAAAACAGGGTGTTGCTCAAATCCCAAAGAGATAATGATGGCATGGAGTTGTTTTCCCTGTGGAAGCAATTTAAGGTTGACACAAGATAAAAGCAGAGAAGAGATGGAGTGTATAACAGTGTCATAATAAGTAATACAAGAGGCATGTTGTTGGATCAGAAAGAAGGTTTTGAATGCTTTAAATAATTGGCCCTGGCAGGCAAACTCTTTGAGAGAATTAACGAGGCTATCTATCATATATTCATCACCAGCTGTGCACTCATTTCCCAGCATAGAGTGATTATTTTGAAGATCTAACTCTTTGGTACTTCCTTTCCATTTTCTAGGAATGTACTTAAGGATTTGACTTAAAGAAAGGCCTCTTAGTAATGAAGAAATGTGGCATGCACTATAAAAGTGTTTGTTCTGTATAAATGCATTATGAGTGCAAGTTGACTGCATGACTTTGCCAACATTTGCAACATGCGGCTTGTGCAGAAAGAAAATAACTAAAAGGTGACTCAATTTTTGCTTCTTAAGATTAAAGTTAACCAGATAAATCTTCTGACCAAATAACACAAGCAAGCTACCAGTCTTCTGCACTATTTCATACTGCCACTGAAAGCATTAAAATAATATAAGTGATGAAACAGTTTGAAAATTATAAAAACAATACTTGTCTTCAAGAATCAAGCATGAAGTGTAAGCTAGTATATACTTCTATTGAAGCAGGAGTAGGTCAATGTACCATCTAACCTATATCAGCACAACCCAGTAGATTAACATATGAATTGTCTACTTAAAATTCTTCAGTTTAAATTATTAAAAATTGATAGAAGTACCGACAGAATTAGCAATTTCAAGGAGTAAGAAAATATAATTTTTTTGAGTAAGAAAATATAATTTCTTTCTCTGTGTGAAAATTCAAAAGGCAAATATCCTAGCATCTTCTCATTCATGATTCTACCAACAATTCCCCAAGTAAACTATAGATAAGTGAAATACTTGAAGAAAAGGGTAATAAAACGCAACAGGCCAAAAAATGCATCGGAGAAGGTTAACCTAAAGCCGGCGGTACAGAACTCGGCACCGCGTTCTCTGTCTTTCTCTTACTCGCTATAGCGTGAGCTAAAATTGGCCGGAGATGGAGTAGCGGTGGTGGGTGAGGTGCTAGTGACGAGGTGGGAGGTAGGTCGGCCGGTCCTTGGCTGGTCTCGCCGGTAAAATCAAAAGAATGGGGAGTGAGGGCTGTTTCGAATGGGAAAAAAACGCAGCTCTCACTCGTTGCTGCGGTATAACAAAAGTGATGGCCGGAGTGCTGCTAGCGAGGAGAGTGTCAGGCCGGCCGGCTATGGGCTGAGGCGGTCGGAAAAATCAACTGAGAAGGGCAGGGAGGAGCTGTTGCTGAAACGGGGAGAGAGAAAGAGAGGGGTGAGGGTTTTTTTTGAAAATTTCTAATTTCTGGAGCTTTCTAATTGGCCACATACTGGTGGGTTACATACTGGTGGGTTTGATTGAGGTCCGGTTTGGTTGATAGATTTTCCACTTGGTTTAAGGATTCTCAATAGCTTTAGAGGGGTTTAAGGGTTTGGTTTAGCAATATAACACGTTTTTTTTATTAAATTTTATTGAATTAATTCATGAGGTACTAGTTAAGTGTTTTAAATATAATAATATTATATAATAACATCTATTTAAAATTGTTAATTTTTTTAAAATGACTTTTTGTAAAAATAAAATTTCGAGTTGTTTCAAATACTCATAAAAAATGTAAAATTTTGATTTAATTAATTTAATAAGTTTTAAAGATAAAATTAAAGTTCTCAACAAAAAATGAAATTAAAGGGTATTAAATATATATGTATGATTAAATAAAGTGAGAATTATGGAAAAAAATTTACATAAATATCTATCTTTTTTTTTTTTTTTTTTTTTTTTAAAATGACTTTTTTGTAAAAATAAAATTTCGAGTTGTTTCAACACATTACTCATAAAAATGGTAATTTTTGATTAATATTAATTTATAAGTTTTAAGATAAATTAAAGTCTCAACAAAAATGAAATTAAAGGGGTAATTAAAATATAATGTATGATTAAAATAAAGTGAGAATTTGGAAAAAAATTTACATAAATATCTATCTTTTTTTTTTTTTTTTGAAAACAGAATATTTTTTTTTTTTTTTTTTTGAAACAGAATATTGCTTAACTATTATTAAAATCAAATAGCAAAACATCACAAATAATAGATGGAAAAGTAGTACCCCGCTCTAACAAATCCGATATAGAATTTCCAGCTCTAGCTAAAGCATGAGCTGCTAAATTCATTGATCTCTTAACAAAAGACAAATGTAAAGAAGTAAATTCTCGTAGAAGAGACTTACGATCGTGAACTAAAGTTGTAAAATATGAATTGTTTGCTTCATCTTTCTCCAAAGCCTGCATCACCATCAAAACTATCCAAGAACTCCCAATAAAGTGTTTAACCAACTTAAGGCCTCCCTGACACCCATAACCTCCGCCAATAATGAGTTTGAAATTGAACCCAAATACATGCTCCTACCATGCAAAAAGGCACCATGTTGATCACGTATTACCATTCCAACACTTGCATCCCCAAAATTGACATTAAAGTTTGCATCAACATTGCATTTCACCATATGCTCTTCAGGTGGCTGCTTCTCAACAACAAAACACCTACCTAGGTTAGTATAGCTAACAGCGGCCTGTATAGCAGATTGCCATTCAGTCAAGTATCGGTTAGCCTTGAGCAGAACTGTATGCATTGTACACGATTTCTGGTTCCACAACAAATTGTTCCTAGCATTCTAAATCTCCCATGCCATCATAACCGCCTTCTGAATCTGTGACTTATCAAAATGGCTACGAATAGCGTTGAACCAATCGACAAAAGATGCTACAGCCCTCTCCCCACCCCCCCCCTTGACCAATCGAACGAATGCTCAGCCCTTCACCACCCCCCCCAACAACCAATTTGGCGATTGACCAAGCAAAGTAGCTTTGCGAAATAGGGCAACTTCCTAAAACAGTTGAATTGTTTTTCGGTTCACAAGCACAGAGAAATGCTTGTGAGATTGCGCTAAGACAATTCAAAGAATTTGCAACAACCAGAAAGAGCAAACGTTGCATTAGAGCTCGCCAAAAGAAAGTTCACACACCTTTAGTTAGTAGACGCCAAATATAGGCCAATCCCTAGAATGATTGCATATATAAGAGTTAATTAAGTAATAGGATAACCAGATAAATACCGAGAATATAAAAGCAGCGAATTAACTGGGACACACAAGAAATTTTACGAATGCTTCAACCCTAAAAAAAAAAAATGTGGGGCTTACGTCCACAGAAACCGATATTTCTTTCCACTATTACATAAGTAAGGACTTAACAGAAGGTAATTCCCCATGTGACACTCACAAGTGTTTCCCCCAACCTATATCTTCACTTTTTTTCTACCTTAAGTTTAAACCTTCACACTATAACTCTCAAAATATTCTTGTCCAAGAATTACATTTATATCTGTGGTCATACTACTGTCTAACATCCTTATTGTATCAGGATTGTCTATGAGCTTGTGGCTCCTGCCTCTATTTATAGGAAGAAATTTGAAGAAGAGCCGTGCATTGGCCAATGAACGGACTCTTCCATTAACTTTTCAAACTGGAATGCACATTTCAAAAAAAATGGTAATGGTAGCCAAACCTTTGAATTTTTTTTTTTCTTTGTCAAATATTGTGTGGGATCCCATTTGAAAAATGGGCACACCAAACCAACCAACGAAAAGTTTAATCTAGATCGCAATAATACTTACGTGGTTCGACGATGCAACACTAAGGTATCAGAGTATGCCAACCATTCAATGGTTGGTTGCCAACCTTTGATTTTTTTTTTCTTTTCATAATTGTGTGGGTCCCACTTGAGTGGGCACACCACCACCAACGAGTGTTATCAGAGTCGATATCTTAACAAGTGGTATCAGAGCTGATGCCCAACAACTGGTATCAGAGTCGATATCCCTAACAAAATTGATTGTACAACTCCTTATATCATCTTCTAACAGTATAAATGCCTTTAACATCTCGTTGTCATATCCAAGCATCAGCAAGTGAAGAATTACACAATGGTATTCTTCGAATGGCATGCACTTCCTGTTCAGAGAATAAAGAATGCAAAATATCCCAATCCCATGTGCGTCTCCCGGGCACCATTAAATCCGCCACAAAGATATCTCTCATTCCCATCATATTAGAACTCTGAATATATGGATTTGCTTCATTGGGTAACCAAGGGAATTGGTAAACTAATGTGTCGCCCATTATCGATTCAATGGACATAACCACACTGAAGTAAGGACTGACTTGCATGTAGGGACTTCCACTAGTAACTTGGACTCAAACCTTCACCTGCATGGAGAAAATCTGTATCTTTATAGTACCTTGCTTTATAAACGTGGCTCACTAATGCATCTGGACGAGTAATCAAACTCCATCCTGTTTTTGTAAGAAACGCAATATTAAATTGCCTCAGTAAATGAAAGCCAATACCACCATCAGCCTTTCTTCGACTTAGATTTTGCCAAGACATCCAATGCACCCATGAACTGTCGCCACAGCCGCTTCTCCACCAGAATCGGTTCATTGCCTTTTCAAGAGAATCACAAATATGAAGAGGAAGCAAGAAAATAGCCATTGAATAATTGGGAATGGCCTGCACAACTGTTTTTAGTAAAATGTCCTTCCCGTCCCATGATAAAATAATTCGTTTCTAGCTTTGTAACCTCTTATACACCTTGCCCTACACAAACCCAAAAACTTCTCTTTTATTTCTCCCCATAACTGATGGCAGACCCAAATACTTTCCAGATCTCCACTACCGGCACATGTAATAAATCTGCAACAAGATGCTTCATATCAACTGTAGTGTTCCGGCTAAAATAAATTTCAGATTTCTAAAAGTTCAGTTGTTGTCTTGAAGCTTGTTGATAAACACTCAGGCAATGCTTTATGAAAAAAGCTTCAGATTCCACAGCTTTAAAGAAATAAAAGGCATCATCAGCGAAAAATAAATGCGAAATAGTCGGTGCCTGAGTAGTTACCTTCACAATATGGAGCTGACCCCTCCTAACAAAAGAGTGTAATAGAGCAGATAATCCTTCTACAACCACAAGGAAAAGATATGGAGATAAAGGATCACCTTGCCGTAAACACCGAGACGGTATAATTGGTCCAAACTGATAACCGCCATGGCAAATCTGATATACCACCATAGTTACCATTTTCTTGATTTTTTTTCCAACAAAATCAGTACAAAAACCCAACTTCAACATCATATATAGCCCATAAAAATTATCGTTCCACTAAATCATAGGCCTTGCTTATATCCGTCTTTAGAGCTATATATCCATCTTTGCTTTGAGTTTTCAGCTTCATGTAATGAATTATTTCAAAAGCGATCATTACATTATCGACTATAAACCTGCCAGGAATAAATGCACTCTGTCCTTCAGAAATAACAGTATCCATATAATGCTTCATTCTATTTGCTAGGACCTTACAAGTAATTTGATCAATAACATTACATAAGGAGATGGGTCTGAGATCCGAAATTAACTCTAGAATCTTTTTCTTCAAAATTAAAATTATATTTGTGTGATAAGTCCATGGTGTCCATAAATCATCTTTCAAAAAAGATAAAACAGCATTTGATATATCTTGACCTACAACAGACCAAAAATATCGATAAAAACCTGGATTTAACCCATCTGGGCCTGCTACCTTGTCGGGATGCATGTCAAACACTACCCTCCGGACCTCCTCTACCGTAAAAGGTTATCGCAAAGCCTCATTTTGTTCCACCGTCACCCTTCCAGAAACACAATCCAAAATCGTCTCCATGTCTCCCTGATGAGACGTGAATAAATCATCAAAATAATTTTTACTTAAATTTTCTAGACCAGTATCCCATGTTACCCAATGGCCTGTCATATCCTTCAGCTCATGAATAGTATTCTTTCAGCTCCTTGAAGAAGTCATAAGATGAAAATAGCACGTATTGGCATCCCCATCACGAAGCCAATGTTGTTTCGCATGTTGCTTCCAATATAATTCTTGTTGAGCCAAAACTTACAGGTAAGCTTCCCGTAATTCGAAAAGCCTCAATACCCTGCAATTCCCTACTGTTTCGGAAATGAGCCATCTGAACTTTGCAATATTTTAACCGGTCTCTAAACTGCATCTTCTTCTCACGCCCCCATGCCTGTGTAAATTCGCCATAGCATTGTATTTGGTCAGTAATCGACTGACCCCTGCCAATAGCCCATGCTTCTTGAACTGCTTGCTGGATATTCATTTCTTTTGGCCAGGCATTTTCAAAACAAAAATGCTTTGGTGCATATCTAATCATAGTAATACCCAACAAAAGAAATATGGCGAAGTGATCACTATTGGCTGTCTCAATGTGATAAACCATGGCTTTTGTGAAAATTCGAGTCCAGCTCTCCGTCGCAAGTGCTCTATCCAACCTCTCACAGACCCAATCAATAGTGCCTCTACCCCTCTCCTATGTAAACCGGTTCCCGATGCAGCTCAAATCATACAGTTCACAAAACTCCATTGCTTATCGAAAACCATTGATGCGCCATAATGGCTGGTGAATTCGTCCCTACTTATCTCCAAAAGAAAGATATCATTAATGTCGCCAGAAACGCACCACGGAAGATTTGACAGATTTTTTAATGACTTTAAGAACTCCCAAGACCACCGTCTGACAGGCTTTTTCGCAAATGTATGAAATCACAAACAAGTAATAAAGAGTGAGTAGAGAATCGTTCCATAAAAATTATATACCAAGTACCAAAATTGTGTTAACCTATTATTATTTAAATGATAATAAAGAGAATGCATTTGAAAATAAAAGAATTAAAGTAAAAACAATAAGAACGAGATCAAGCAAGAAGTTGTTGAAAAGAAATTAAGGTTTAAAAGTTACTAGGGATTTTGAAGAATGAGAAATAATCGTAAATTCGCTAATAAGCTCTTTCGATGTTTCATTAGCTATTTTAACCCAATTCAATTACCCATCTCTCAATGGTGCAACTAAACATAGATTAAATCATTAAGCTATGATTATTTCAGGAATTCACAAATTAAGGCTTTTCATTTTATGAAAATCTCCCACGAGTCAAACCATCTAACTCTCGCATCAACTTGTTATTTCCATGAAACTTATTACCATGTTCATATTAAAAACCCTTATCTCCATGGTGATTAATGAAATAAATCAATTCAGAAGAGAAACTCTGCCTAGAAGAATTAAGATCAATAATAAATTTTACTTGAATAAAAAAAATCAAATCTAATATTATATGAATATCTCCCACGAGTCAAACCATCTAACTACGCGCATTCAACCTTCGTTATTTCCATGAAAACTTATTACCATGTTCTATTAAAACCCTATCATCTCCATAGGTATTAATGAAATAAAATCAAATCAGAAAAAGAGAAACTATGCAGAAGATTAGATACAATAAAATAAAATTACTTGAAATAAAAAAAAAATCAAAAATCTAATATTAATTTAAAACTAGAGTTGAAAATTAAAGCTAAAATCAATATCCCTTAAAGTAAGAGAAATATAGTTCGACAAAGTAAGTAAAAAAATCAAAACTCAATTAAATTTATAAATAATCTCTAAAAGAAATAATTAATAAAAAGGAGAGTTATAGAAAATAAAAACTTAAGTCAACAATTAACTGAATGGTTTCTTATGAATCTTGACACCCAACGTTGAGATTAAGCGAAGTTCTAAAAGAGAGAAAAAAACTAATCTAGAGAACAAAAGAGAATCAAGAAGACTCAAAGAATATAAAATCTAAACCATAAGACTAAATCTCCCTCTTTTTATAAGCTCCTTAGAGAACAAGAGAATCAGAGATCAAAAGATAATCATAACCTAGCTAATCTCCCTCTTTTTATAGCTCCTTGGGAAATCTCCAAACTTGATTAGGAAATAGAATCTCTAATGAGGAAGAAATCGATTTGATGTAGGAAACTGTTTAGACTTTGTATTTCTTCCAATTTAGGATTCTTCTAGCAACTTGATAGGATTTAAACTTAATTGGCACATCAGAAAAATATCTCATGCGGATCCATGCAAGCGGCACTCTTAGAATTGCGTTTCAGCCCAATATGAAGTCAGGCAATTAGCACAGGCGTGCTAGAAATCACGGTTTGGGCATGCTAGGCTCTGAGTCTCTAGGGTGGATGCAGCATCGGCCGTGCTTAGGCGAGCACACCCTTGGATCGACATTCTCTTGAGGAATGGGCGTGCTAGATAGCACGGTTGGGGCATGCTAAGCTCTGAGTCTCCATGAAAATTTTCCGTGAATTTAGCACGAGGGTGCTGGATTGCACACCCAGAGCGTGCTAAACTTTGAGAGTTTTGCTTAACTTCACTCTTTTCTGTATTTTTGATTGGTTTCCTATCAAAATCTTACAAAATTCCTCAAGATCTAGTGAAATGTGATTCAAGAAAGTTTTATGCTTAACTTCACTCTTTTCTGTATTTTTGATTGGTTTCCTATCAAAATCTTACAAAATTCCTCAAGATCTAGTGAAATGTGATTCAAGAAAGTTTTATTGAAAAATATAAATAAATTAGCTGAAATAAAACAAAAATTAAAAAAACTTAAATGAAAACCTAAATAAAAATTGCTAAAATTAACTGTAAAAATAAAACCCATCAAAATTTTCCAAACTTAAACCATTGCTTGTCCTCAAGCAATAAAACTAAAAATAAAAGAAAAACACACTAAACACTAACAAGGCTAGCTCAATATGATTGGGGATAATTACTCACAATTTCAGGAAAATATCAAAATTATGTAACATGAAATAAATCAAGTGTTTCCTTCACCAATTATATTTTAGCCAAAAACTAAATTGTTAACAAAATAAATTCCTTAATATAAGCAAAAGTTAATGAGATCTTTAACACAAAAAAAAAAATGTTCAAATTATGACAAATAAGGTATGAATTTTCAAAATATTATTAACTTTCAAATAGATTGATATTGATTAAACATTCCCATAAGCAAAAAATAGTCATTCCCTCTTCACAATTTAAATGCAACACACTTAAAAGAAATCAAAAGGTCTTTGATTAGGATTGAAATGAGGTTTTAGGGTTTAAAGATTGGTTTAGCAAGGAAAAGGGATAAAAGACGACAAAAGTACAAAGAATGAGTTATATCCAGATTTATTTATACCAAAGCATATGTTCTTATTTATAAAAGGAGATTTTGCTTGAAGTTCTTTACTATCTCAAAATTAGAGAAATTTTGGCAAGATTTCTTCATAACATTTGATAATTTCCTATCAAAATTCCTTAAGATCAAGTGAAATGTAATTCAAGGAAGTTTTATTAAAAAAACATAAATAAATTAGCCAAAATAAAATAAAAATTAAAAAAACTTAAATGAAAACCTAAATAAAAATTGCTAAAATTAGCTATAAAAATAAAACCTATCACCATCTATCCAAAGCTGCTAGAAAACCATAAAAATTTTGATATAACAGGAAGTAGGGACTCCTGTAAACTGAACTTGAACATCAATGTGATGCTCATCATACCCAAGCAACAAATACATATCCTTCTCCATCCATAACAAAGCAAGAACCCCACTCAACCCATTCAGCGCCACTACAAACAAGCTTGCAAATCCCAACATTGTACATATTTGTTTTAATTTGGGCCATCCTACCTTTGTCTCTTGCAAGAAAATTAAGTTGTGCTGCTTAGAGAGAACTATATCTCATAATTTTGAAACTGGATGTGGGCTCCCAAGCCCACGGCAGTTCCAAGTTAAAGTACTCATAATGACTAGCGAGCCTGGAGTTGAGGACACGCCCCACATCCATTTTTTGAATTATCAACCTCCAAAGAGTCATTTGCGGTAACTGAGTCTTTCGTATCTGTGAGAGTCAATCCTCTAACTGATCTTCCGAAACAGATTCTTCCACTGCAGTTTTCGTATCATGAACGAGTACACCATATTGCATTTGACCCTTATCACTTCCCATATTCTATCCCACAAAATCAGGCATTGGATTGTTACTAAATCTTCCAAAATTAGGAGATTTTTCTGCTCCTACCTTATCCAAACTACTACCACCTTGAGCCGCCATCTCTGGTCGTGACCACTGAGCACTACCCTGACCAGTAATTCGATTGTTAGCTTGCATCCATAGTCCAAAAAGGAACTGATCCCTTATAACACCTGGAGTTTGAAAGAGTTTCCAAAAATACCGATCAGAATGCCTCATCAAACCACAAAAAAAAAAAAAAAAAAAAAAAAAAAAAAAAAAAAAAAAACCACAAAAAAAAAAAAAAAAAAAAAAAAAAAAAAAAAAAAAAAACAAAATGTGCCCTACCTTTCATAGCCACACGTTCACTTCTTAACCCAGAAACAAGATCATGAAGTTGCACCCATATATATATATGTATGGAGTCCAAGTAAGCTTAAGGCCTCTAAGGCCCGTAGTAAAATTAACTCATGTAAATTCATTTCTTTAAAACCAACTATAGAACAATAAGCCCATATTATAGTATTAATAAATTATACTGTCGATTTATATTTCTAGCCTAGCTTCAATATTTCAAATAATTCATAGTTGGGGCCTGTATTTTATATACGATTCATGTAATTTATAATATGAGCAAACTAGTTCACGAGTATTCTTGATTAGATAATTAGAAAATCCACAGGAATTAGAAAATCCACAGGTTTATTGAACAAAACACTAATAATTTTGACATGATAAATTGTGACACAAAACTCCCTAACTGTGGAGCTCAGTAACTGGATGTGGATACATTTTTATATATAGTACTATATATTTAAACAGGTGTATTGGAACAAGACCCTGTTAGATTTTAAAATTCCAATGGTATTGGATCTAGGTTTTTTTGGAGTCTATTAAAATATTGGATATTAAATCTAGACTCTTATAAAATCCACAAAAATCTGATGGTATTCAATTATGACTTTTTAAAAGTCCATATAAAATTGGTAATATTCAAAAAATTATTAATTTGGAAGGATTTTACAAAATTATTGATTTCATTAGATTTTAGGGTGCTTCATATCAATAAAAGAGTCATGGACAAATTCATCCTCCAACCCAAAGATTTTAAAAATATTTTAAAATTTTTAAAAAATATTTTAAAATCTAACAAAAGATCTTAAATTCAGAATACTTCCTTAATAAGGAATGGAAGTGGAGCGGATACCCGTGAATTTTAACTACTTGTATAGGTATTCTTAAAAGTTTTACCTACTTGTATTAATTCTAACACATTTAAATATCCATTTAAGGTATCCGTATTCCGAACCAGTTTTAAAAACTTAATACTCGAAGTTGGAAATCATAATGTCCAAACTCATTTAAATTAAGCCTCTTGAATGGGTAGGGTATCTGTGGAATCTCTAAATTATCCAAATTCGAACTTATTTAAAATACCATTATTTACTAATAATGTACATTTTTTACTAATAATGGATAGGATACCTGCGCGTATTCACTACCGAATCTATTTAATATAATGGTTAACGAATAGCAGGTATCCAAATATCTATATATGTACCCTTATATCTATTACGGTTAGTAATTTCACCACTCATATCCGTTACAGGTAGTAATTTAACTGTGCATATTTGTTCCAAACCCAGTTATAATTACTCATATCCTCTTTAAATGGATTGGAACAGAACGGGTATCCTAAAATACTCATACCACTTCCATCCCTACTCCTTGAAGTGTAAAAAAATGTATTAATTATTGGATTAGTTTCGAATTAATTCATGTGCTGAGAATTTGATATTTTGACAAAAATTAATAACAATACTATTGTAAAATTTCAGAATTAATTTGATTATTTTTTAGAATTTTAATGGGTTGATTTCAATTAAATAATGATTTTAATCAAATAAAAAAATTGAAAAAGTTTTGAAATAGTTGAAGAACTAAAGAATACAATCTACCATTGTTGTGACCAGACCGTCAGGCTTCGTGAGCCGCAAGTGACAGACCATGCATCAGGCTTATCTCGATGTGTGCCGCCTCCTTGCGTGAGCTCTAGCAGTTGGCGTAGGTCCTGGTTAACGGTGGTCGCGAGTTTCAGTTTTAAATTAATATATATATCTTTACACCTACGATTTTTCGACGAGACGGTTGTCATTCAGTCAAAGGATGGGAAGTCTATGATCTTCTGACCACATTGCGACTGTTCTGAGAGCAGAGGATGGCCGCTGGCGATGTTGGCCATTGCAGGCCTTTCACTGTCAGCGGCGGTAAGGTTTTAATGAAGAAAATAAAACAATTTTGGAGAAGTTGATGGATTTTTACTTTTTCATCCCTCATTATTTTTCAAATTTTCAATTAGGTCCTAAAATTTTTAATTTATTCAATTAGATCCTGAAATTACTTTTAATTGGATATATAGAAACATTGCAATTCCATCAAAGTCAATCAAATTCAATCTAGACTCTTATGAAATCCACAAAAATCTGATGATATTCAATTATGACTTTTTAAAAGTCCATATAAATTTGATGGTATTCAAAAAATTATTGATTTGGAAGGATTTTACAAAATTATTGATTTCATTAGATTTTAGGGTGCTTCATATCAATAAAAGAGTCATCAGATCCATCCTCCCAACCCAAAGATTTCAAAATATCCTTTTGAAAATCAAACCAAATTCTTAAATTCAATACTCTTTAATCAAGGATTGGAGTGGATGAATAAATTTGATGGTATTCAAAAAATTATTGATTTGGAAGGATTTTACAAAATTATTGATTTCATTAGATTTTAGGGTGCTTCATATCAATAAAAGAGTCATTGACAAATCCATCCTCCAACCCAAAGATTTCAAAAATCTTTTAAAATCAAACAAAGTCTTAATTCAATACTCTTTAATAAGGATGGAAGTGGAGTGAATACCCATGAATTTTAAACTACTTGTATAGGTATTCTTTTAAAGTTTTACTACTTGTATCCATTCTAAACTCATTCAAATATCCATTTAATTATCCGTATTGGAACCCGTTTAAATTTTAATACTCGTTTCTGTCCAAAACTCATTTAAATTACCTCTTAAATGGGTAGGGTACCTGTGAATCTTAAATTATCCAAATTCGAACTTATTTAAAATATATTTTTTACTAATAATGGATAAGGTACCTGCGGATACCCACTACCGAATCTGTTTAATATAATGGTTAACGAGTAACGGGTATCCAAATATCTATATACGTACCTTATATCTATTACGGGTAGTAATTTCACAACCCATATCCGTTACGGGTAGTAATTTAACTGCGCATATTTGTGTCAAACCCAATTATAATTACTCATATCCTCTTTAAATGAATTGGAGCAGAGTGAGTATCCTAAAATACTCATACCACTTCCATCCTTACTCCTTAAGGTGTAAAACAATGTATTAATTGTTGGATTAGTTTCGAATTAATTCATGTGCCGAGATTTGATATTTTGATCAAAATTAATAATAATACTGCTGTAAATTTTCAAAATTAATTTGATTATTTTTTAGAATTTTTATGGGTTGATTTCAATTAGATAATGATTTTAATCAAATAAAAAAATTGAAATAGTTTTGAAATAGTTGAAGAACTAAAGAATACAATCTACCATTGTTGTGGCCAGACCGCTAGGCTTCGTAAGCCGCAAGTGGCGAACCATGCATCAGGCCAGTTTCGATGTGTGCTGCCTCCTTGCTTGAGCTCTAGCAATTGGCGTAGGTCCTAGTTAGCGGTGGTCGCTGGTTTTCAGTTTTAAATTAATATATATACCTACGATTTTTCGACGAGATGGTTATCGTTTACTCAAGGGACGAGAAATCTATGATCTTCTGACCATATCGCGACTGTTCTTTGAGCAGAGGATGGCCGCTAGTGATGTTGGCCATTGCAGGCCTTTCACTGTCGGCGGCGGTAAGGTTTTAATGAAGAAAATAAAACAATTTTGAAGAAGATGATGGATTTTTACTTTTTCATCCCTCATTATTTTCCAAATTTTTAATTAGGTCCTAAAATTTTTAATTTATTCAATTAGATCCTCAAATTACTTTTAATTGGATATATAGAAACATTGCAATTTCATCAAAGTCAATCAAAATCTATATATAAAAAAAAAATTCCACCAATTTCATAAAACTCTATATAGTGGTATCTCTGAAAATCTTGTGAAATCCTTCAATTTCATCAAGCTTAACAATTCTTTTAAAATCTTACACATTCCTAATTCAATACACCCCTTTACATTGTTTGTCTTTGTTGTTTATGATCTTTGACCGATAAAAGTTCATCCTTTGCTAAATAGGAATGACTTGCCTTTCCATTTGGTTGCTGCGTGTATAATATTAGTTGAGTTGGATTGTCAGCGATTCAAATCAATCTTAAATCATCTAGGTTAAATGATTTTCATCCTTTCTAATAGGATAGGATGTAATCTGAGATCTTTAGAAATTTCAAAATTCTTATCACTCAATTCCCTTTATAAACATACAAGTGAACCCATGTACATATAAATGTCGATGGCATATGATAAAAGTTTCAATAAAAGGTGAATTTAACTCGATTTACATCACATCATAGCATATTTGCCAGCTGAGGAAAACGTTGCAGTAACCAAGCTACACCTTGTATGATAACCTGCATGATTTAAAATTTAAATCATAACTATGTAAAATAAAAAAAAGAACAATTTACTCATGGAGGGACTTAATTGCATTTAAGAATTTGATTGAAGGATTGAATTAAGATAAACCATACCAAAGCTGCATCTCCAGGCTTGATTGCAGGCTCAACACTGTCACGCCCATAACTATTTTCAAATGTCCACAATATTTTAATATGAACCTTTGTAATAAACAGACTTCAAAGTTCAAATGAAATAGAAATTATAAGTTAGGTAACACTTACATTATTTGTCTTTTGTTGTTTATGACCTCTAGCCGATAAAAGCTGCATCCTTTGCTAAATGGGAATGGTTTCCCCTTCCATTCTATTACATTCATTTATAATACGAGAATATGACTTATCTACCTTTGGTTTATGGGCTCATTCACGGATCAAATTAATAAAAGATATTTTTTTTTTTTTTTTTTATATTTTTTTTTTTTTTTTTTGAAAATAAAAGTAGTATTTTTGACCATTCACTCAGAAAAAATTTTTTTTTTTTTTTTTTGAAAATAAGAGTATTTTTGACCATTCACTCAGAAAAAAAAAAAAAAAGTAAAGTGATTGTAATTTATAATATAAAGAAAAAAATATTATAAAAAATACATTTTTTCATTTTTTTATCTTTCTCCTAAATAAAATATTTTAAATTATAATAAAGATAGAATCAAATATTTAGAATAAATTTTAAAAATAAAAAATAAATTTAAAAAAAAATAAAACTTAAAATTTTGAAATGGTTAATTATCTATATGTATTTCTTTTAAAAATAATTTTAATAAATTATATCCAATCAATTAATAAAATGTAATTTTCTAATTGAATCATAACTACGTTATGATAGAATATTTAAATTTCATTAAGGGCATCGAAAATCTCATTATTCCTTCCACTATTCCCATATTTACATACAGTATAGACTAGCTTTTTTTTTTTATAATGTGCACGTTGTTATTATTTGTTTTATATAATATTAAGTATGATTATAATTTTGTTCTTCTATTGTCTAAATTTTTATAGTGTTTAAACATGATTTCATATGGAACAATTTTAAATTAAAATATATCTCTATTTAAATAGTATTTATATTATAAATGTATAATATTATTATTAAACTAATTTTTATATGATAGGATGACATCAAAATCCAATATATATTTAATAAAATAATTATAGATAATAAAATGAAAAAAATATTATTAATTATAATATTAGACGTCATTTAGCATTTAAAATTTAATTTAGAAAAAAAAAGCATTTGATTAAAAATAACTAACTATTGATGAATTGAATTTCAGTCGTTTCATTCATTTTCACGTAATTAAAATAGAATTAACATAATAATAAATGAAAACAGAGATGTATATATTAAGTAATTTAATATCTATTAATAATACAATTTTAAAATATATAAATTAAATAAAAAATTTCTTGCTGATTTAAATTAAGATGATCTAATAAATACTAATATTTCTTTATATATATATATATATATCTAGACTATTTAAAAGTTTTAAAAATTATAATTATGTATTTATATATTAGTTATTAATTAACAAAATAATCCCTCACACTTTTGTCTGTTTGTATATTAATTATTTAAATATTAGATATGTATTTTAAAATTAAATTTTTTGATTCACTGTAACTAAGCATATTTTAGAACATTCTGAACTTTATCAATGATATTTTATATTTAAAATCCTAAAAAAATAATGAATAAGGATTAGTTGAAAGAATACAAACCTAAATGCCACGTGACACCAACTGCTAATGAATCCTCAGCAGATATATCATCAATAACAAATTGGAGGTCTTTGCTGATAGAATCATTGAACTTCTTGAAGAACTCCAGTATTGCCTGCACACAATTACCCAATTGCCCTTCAATTTCTTTACAGGAGGATAAGGTCTGTCTAGAATTTAGTGGACTGTACCTTGCGACCAACGAAAGGACGAGGATAGATGAGGTCCTCGTACACACAATTCTCTGCAATGAGCTTCTCTACAAAGGAGAGATCGTGATCGTTGATTCCTTGATAAAAGCTCTTCACTACCTCTGATGCAGAGTAATCATCTTCATCTTTGCTTTTCGGTGATGAAACAACAGTGACCGTTTGATTCTCTGATGATGAAGATGAGATTTTGGTTTGTTGGGCCCACTTTCTTCCCTTAATACTGAAAATTCTGCAACTTTCTGATTTAGCTAGCCGGAGAGGAGGAGGCATTAGCGTTGGAGCAAGAAGATGAGATGTAGCAGACCTCGTCAACATGATTTGTTATGGTTTTCAAATTCAAATCGAAAGGGTTAAGAGGCGAAAAACTGTATTGTTAGTGAAACGATAAGCATTCTCCACTTTAATGCTACACTTTAATTGAAAAATTAAATTATATTCATGATTCGATGGAATACGCAATAAAAAGTTATTTTGCTTTTCTTTTATCTTTAATTCATTAATATATTAATAAAAGTCTTTTATTTAATAAATAATTATAAAGGTTATCACGAGAAAAATAATTATTTACATAAATAAATTTCGAAATTTTACAAATATTTTGGCACATCCAAATAATAAATAACATGCAAACAAAATAAAACAGAGAGAGTATTAAAATTAAATATATATATGTGTGGGTTCAAGTTTAAATCCTAGCATTTTTATCTTATTGAGTTGAATGATTAAAAAGTGATATTAAGGGCTGAATATTGAATGATTAAGACTGTTTGATAAACAAGATCGCTGAATTATCTTAATAAATATATTTTTACATTTTTAAACTTCTACTTAAATTAAATTTAATTGAACTAGTATTTTTTTTTTTTTGAAAATTAACTTATTTAATTTATTTATATTAAAATTTTAATTAATTAAATAAATAAGTGTAAACTAAATCTTTGATTACATCTAACTCCCATAGTTAATTTTATTATGTAGGTCAAATTAAAAACCGTGTGCCCTAATTAGTTAAATAGAATCACACATGATGGGTCCAATTAAAAACTATGTGCCATAATTAGAGCTCTGTCATTTGATTTCTAAATAGAATTTTATTCCTTAATTCATTATGACTAATAAATTGATTCATGTCATTTTCGTGTCTGTAAAATGATCATTTTACTTAAGATAATCTTTTTGACAGAGAGTGTAAATATTTTTTACCCTTCCAATAAAATGTATTTTTTAAAAATTAAATTTATATTTTTAAATTTATAAATATTGATACTGTTTATCAATCCAATTAACCAGCACGTATATCTCAATTGCCCACATCAAAAGGCGTGTGGCACAATGACACGCACTTCCAATACCGGATATCTACTGTGGCTGGAGTTTCTACGTAGGCCTAGTTAATTTTTCTCCTCAAAATTTTCTCTAAAATAAAATTTTGGACTAATTTAATAATTTTTTTTTGATGTTTTTTTCTTTTTATTTGTTCCACAAATATTTCTACACCCATTTTAGATTTGAGATTCATCTCTTTTCGAAATTCATAATTGTCCCTTTTTCATAAGTATTTTTTTTTATAATAACAGATTATATAACATTTTACATTAAAAGGGTTAAAAACCTAAAATTTAAAAGTTTCCCTTTCTTCTTCGACGGTCGGCCACCAGTAAGCTTTCACCGGTGTTCCACCTCCTTTCCATTTTTTTATTTTTTACAATAATCCTCATATTTATATACAGATTTAAGTTATTATCGTCAAAATATTGGATTTAGTGTTGCCCGTGTCATAGGATTTTGTTCTCAGATCTAAATCTGAGTTGTTGTCACTATTATGGTTATTTTGTCTAACATCTTTTGTTATTTGGATAGTTATGCAAAAATAAGTGTAGATCTAAGGTAATCAAATTAGACTTCTAGAAAGACTATGAAGTTGAACAGTAACCCAAATAGAGCAAGCGATCGCTTATGACACAAATATTATGCTCTGTCAACTCGATCAGATATTTCAAATCAAGATTATATTTTTTTTACTTCTTTGTACAAGCGATTGATTATTAGACTTACTATATAAAAATATTAAACCATTGATCTATATCTCATATCTGCATATAGTTTTCTCCTAGTTTGATTTCTTTAAAAAAAAAAAAAAGTATTTTTTTACGAATCAAATTTTAACCTTGCAATTGCTCGTTTAATTCAACGTGTTTTACCATTTATTTCTAAACCAAGCATATGAATTATATACTTATTTAAATAAACTTTTTTTTATTATTTAACAAGTCTAATTCATATTTTGATTTCCCTAATTGAAAAGTAAAATTAGGATTTTTATGTTAAAATGACTAAAAAACTGATTTTAAACCTAATTGAGTATATTGAGAAAATCTCCCAGGTAATAGGAATGTCAATATCATAAACCGTCCATAATGATGACTACTTTTGACCCTTGTGATCAAAGTGGCCTCTCCAAAAACTTAATAATGATAATCAACTTTCTTTCCATAAACAAAAATATTCTCTCTCTCTTTTGATTTATTGAATCAAAATTGAGTTTTGGATCCGTTTTTTAAATGAGCTTTCAATTAGTAAATGAATTGTGCTAACTTTTTAATTATAGCAAGCGTTTTGACTATGTAATTGAATGAGAGAAATTTATATCAATGGCTCTTATTATCTGTCTTTCAAGGGCACTGATTATTAGAGAGCTAAGGAAATTGGTCTTTTGAATGAAAATTTCTATTAAATCAAAAGGCAAATTGAACATTATTCCAAATTAATTTTATATTTACACTAAATTGCAAACAAAGCAATCCATAAATTGGCCATCTCATCCATTGGCCATCTCATCCACAATCACCTTTCTATAGCCACTAGGTCTATATCCACTAGGCCTCATCATAAATAAATGATACTGCTTCCTACAGTTATTTGATTAAAAGACAAAAAAAAAAAAAAAAAAAAAAAATGCTTCCCTTACAGTTATTTGATTAAAGACAAAAAAAAAAAAAAAAAAAAAAAAAAAGAAGAATCACCACTTTATGGTTTTAGTTTGGAATGAGGGTCATTACATAATGATGTTGCCTGCCAAATAGATCAAAAAAAAAAAAAAAAAAAAAAAAAAGAAGAATTCCACCACTTTGATGGGTTTTAGGGTTTTGGAATGAGGTCATTCATAATGATGTTGCCTGCCAAAATAGATCACTGTGTTAAGTTACTGATCTAATCGAACAACTCATTTTGCAGCAAGTGGTGATGCTCGTACATAGTCACATGAAGTGGGAATCATCTCCATAAATAAGTATTTCAGAATTTCCATAATTAGTAAAATTGACAAGCTGATGTGATCATCTCATCATGATATTTATTAAAGTTTCGATTTGCACAGAAGATATATTCAATTTTAGTGATAAATGTAAGTAAATTATTTTATGGAAAAAATATGACTTTCTCCTTATATTCTGGCATAATTAAACAAAACTATTTGAAATTTAAGTCATTAATGGCTCTAAATTATATAGATAAAATAATTTAATTTTGAAAATACAAGGATAAAGTAGTTATTATATAAAAATACAGGGACAAAAATATAATTCTTTTCTCTTCTATTTCATATGTATAAAGAGTCAATCCTGTAATTTCACTAATACTTTACAATTTAAATCTCAAACAATAGAGAGATAATAATTTGGTTTAATGAATCCAAAGTATAAGGATAAAATAATGTAATTTTTAAAATACAAGAACAAAAAAAGTTAATTATGCCAAACACAGGGATAAAAATACAATTTTTCCTAATTTTATTAATCTTAAATAAAAAATGAACTTAAAATGAGTTCAAATTCGAGCTTAAATTAATAAATTATTATATAAAAACTTGTTATTCTTCAAATTATATAAAAACAAAGATGTTATTAAATTCACGAGTCGTTCGAGTCAAGAATTATAATACTCAAAAACTGTTCGAGTCAAGAATTATAATACTCAAACTTTACTCGATTCATTACTCGAGCTATTCAAACTCAAATTCTACCTGTTTAAAATCAACCCTGTCCACAATGATAAACATATTCTCTATATAAGAAGGCGGACGGTGCAACCCCAAAGTCATTATTGTAAAAGCAGCACCTTCCCACTTTTACTAGGCAGGCTTAGAGTTTCTATGTTGAAATGGAGGTTGAGATTACAGAGCAAGGAAGTTTTGAAGTATACCTCACTGAAAAAAGCATTGTTAAAGCTGCCAATCATTTGCCAACGCCTCAAAGGCTAGCTCTAACAAACCTTGATCTACTTTCCGGCCGTTTCCCAGTGACATACCTGTATTTATATCAAAACCCTCAAACTGTTAGCTTTACCTCCATCGTTGAATCTCTGAAGAAGTCCCTTGCTGAAACTCTGAGTCACTACTATCCATTTGCGGGTCGAATTGTTCAAAATCCATTGACTAGTGAGCCAGTTAT
The DNA here is from genome assembly GCF_014843425.1 of Jatropha curcas. The sequence continues at coordinate 37,768 of NW_023591273.1, read as the reverse complement.
CATTTGCGACAACAATGGTGCCCTAGTTGTTGAAGGTCATGCCAATATTTCATTGAAGAAACTAGACCTTTACGATCTCAATCATTCTTTGGAGGGTAAGCTAGTCTCTATCAATCCAGATTTTCCATTACAAGTTCAAGTTACAAATTACACTTGTGGTGGCATCTCAATAACATTCACCTTTGATCATGCACTTGGGGATGCAAGTGCCTTTGGTAAATTCCTTCTCTCATGGTCTGAAATTGCTCTAAACAAGCCATTATCTTGCATGCCCGATCACCGGAGAAATATTTATCCGCGTTACCCTCCTTCTTATCACCCTTCCTTGGATCGAACTTTTGTCAAGTGTACCCTAGATGATATAATAAACATGCCAACTACCAACATCTTGCTTAAGCGCCTTTACCATATTGACGTCTCTAGCATCAATAAACTGCAACACATAGCTTGTTCAAATGGCAACAAGAGAACAAAAATTGAGGCATTCTCAGCCTATGTGTGGAAAATTATGGTTGCAACAATTGACCAAAAGCATGAGAGGTGCAAGATGGGATGGTTGGTCGATGGACGTGGCCGAATTTGCCGAGAACAGAACTCAATGTCAAATTACATTGGTAATGTATTGTCCTTAGCTGTTGCTGAGGCAAGCATTGCACAACTCAGGCAAGGGTCCATATCAGATATTGCTACCAATGTTCATGATGCCATATCACAGGTTACCAATAATGAGCATTTCCTGGATTTGATTGATTGGATTGAGTGCCACCGCCCTGGACTGATGCTATCGAATATTGTGTTAGGTCGGGGTGGTCCAGCTCTCGTCTTATCATCAGGGAGGAGGTTCCCAGTCGCTGAAATCAACTTTGGATTTGGAAGCCCAGTACTCGGCACAGTCTGTTCAACCATACAAAAAATAGGAGTTGGATACATGAATCAAAGATCGAGTGCTCAAGGTGACGGCTCATGGACTATATCCGCCATCCTATGGCCAGAACTAGCTGCTACCCTAGAGTCGGACCCCATCTTTGAACCGATGTCAGATAGCCATCTTCAACTCTAATGTTATATTTCCATAAATCTCCACCGGTTTCCACTGGTCTATTAAAAAAGAGTTGAAGTGAGTTTCCTCTTAAAAATGTAATTAGAAAATAGAGGGCAAAGACCCCACTTCCATGTATGTAATGTACTAGGCAGAACGGACACTAAATTTTATGTCTAAACTAGCCAGAACTCGATCCTCCAGTAGCTCAATCTAATAGTTCATGCAACAAATAAACTACCAAACACATTTACCAACAACAAATCAACAAAACACAACAAAATGATGACAAGCATTAGTAATCATCGACAAACATATACCTGATAGATTTAACCAACTCAAATAGGATACCATAATTTAACAATAAAACCATGCACAGGAATTAGTATCCGAAGAGTGCTGGTCACTAAATCATGCCCAAGTACAACATTAACTCCAGGGAATGAAAAATTAATCCGACTGCCAACTAGCAGCTGGCAAATGTGCATTTATCAAATTCTAGACAATCAAAAATCATAAGGAAGCACAGGCATATAGCCGATACATGTCATGAAATAAATAGCTGATGGATGTTACCTTGGTTGTATCCAAATCTTGAAATCTGTGCTAGTCTTTTAAATCAGGGCATTAGGGCGTAAGGCTTACTCCAGAAGTCTTTCAGTAGCTGAACATGTTAAGTTGCGGTCTTGTATGTCCAGGACTTCGAAGGTAAATGAGCCTCTCTGCTTTTTAGCAACATTTATTACTCTCACATGAACTGAAGACAAATTTACAACATTTAAATTTGTTGATGTCAAGTAAAATTCAGTAAAATAACACAAGGGCCAACTGCCTCTGCCTTCTATGATCATTGCTACCATATGACTACATCGAATTATGATTCAGTAACACGGAAAAATTTATTACATAGAAGAGATCAAGTTTCACTTTGGGGAGGAGAATAGGGTTCTGCCAAATACAAACAAGCTTAAGATTTGACTCCTACAGACAAGAATGTAAGGATATGTTGCATCCCCCTATTGAACCGAGCTGCCTCAACTGACATATGAGAAAAAATTTACCACTGTCAACAAAAACTAACTAAAATAACAATGGTAAAACTAATGGATTTCATTCTTCACTGCCCACAGTAAAAAAAATCACAAAACAGCTTCTACAATGGGCTGAAAACATATTCAAGTGCGCTATATCCAGCTGTAGCATGTTAAAAACATACCTATCTGTTAACACAGATTGCAGCATAACTCCAACGAGACCTAGATTGAGATCAATCCTTTATGTAAAAGATATTGAATTTCTTTCTTGCAATGTTCTTCAAGTTCTTTATTCATTAGGAATGGCCTAGTTTTGTTGGAATTTGGGATTCTCGAAAATCACTTTCATGAGGTAAATCAACAATGTTTTGTTCTGTTCCATACACCAGATAATGTCAGCAATGCCAATAATTCTTGGCAGGAACTGGCAAAAATGTATAACCTGGTAAGGTTGAAAAGTAATCATAACCCTCCCAAGTTGCCCGCTGATCATGTTGGCATCTACACAGCTGAAAAAGAATACCATGAGAATGCAATCCAAGGCATATAAAGATTTGCAAGACAACAAATTATCTCCAACAGTGACAATAAGGCTTTAAAATATTGCAACGGAAAATGGGTTTGGAATCAAAACCATGCATCAGAATCTGCCTCTACTATCATGAATTATTAGCAAAGTGACTCGATCAAAATAAATTGAAGAATTTAACCAAATATCATAATAATCTTGTATATGTAATAATTTATAATGAAGAGATGTAGTCAAAGAAATAGTCATAGTTACCTAGAAAATGGTATATTCCGGGTCACAGTACAGGTATGGGATATAATATGCTCACTAATTTAAGTGTGGTGCATAAAGGGTAGGTTTAGTTGGTACACTAATCCAGATTGTGGCATGTGAATTATGATTATTGGAGTTGCTAGGCTTTTGACTGGTCAAACTTTATATTTTACTTCACATTTTCATGTTTTTTTTTCAAATGTAAACGAAATAATAAATATTAAGATAAAAATTTAAAAAATTATAAATTTTTGCAGCATAATTTTCAAGAGCCACATATTTATATGGACGGGCCTTGGGCCTTTTTTACTGAAATATTGTAAAAGAAAAAATTGGGTCTTATAAATTAAAACAAGTGAGCTAATTTTCTGCGTGCTGCACCATTAAAGGGAAAATGACAAAAGAGAAGAAAATAAAAAAGCTTGTGACAGGAAGTACTTCTCTCTTCTCTCCATCTTCTTCTTTTCTTTTTCTTTCTTTCTCTATTATCGTGGTGGGGAACTCCGATGTTAGATATCCAGTATACACACAAAAATTATCTGGATCATGAAAGTACCAAATCTGAAACAGCAGTGTTCACTAAATAATGAATATCAACACCCTGATAGTATACAAGAACCTTCCATGTGCATTCCAACAAATTTCTTTTCTTGAATAACAGTCACGCAAACTAACAAAATCCAATCACATAATTTGGACCACTAAAGCACAATAATTAGAATCCTCTGGATGCAGACCTAATTATCACGAAGTAGTAGCACTCAAGTATACCAGTATCATTAATTTTTGTTACCATTCCTAATATTTTTATTACTTCCTCATTTTCCATTCTTTAAAATACTATACTGATTGTTCAATACCAATTTTAATACAAGAATTATTTTGCATCATCCTTCTCGCTGGTGCGACTAACTTTATAAAACAATTAATTAGTATCTGTCCTCATTCAATCTTAATTAAAAATTACCCAAAACAGAAATCATGGGTTATCTACATAAAAGAAAAGAAACAATAAAAGCTGGAAATCTATTTTTATATTAATTTATAGAAAGAAATTTGAGAAGGCATCAAAATTTAAATCATGACGGAATTTTGAAAAGCAAACAAGAAAACAACCATGGTGAACAAGTGCCTATCAATTAGACTGCTTTTAAGAACCATGTATCTATAACAAGAACAGACAATGTAGCAGATGTACTTGCAACTGTTATAATAGTACGAAATTCAACCTGAACAGAAGAACAAGTAAGCAAATTGTGATATAAAATTGGGCATGGTAGAAGCACAATTTTCTTTTTGTTTTTGGAAGTACCTTAAGCCAAATTTGTGGATGCAGTGAGCCAAGACCATCCTGCACAAAGCATACCTACAAATTAATAAATCAAGTTCAACTACAAACACTATCAAGTTAAAGCACGATCCTAAAGTTTAAAAAAGACAATACATGTAAACATACATGCATATGAAAGAATGATGAGATAATGAAACGAAAAGAAAAATGTTTAAATAAATTAACAAACCTCTGAAATTCAATGATAGCAATTGGGTTTAAAAGAGAACATGATAGAATATTCTCCATGGCAAACAATCAGCTTTCCTAAGAAAATGGGTTAAACAAGAGACGTAAATCAACCATATCAAAGTTGCAACCTTCAGGACATGAATGATAAAAATTTTGCTGCCACTCACATTTTATTCAGCTGATGAAATATCAACCGTTTTAGAGACAACAGCATCCCAGGTACAGTTAAACATCCAACAGTTCAGAATCATTCTTGATTTTTAACTGCAGATGACTGATGCCACCCATCAATCAATGTCGTATATGTAATGTCATCTAAACATACTCCACTAGAGGACATATGATCACATACTTTAAAAGCTTCCCCTACCTTCCCTTCCTTACAAAAACCATTTGTAAGTGCATTGTAAGTGACAGCATCTGGAACAACTCCTTTTTCAGCCATCTCATTCACAAGCTTAGCTGCTTCTTTCATATTTCCCATTTTGCAATATCCATCTATCAGGATAGTATAGGTGACTTTATTAGGATGTATATTATGAAAAGACATTTCCTGCAAGACATTATCAACTTTATCCATCTGCCCTAGCCTACAATAACCACCAATAAGTGCAGTATAGCAGACAACATTTGGTAACAAGCCCTCCTTCCTCATCTCATCAAGAAGGTGAGTTGCATCATCTAAAAGGCCAATATTGCAGAGTCCATTTATAAGAGAAGAATACGTGGCAGAAGTTAAAGGGATGCCTCTATTTCTCATGTCATCACGGAGTCTAAAAGCTTCCATCATGTTCCCAGATTTACAGTATGCTCTGATTAGTGTATTGTAAACAACAGAGTTGAGCTCCATTTCCATAGTAAGCATCACTCTGAACAAGTTTTCAGCCTCTTCAATTTTGTTGGCTTTACAGTATCCATTAATCATGACTCCATATGTATAAACATTTGGAACATGACCATTTCTTTTGCATTCATCCCAAAGCATGCAAGATTCTTCTAGTCTGCCTTTATTACAAAGCCCATGCAATAGCAAATTGTAAGTATGTATGTCTGGCTGAATTCCTTCTCTTATCATCTCTTCCTTAAGTTTAAAACATTCCTCAACTTTTCCTTCCTTGCAATACCCTAATATAAGTGTGTTGTATGAGATTTTGTCCAATATTAAACCCCTCGCTAGTATCTCCTTTAGAAGCTTAGCAGCTTCTTGTACGTTACCAGCCTCACAAAGTCCATAAATGAGAGCATTTGAAGTAACTATATTGACTGTGAAACCTTGCTCCAATAGACTAAACCAAAGTTTTATTGCCTCTGATTGCTTACCAACCTTACACAGCCCACTAACCAGTGTGGTCAGCAAACCATCATTGGGCTTTAAATTTCTTAATAGCACCTCCCTAGTAAACCTTAGTGCAGAATCAAACCTAGACTTCAAACATAGCCCATGAATAACTGAAGTAAATGCACCCTGGTTTATCACTAAACCTCTCGATAGCATTTCCTCCAAAATGCATTCAGCATGTTCTATTTGATTACTCTTGCAAAGGCCTAGTACAATTGAATTAAAAGTAACCGAATTGGGACTTATTCCCTTGGATACCATAGTATCTCTTACTTCCAGTGCCTGACTAATATTACCTATCCTACAATACCCATCAATTAATGTGTTATAGACAACATTGTTTGGCGCAAAACCTCCGTCATACATTTCCTTCAAGACACAGTAAGCTTCATCAAATCTCTCCAACTTTACCAACCCATTAATTAGAATGCTATAAGTCACTACACTTGGGTTCAGCCTCTCTTTTACCATCTTTTCTTTAAATTGAAATGCCTCATTTACTCTGCCATTCTTGCATAAGCCATGAATAATATTATTATATGTGACAACGTTTGGAGCAGTACCCATCTTTTCCAATTTAAGAAACAATTCAATGGCATCCTCCAGTCTGCCTCCCTTGCAAAAGGCATTAACCATGGTACTAAACAAGTAAACATCTGGAGTGACACCACCATTACAAATCATATCGAACACTTGATAGCTCTTTTTCAACTCATTACCTTTCACTAAAGAACTCAACAAAAAAGTGCAAGTCTTCATAGAAGGAAGCAAACCCTTACCGGCCAATAAACTAAACACATCAAAAGCCACATCAAAACCTAGATGTTTAAATTGTGTACAATAAATATGTATAATCAAATCAGCTAATTTAACTACAACAACGGGCCCAAACCCCGAATGTAGATCTACAATTGTCATTGCAATCTCAATATGCCTCCTCTCAAACTCATTGGCATAGAGAACTGGCAGCTTCCCGTCAATCAAACGAATAAGAAGCAATCTCGCAGCTGATAAAATATCAGAAGAAACTAGCAACCGAATCAAAAGGCAATAAGAACGTACTGTAAAACGAAAATTACGAGTACTAGATGCAAATTGAAAGAATTTTAGAGTGGTTTGGGGATTCACATTTGGTCGAATATCAAGGAAACATTGATCGAACTCTTGCGGAGTCAAATGCTGCAGGAGTTTTTCACATTTAGAATATTTAAAACGACGATTAGAGAGAAGAGCAAATACCAAATTGGTTAAACTCTTATTTGAAGATTTTTCTCGGGTCTGTGGCTGCAACGGAGGCTCTTGAGGATGCGTTTGGTGTCGTTGTTGGGTTGTGGATGTGAAACAGGTCAAAGGGCGTGTAACGGGAGGATAAAGAAAGGTGGGTTTGATGATTGCAAGCTTCCTCAAATCCATTAAAGATTGCATATACGGAGAAGGAAGGGAAAAGATATTATAGCGAATCGGAGAGGTTTAAAGTGTCATTGGAGAGTATATGATCTGATGAGAGGATGTGAAAGAGCCACGATATACTGTACCGCAGCCTGCGAATGTGAAGTGGAGAGGTGCATTAGCCTGCCATGGAGAATAGGCTTGTGCCGCCAAAGAGCAAGGGGGGCAAAGTCAGGGTTGGGAGAGAGACACGGAGAAAAGACTGACTAGAGTTTGGGCTTCGAAAATTTGGATTACCTTTTGGACCCAGAGACGTTAGGCCCAAAGTAAGAGTTACTCCACTTCTATTAGTAATACCAACGAGCATAAATTCCGGGCACCACATGCCGGTTAATTATCATAAATTAATATTTGTAAATTTAATTTTAAAGTGTATTATAATGGTGTTGACTTCATTCATGATAATTTCAACTCATAATATACTAACAGTAACATAAGTATATAATTATATAAGAAATCATAATAGTATTTATATATTTTGGTCTAATATAGTTTGGTTAAAATATATATTATTGGATGATTATATTTTTTCAATTAAATGAAATTAAAAATCTATGCATGTACGTTTATGCTTGTATTGAATTAATATAAATATGCAATTTAAATAGCAAGTAGCACGTATAAAGATGATCTTTTAAAAAAAAAAATGGTAGGAATGTAGTTAAGGAAGATAAAAAAAGAAAACTTGCATGGGCAAACAACATTGTTATATTTATTATTGGTGGGAAAAAAAATTAAATATAGTCGATATGAAAAGAAGATTATTTGAGAATTTCAAAGTGAAATTTTTATTATTATGATTATTATATTATTATTGTTATTATATATAATTCAACAAAGTAAATAAATTTGCCATTAAAATTTTGTACCAATAGAGTAATAAATACATAATAATATATAAATAAATAATAAATTGATAGAATAAATTTATAAGATTGACTTATTATTATATACATTATGTATTATATATAAAATTATCAACAAAGTAAATAAAATTTGCATAAAGGATTTAAGTAGCCTCACCAACTAGAGTACATAAATAACATAATAATAATTTCATAAAATAAATAATAAAATTGATAGAATAAATTACTAAAGATTTATCACTCCTCTCAATAATTAATAAATAAGAGAGTAATAAATACATAATAATATATAAATAAATAATAAATTGATAGAATAAATTTATAAGATTATCACTTATTAATAATAATAGTGGTGGTGGTACGTTTTTTTTTAAAAAAAAAAAAAAATTATATAATAGACACATTTTAACATAAAAAAGAAAAGAAAAGAAAGATAAAGAATGTATTATAGGCAGGTTGACAGTTTTGGGCTAACTGGCCCATTGCAGGAAAAAAACGTTTAGTGAGAGGTGCTATTACTAAGGGCAAAAAGAGAAAAAGGTTATGGCAACAATAAACCATTTATACCCTTTAGATATATATAATAATATAATCAAATAAATTTATGGGGCAATTTAACGAATATCATATATCAGTTTTCAATTTTAACAAAATGTCAAAAAAGAACACTTATTAAGATAATAATAAATTCGGTAAAAAAATTTCAATAATATTAAAACTAACCTTGCAAGAGAAACGAGAAACACTGAAAAAAATGAAATATTAAAAAAAATGCTGAAAAAAAGAAAATACCAAAAAAAAGGAAACACTGGATAAAGGAAACACGGAATCTATAAGAGCAAATCTTGATATAGCTTTTGTGATTCAACCACGACGATGACAACCGGTGATGGTAACTGATGACCAGCAAGGATAATAACAGTGACGGTAAAAACGATATACACGATATATACAATGTGTGTGTGTATATATATACACTATATTAGTAAATACTGTAAAATCAATTAAACGCAAAATAGATATATATACACCAATTAGCACATTTGATCAAACTAAATAAATACAGTGTATATATATATATATATATATATCAATGAATACTGTAAAATCAATTAAATACAGAATTATACCTCAATGTGTGTTGTATATATATTACCACTATACTTAGTAAATACTGAAAGAGTCTACATTGAATCGCAGATATCTAGATTATAGTTATACACCACATTAGCACATTTGGATCAAACTAAATAAATATGTCTGGTTTAGAACTATGAGTACTTTATATAATATTAGTATAGTACCCTCTAATGTTAATACTGTAAAATCAATTAATATACTAGAATAAGATATATGACACCATTAATACCATTGGGTCTCAAACCAAGTAAATGGTCTCATATATATTAAATCTATATTAGTATTCAATCCAAACAGAATCTAAAGTCTTACTTTCTATCTCACCAATATTACTATTGTATTTTAAAAAACTTATGAATAAAATTGATAAAGATATTTATTTATATATATATATATATATATCAATGAATACTGTAAAATCAATTAAATACAGAATAGATATATGTACACCAATTAATACATTGGGTCAAACCAAGTAAATGGTCCATATATATAAACTATATTAGTATCAATCCAAACAGAATCTAAAGTCTTACTTTATCTCTACAATATTTACTGATTGTATAAAAAACTGATAAAGATATTTTCAACAATAAATAACAAATCAAAAACAGAAATCAATATACCTTATGAATCAAAAATGAAATAATGGAACAATACCAATAATGAGAAGAATGATAGCAAAATTAGAAAAAATGATAAGAAAATAATGAACGGTAGCAAAAGGAGAAAGAACAATAAGAAAATAATGAGGCTGAAAAAACGGCAATGGAAAAATATTAACATACGAAAAAAAAAGGAAACAATGGTAAAAATAGGAAATTAATACAAAAGGAAACACTAACATATCAAAACACTCAAATATTAACAAACTAATGCCTATCAACAAAAAAAAAAGGCACAATAGTAAAAGTATATCATAAAGGACAATAATTTAAATCTCAAAGTCAAATTGACATTTTTTTTAAATTAAGTTTTAAAAACTAATATTTAGTACAATATCCCTATATTATATTGATGGAAACTTATAATTTTGTCCTTATATTTTGCTAAAAATAACTAGTGTACTCTCACATTACACTAAAATTTTCATGTATTTTACCTTTGTTGAATTATGTTGCCATTCCGTACAAAATTTTTTTATCTTTTACTGTTAATTTTTAATAAAATAATGAAATTGTCTTATCTGCTACGTCTTAACTCTCTCCTTCTTTCATCTCAACTCTTTAACTAAAAAAAAGCTTAAAGAACAATTTAATCTTACATCCAAATAGAGCATTATAGAGAGTGTTCATACAAAAACCTCCTAACTAATAAAGTTGTTCGAGTTCTATTGAACCGCGCCCTGCAATCCACCGCCGCCATCCTAAACGACTTGTTTGTTTTAACTTTCATTGATAATATGTTTCAATCAATTTTTTTTTGTTCTCGTTTCTTAGATTTGATATTTTCTTTTTCACTGAACAAGAAATATATTTTACACTCATAGGTTTAGCATAAAAGGTCATGGTTTATCCTGTCATTTCACGTATCCTCAGCAAGAAAGTCATCGACGAGGTCTCTCTTCCAATTGTTTATGTTCACTTTCTTTTTCTTTCTTTTTCTAGCATTAATTAAATAAAAATAAAATCAGGCTCAGTTTGTTTGAATAGGTTTATTTAGATTAGATAATTTCTTTATATAATTATATAACTATGATTTTTTCCTAAAGCACATTGGTTATGTGTTGGCAAAATTCACATGTTAATCTTATAGTTTGAGAAAGTATCTCGGTGATGCACTAATCATATTACCTTCCGAATGTGGGCAGTAGAGATTTTAGCTTTGATGGTGATATATATTCAGAAGGGTATTGTAACATCTCCAAATAATCATCATAACACAACAACACTTCTATATTTTTTATAACTATATAAATCCTCAATAGCATTTTAATGATCATCAATTAAATGCATTCATTATATAGATCTTTAATCATATTACCTTCCGAATGTGTGTGGCGAGTAGAGATTTTAGCTTTAGATCGGTGACCTAAAAAATATTCAGAAATGGTAGTATATAAATTTTGTGAACTATCTCATGAATAATCATCATAACAACTCAACAACACTTTGTCTATATTTATAACCTATTACTAAAATCCTCAACCTAAATGGCATTTTAGCTATGATTCAATCAATAATATACATACCATGTCGATTCATTTTGTTATATATATCAAGTCACTATTTCCCTTGATTATGTTTCTTAATCATTACCAACTATCTTAAATAAATTTTTATATTTAATCAGTTAATGACTCTTAGTGGGCTTTACTTACTGCAAATGCTTACCTACGATCCAATACAATTACTTGGGATACTTATATGCTCCTCAAATTATATAATTTCAAATAAGCATAATCTTCCGAAAATATAATTACAATCCTATTACATTAGCCATAAATTTCTATAATTACATGTACATTACATCTATTCTACTACTACCACCAAATAATTCGCATTTCCCGCTCTGATGCTTACTCTCTGGTCTTTACATAAGATTGCAATAACTTTTCTAATCCTACTCTTGGGTCTTTTGTTAACGCTGCGCGTTGTTAAAAATATCATACCGCTGAGTATAAAACTTCAGTGAAATGTCCTGATTTCCATAAATTTAACAATACTCTTAACCCATAGTGTTTTACAGATGGACAAACATTATATACCTTAACTATCAAAACACACACACTATTCACCTCTAATACCCCAATATTCATGTTTACCATATCATTATGATGAGTTATTAGCCAATGTTCAACGTACATTTATAGCAACATAGAAAATATAACAAACGTACACCCTCTATCCTCAACTTTATAAATAACGAATTAAATAATATTAGATGTTAGGCCCTTTTGATACCATAAATCCTTTACATAAAACATTTAATCACCATAAATACATTTAAGTTCTATTATTCGTTCCACCGAAGCAATAATACAAATAAATCCAATATAATACATAGAGTGAGAATTTTTAATTCTTTCAAACATAAATTTCATTACTTGGACATTTATTATACCCAGATACACCAACTATTTATTATAAAACCATGTACCGAAATATCAACCGCGTTTTTGAAAAATTCTTATTCCTCGTATAACATAATCATTTATTTTTCTTCAACCCACTAGGTCCCCTGTGACTAAAAATAATATAACTCTCATTCATATTTACCCATCTCCCTGCCTTAAAAAGAAATGATTTTAAACTCAAGGGCTTTCGGATACATCAAATAGGTGAGAAAGAGAATATAGTGCAGATAGGAATTTCCCTCATAACTTATTTCATAATTTGATCTGTAGGTCCCGGAACCTTTTTCATAATGGGCCTTAGGTCGCCATCTTATTCATTAGCATATAGAGCGCGTCCGGCCCTAACATAAGACACCACGTTGCTGGCAAATGACCGTAAGCATATCTTATCGGAGTAGCTGTGATTGCTTTATTCATCAATAGCATCAAATGCCTTGCCACGAGCTCATGCTCATCATACATAATAATAAATCAAGAGTGTGCGTGCGTGCGAGTCAAATAAGTACACCCAAAGCTCCATATTAGTATATGCTTCTCTCAAAATCCATTTCTCTTTATTTAATTAATGAATATCATAAACACTTCTACATTAAAAACGATGTAGTCTAATGTTTCCTCTTTGTTCTTCTTAAAATTCACTTAATCCGTGTAGCTTACTTCCCCTTTTAGAATACGTTAAGTAACTCATTCCCGAAAAATTTCCTTTATACTTAAACACTATAATTACTTTATACATTTAGAAAAATTTTCTCATCATAGGATAAATCATACGATTGTTCAAGCTCTACAATAATAAGATAAGGAACTATTGAGGTAAGAGACTCATGAAATTAGCCAACTGTATTGACTATTAAAACATTAATAGTGTTAGTTGTACAATATAAGAAGATTTTCTCATAATTTCTTTTCTTCTTTTAAAACTTTCTTAGAAGATTTCTATAGAGTGAAATTATCATATAAATATCAATTTACTCCTCCAATTATTCACAATTCAAAGCACATAACACCTTAAATTACCCATTTCTATCTTCTTTAAAACTCTAAAACTATATTGACCAATAGTTGAAAATCAAAAATAATCATACATTGTTCCTGTCATATATTAAAAAAAATAATTAAGTAAGGCCTTACTACTTCTATAGGTTCATTATTAATTATATGTTACTCGCTTATTATGATTTGTTTAAGCACATACACCTTAAATACCCATTTCTTTTTAAAACTCTAAACATATAAAAGTTATCAAAATAATCATACTTATGTCATATATAAAAAAAATAATTAAGTAAGCCTTACTACTCTAAGGTGGTTCATTTTAATTTATGACACGCGTTATGAGATAGCCTTTCTTTTCCCTTATCATTTTAATTTAGCTTTAGTTTAGATTAAATCTCATGTTTAGGATTAGAAATTTAGTTAAATGCTTTAATATTAATGCATAGGTTAGTATTGAAATACATGTTTAACGATTAAATGCATTTTAGGTTTAGTATTAGAATTAATGCTTAGTTTAGTATTTAAATATATACATGCTTATATCAAGTATTTAATTACATGCTTACATTAGATATTCAATTACATGCTTAGGTTAGATATTTAATTACATGCTTAAGTTTAGTTTCTAGTTTCTAATATATCGTTGGAAATTCTTTCCATCTAGTTTTTAATGGTATTAAATTTGTGCCAAAATTCTATCTATGAAAAAAGTTGTGATCGAAAGGGTGAGTAAAGGTCACCTTTGTCTGCTTGGTTAACCTCCGGTTTTCAACTGATTTGTTACCGGTTTGAACTGCACCTTTTGTAACTGATTTGTATTAACATGAGGGTATGAAGAAAAGACATTTTCACACCATGTTTCAGTGGAATGATTTCAAGTGAGAGGTTTAGATATAATTTTAGTTCAAATTACATTAAGGAAAGTTCAACCGTTCATGAATTACTTAATGAATGTTGGTCCTTTCATTAATTAAGTAATTCATGATTATTGTCAAAGTACTTACTTGAGGAAGATTTTAAATGATTCGAATTTTATGAGCACTACTTTAAAGCACACTCAAATAAGGTTGTTATCAATTTTAGTTTTTCATGAACCCTGATTTTAGGATTTAGCCAATTAAAGAAAACATATATTCTATCATATTCAATTCTCAGTCAAATTGCTCCATTTAAGCGAAAGATCAAATTGTTTGGTCATCTTAGTTAAGACCAATACCTTAGATTTTATGGTAGCCTTGATATAATGTCTTCAACTTGCCTAAATAGCAACCTAAAGAGATTTTCTCTGTTGATTCTTGCAACCATGGATTCAAAAAAGTTCATAAAACACTACAATAAATCCATTCACACTTTTTTTTAAAAGATCTACCCATTCTTATTTTCTCTATTTATTATGGACATTGTAATTACTATATTACTTGACCTTTTCATAAAGAGGCCCTTTAACATTCTATCTTGTCACCCTCTACTTTTTTGTGTGCTTGTGGATTTATGCAAACATTGGTTTATATTTGATATAAAATTATTTAGCACAATATGTCCTCAAAAAATGTTTTTCAATACTAGAAGTGTTAATGATCATGCATAGGAAAGCTTCATTCATTGCTTGAGTTTTCTTTCTTATGAGACAAAACAAGTTCCTTTTATATGATTGACAAAAATAATTACTAGTAACAAAATTGAGAAAGTTGGAGTTATTAACAAGTGATGGGCGAGTGGAATGCTGGTTCAAGTGCTTTTCCCGGGAGGCAATTACTTTGGCGAGAAAAAAGATCCAAAATTTGCTTTGATTGTAGTAGACAGAGCAACAAGTATTTTGGAGAGATGGAAGGAGGAGTCAGTTAAGAGAGAACAAGGGGGCCTAACTTTCAATTTTACCCCGAACTTTTCGAGTAGTTGTAATTTCACTCTAAAAGAACCTTTGTACCACGGGCACTATGAACTTATCAACCTAGTTGTAATTGCACCCTAATTTGCTTTTAGAGTGCAATTACACCCTAAAAGTGAATTACAACATCCTAAACTTGTCGATTTATTGCAATTGCACCCTAAAACTAAACTAAGGTTGCAATTTTGATTAAAATAATGTAAAAATATACTCCATACCCAAGTATTTAAATAATAAATAATAAAATCAACTCCAAGTATTCATATAATAAATAAAAAAAAATTAAGATTACGTATTTAATTTTAAAATAAAATCAATTTTGAGATGCAAAGAATAATGAGTTAAATTTTAATTTAAATTAGGATGTAATTGCAACTAGATTAATAAGTTCAAGGTGCTCAGGGTACAAAGGTCAATTTAGAGTGAACTTGTAATTACTTGAAAAGTTTGGGGAAAAATTGAAGGTTAGGCCACAAGGTGGTGGATGTGGAGGTGGCAAAGTTGTGGGGCTCGCAAAAGCAGTCATGTTCTTGCACATGGTGGTGGGTTTTGGGTTGTATTCTAGGACTCTAGGTTTGATGACGAGTTCTTGAGGAAGCTTGTGATGGAGCATGCAATAAAGAGGGATATAGTGAAGCGTGTAGTGGTTATTGCTTTTGAATAGAAAATGGAAGGTATGAGATCCACTAATGATATTATTTTATAGGCAATGTATTAAATGTAGCTTATGAGAAGGAATGTTGGTTACATTTACTTTTGTGTTTGCATTGCAGTTATTCTATGCGGATTGTATATTTTACTCTCGGTCCTCATACCATGTCTAGGGCATTACTAATGTGAAGTTTTCAATTACTTACAGACTACCTCCTGAGGGTATTGACTGAGGTGAGTTCTTTTTATACTTGTAAGAAAGGATCATCTAATTATAATTCTTCATTCACTTATCTAAAAGGATCTTCTAAGTGAATTTTTTTTTTTTTGTAGTTTACAACCGACTAGGTTCGATATAACTATATAGTGGGCTAGAGGATGCATACTATGTTGATCGTAGCTCTTAGTAGCCTTGCCATTCATAAGGAGGGTGATACGACTGTTGCCCCACCTGTTAAGGGTCAGAGGATTCATCAGAAGAGAGGCCATGCTTCGTCCATTAACTTTGACCCTGCTTATCTGTTCTTAATTTTTAGACTTGTAGTTCGCCTAAACGCATATTTTGGCCCCATGAACTTTTACGTTTTTGCCAATTGAATCCTTTTCAAATTCTAACCAATTGCACCCTTGAACTTTGAGCTTGCATCTCATGAAGCTATTGCACAATTTTCTTGACTAAGGATGCAATAACAACGAAAATTGTGCACATGAATCGTTAATCCTCTATTAAAGCATGAAATGATGTCAATTCATTTTCAATTGGGTTTGCTCCCTCAGACGTCTATAGGAATATAAAATCTCAAATATATCATCATTCAAACAAAAAACACAAAAAGGTAAATAACAAAGAAAGTTAATAAGTTCATATCTACATGTCTCTCCCTAGATCCACCACAACCATGCTCATGTTATCAGTGCTTTGTCTTGCTAAGGCCAGCTTCTCAGTAATAACAATGTGTCAGAACATGCCTTGTTTGACATCTACCCGCCGCATCTATTGGTGGCGCTGCCACCACCACCCAATAGCATCTCATTCTCCAGCGTCGAAAATGATTGCCTTCTTTTCCTTTCAAACACATATGCGATCGTCCACATGTGTCATTTGACACCACATCCCAAAGCATATCACTTGCTAATATTAAACAATCATACTCTACCATATGATCTGTTATATTTACCTTTGGTTCACAACCCTTATAGGGTTTTAGGTCATTATCACCTGAATGGGATTACTCATGGACCATACCAGTAAATGACACGACCACGACAACTTGAATCCGATTCAGCTCCTCTAGACAATTCGACTATCACAAATAAAATCCAGTTTTGAAGAGCTCTTAGAATTTCATCAACCCATTGAATTAGGGACTCGAGAACGAGAATATAGTCTTTACAATATGTGATTCATGGCAAGGATCAAAGATTTTATAGCCGCGGATGGATTCAGAGAGAGATACAATGAAGCCAACGAAGTTCTTACTAGAATTAAATTCTTAAAGATGGCGAATGTCATTGGAAGATTAGTCTCTTAGATGGTGATTGGAAGTTGTAAGGAGGGAAAATGGTTAGGACTTTTTGAGATAAAGGGACCAGAGCAAGGATTATCTCTTGGGAGTTGTTTGGAGGAAGATTGACACTGGGAGCTCGAATTGGAGTTAGGTGCAAGTGTTGACATGCTACAATGATGGTGGTGGTTGGTGGAGGCAGCAAGTGTGGTGGTTTAGCCCCATTTTAGGGCGAGCGTGAAGATGCTATTGGGTTGTTAGGGCAACCAATTAAAAATTTAGATGAAAATGACAATGTTTTTATATTTAAGGATTTATGTTTAGGGCAATAGTATAAAAATGAAGACGACATCATTTTGTGTGTTAACGGAGGTTAACAAATTATATGGGCAATTTTTGTTGTTACCACACACTTCATCAAAAAGGGGGCCCAAAAGGGTTTTGTGAAATACACACCAAAAGTTTGAGGGTGCAATAGGTTAAAATTTGAAAAAAAAAGGCTTAATTGGCAAAAACGTGAAAGTTCAATGGCCAAAATATGTGTTTAGCCCTTGTAATTGTGATTGTACTTTGAACCACTATGCATTTCGAACTGGCTTTATTTTCTGTACCTGCATTTTTAGTTAGTAATACAATATGAATGCATGTTTTTATGTATGGATGCATGTATGCATATAAAATGTATGTCTAATGCGAACATAAATTTGTTGCATGAAAACCCTAATATGACTACTTTTTGGAAAATATTTGCAATGGATGTAATAATGGTGATTGTAACTCGTGTGCCAAAATAAAGTCCACAAGAGGGTCAAAATTGAAAGAAAAGTAGCAAAAAGGGGGCTAAAAAGACAAAAAAAAAATTAAGGCTGAATGCATAATTTTGCCCCTAAACTTTTATCAAATAACCATTTGTGCTCTTTAACTTCACTTTTTAACTATTGTGCCCTTAGTTCTATTTTTCGTTATTATTATTCTCTTCATCAGAGCTAAGGAAATGCGTACAGCACAAATGCTCTGACTTGGTAAAAATAACAACACGTATACGCCACCTCACATGCTCTCTTCCTCTTCTGTTTCTCTGAGGAATTTTTTTCAATACTCATCAGTCTCTTCCTCTCATCTCCTTCTCTCGCTATATCAATCTCTCAGAGTGCTAAATAATCGCTCTTCTGTCTCTTGCTTCCTAGATCATTTTTTTTTAGGGTTTTACCATCTTCACCCCCAATAAATTAATACACCCAATTGAAGGAAGTGAATTTGAGAGAGATTCAATTTTTACCCAATTTGAATCCCAAAAAATCAAGGTAAGATCTGACGTTGTGTTCAATTGAATTTTTTTCTCTAAATAAAGTTTAATGTCCTTCTTGTGATTAGTGATGAGCTGAGTTGCATGTCCACTTCTACCTCTTGCTTTCTATTTCCATTTTTCTTTCTCCACCTATTTTTATCTCTCTATCTCATCATCTTCTTTAGCAGCGGTGAAACCAATTATAGGAGAGAGAAAGTAATTTGATAGGATTGAACTGTGGAGAGATAACGAGTTTTTCTAGATAACAAAAGGTTTTTTTTTTTTTTCATTTCAAAGCAACTCCCTTTTTCAATGTATGTATGTATTACAGAGCTAGTCTTATTGATACTTAGTCATTTTCTTTGGAATATATTTGATTTCCAATCAAGAAATTCTATATGCTGATATAATTCTATTTAGTTTAGTTTGTAACTTAATTTTCTAATCATTCTCAAGACAAATATGTTTCAGTGGAAAATTTTTATGAAGGAATTCTGTAGTTTTTGTTTATAGATAGAATTTGGAAATGGAATTGCCTTATCATTTTTGGTGAAGTACCATTTTGAAGATATAACGTCTATCTTGCTATGTTGGACCCATTCCTTAGGTTCGCTCGCTTCTGAGCATTTGAACACACACTCTGGCATTCCAGTATGGCAAGGGGTATAATAATAATAATAATAAAAATAAAACTTTAAGAGCACAATAGGTTTAACTTGAAGTTTAGAAAAAAACTGTAGTTTTAACTTCACTTCGCTGCTGTTTTGAGTAACACCATCAACACAAACTCACACTGACGGCTCTGCTCCAACATTTTTTAGCTCGCTCGTAAAAAAAATTTTGGTTATTGATCCTAAAAGTGTTGCTTATTAATCCTTGAAATCAAATCAAATATTCAAACAAATGAAACCTCCAAAATAAAGTAAAAAATATCTTGTTCTATCCAAAAAGGAACATATGAATGCTTGTAGTAAAAGGACAACTGTGAAAAAAAAAACATAAATAAGAAATCAGATTGAAATTAGCTTTGTGACTAACATTATTCCCTGGAGATTTCAAATTCAGCACCAATCGGTAGATGGTCACTTGGATGGCTATAGTTTGGTAATCCGCCAAGAACATCAGGCGAATTTGGTTCTGGAAGTTCTAGGAAACTGACTGGTTTTATTTTCTCATCAGGGGAAAAGAATATATAATCAAGTGTATTTGTGAAGTCAGGGGTGCAATTTGTGAACGGTGGTTCTCCTCTTAGATGACCATAAACGCTGGATAAGGGAATAGGAAGCTCATCCAGGCATTCTGCTAATGGTGTAATTGAAGAGTTGCCCGAAACAAGATACTGATAAACCTAAAAGAAAAAATAATGGTATGACGTGAGAAAGAAAAGCATAGAAAGTTCAAAAATGTGTCCTGAAGTATAATAGGGGAAAAAACAAAAACAAAAGAACCAAGAAGTGCAAGGAGAAACCTGCATAAATATGGATTAAAATAAACTGAATAAAAAAGACATGAGAAGAGAAGAAGAAAGTGCAGTAACATACCTTGTCTCCAGGGGTAGAATTGAAGTCACCAGCCAGAACGATGGAGGGTGTACAATCAAACTTGTCAGAAACTAGAGCCTTAAATTGAGATATGCGCGATAGAAGATATTTAGCTTGGGCAAGCTTGACATCAGTCCATTCTGGATCCCTAAAACAAAATCATCAAAATGCATTATACCTTCAGCCAACAAACTTCAAGACAAACTTCAAAACAATATTCCTGGAAGTGAAGATATTCAAATAAGCACGCTATGAAGCTATGTATCATCACACAGTATAATGTCCAACATACCAGTAAAGATGAGTGTTTGCTACAATAATTGTATGATTAAAAGCATCCTTGAGTTTAAATGCAGCCATTATTCCAACACAGTCACGCTTCAATCTTACACGAGGATCATTAGGATCTCCACGATCATTGGGGGTACTTTTTAATGAGGAATCAAAACCTGATGATGGATCATTGAGTGAACCACGAGCTTGACAAGTCATAATATAATAAATCAATATAATCAGAGATGATCTGATGTTTCTATTATATTAGTGAAAAAAGCATTCACAGACGGATCCATATTCATGTACAGACCACCACAAATATGTCATGACAAAATATACACAATGTTAACTCAGAAATTAAAACAAACAAATTTGGTTAGAATGTTATTCAAGGATCTCATTTTTCTTATAAGTCACAAGGAGACACAATTAACATTATTATTCAATTTCCTTATACAAACTCAGCCTATGTGAGCCTAGTGCAACATAGCCAGTTCCTGGCCCGGAAAAAGGAGGAGGATTGCGGTAGGTGGACAGCCAGCATAAAAATAATTGTCCAATGAAGGGTGAAATTGTACCAGCACTAATGCACCACATCCCATCCAAAATTAGTTAAACGTGCTTGGACAAGAATAGTACTAAGATGGGTGACCTATTGGGGAGTCAGAATTCAATTCCCCTAAATAGTATATTTCCATTCCCCATGACATTGTAAGAAATGTCAATTTCAAGAGTGTGCCAAAAAGTTTGGCCTGTATAACTCTTTGTTGTGAATGAGAACATTTTTACAAGGATAATAACTTGTGAAATTGGAAAAGAATTTTGGGACAAACTAAGAGAATAACTTGAAAGCAGTAAAAAACGAGACCAATTCAAGTCTTGAACTTGAGAAAGCATTTTGAAGGCTTGAAGGTTAAAAAAAAAAGGACTGATCAATAATCTTCTGATAGACTCTTGAAGGGGGTGAATCAAATCAGGGTGATGGATGAAGAGTTAAATTATATAACAGTGAAGAAAGACTTGGTTTAGCATTCCTGATATATTTGAATAAAAACCTCCTTTAGAAGATTCTGGAGATCTTTCAAGCATAACTCTCTTAGAACTCATAAATGTTTTGCAAGCTATTGAGGATAGAAGATCATTAAGAATGGAGGATAATAGCGAAGGAGCTCCTGTAGCAAGGAATCAAGTGAAGTATCAAGAAAACTCGAGACAAGAAATCAAATAATGAGGGAAAATATAAAGAAAAGAAAGATGGTGATACAGACAAAGGTTTGGCCATGTGGAGAAAATTAATAGAAATAAAGGGAGCATCACAACCAGAAGCTAAGCTCAAGAGCTTGTTTGGTTGGATGTAAAATAAGGAGGGATGTAAAATAATAAGTGAAAGTTTTTTGGGATTTGCAAAATACCTTGTTTGGCAAGGAGGTAATAAGGAGTGGATGTAAAATATCTTTATTTTACTTCCTCCAATTTACTCTCCAAAATGGGAGGAAAATAAAAACAACAAAGGTGCAACTAAGTAAAATAAATTTATTTTACTTGGGAGGAAAAATAAAAACAACAAAAGGTGCAACTTTAAGTAAAAGATTTATTTTACTTCCTCCAATTTACTCTCCAAAATGGGAGGAAAATAAAAACAACAAAGGTGCAACTAAGTAAAATAAATTTATTTTACTCCCACCCTTTTATTTTCCCTCCAAACCAAACACAGAGTGTAAAATAAGGAGGTAAAATGAATAATACCATTTTACTCTCTCATTTTGCATCCTCCCTCCATCCAAACAAAGCACAAGTTTCAGAAAGTTAGCAGCAGCAAGAAACCACTTGCTTAATACAAACAGCTAAGAAGTTCAAACCAATTAGGAGTTTGGTTAATTGACAGTGGAGGCACCCATTAGGTGACCTCCAATCCCAATATTTCAAGAAGTTGGATACATCCCATAACAAGAGTCAAAAGTGGCAATGGAAAGATTTTACATGCCAAAGGCAAAGGAGTTCATGCTATAAATACTCCAACAGGTACTATATTTACTCCTGATGTTATGTATGTGCCTGAAATAAATCAAAATTTATTTAGTGTTTGGTCAATTGCTTGAGAAGAATTATAAATTGTTATTTAAAAACATGGCTTGCGCTAAAATAGATCCAGATGGAAGTGAATTAATGACTGTCAAAAGGAAAAACAAAAGCTTCCATCTCGATTGGAGTTGCAAAAAATGCTCTTTCATACTCTAATTCAGTTGATGAATCAACATTATGGCACAAGAAATTCGACCTTGCCAATTTCTCCACTTCCACAAATCAAAAAATTGGAACTATTTGAGAAAATGGTTACCATATATGAATGAGATGGTGCCAGTGGTGTTTCCCAATATGACAAACAAGCAGACTACCATTCAAAGAATCAAGCATGAATAGAAAACAAAAAATTGCAGATCATCCATTCTGATGCATGTTGTCACATGAGGGCCCCTTCTCTAAATGGTAGTAGATACTTGCGTTGGGTTTGGTTCTGGAAACAAAAATCTAAAATTGCCAAAGTGTTTTAAAAATGCAAGAATTTTGGTGGAAAATGAAAATGGTTTTTGTATTAGAGTCACTAAATCAGTTAGTGGCACTAGATATAGTGGTGAAAAATTTGACAAATTCCATGAAGCTGCAGGACTCAAACACCAATTTACTGTAATCTGCTCACCAACAGCAGAACAG
Source organism: Jatropha curcas (assembly GCF_014843425.1). The sequence goes on along the minus strand of NW_023591273.1, from coordinate 14,662 downwards.
AGTGTGTGAGAGTAAAAACAATGTTGTGATATAGATAGCCAGATTTCTCATGTTTGAGAAGAAAGTTCCAAGCGAATCTTGGCAGAGGTACATTCATTTACTTATAAAACAAACTTCCAACAGAAGCTTGAAGGAGAAAACTCCATATGAAACTTGGTACAAGTTCAAGCCTAATGTTGAGCATCTAAGAGTGTTCGAGAGCATCCACTAAACTTAAATTCCTAATGTTAAAAGAAATAAATTAAGTCAAAAGGTTGAAATTGGTGTTCTTACGGGTGCAAATCAAAATGCTATAGAAATTTCAACTTAGAAAATAAGAATATTTCAACTTGCAAAGATGTGAAGATAAATATAGAAGCTCGATTAGGAAGATGAGGCAGTGAATAAGAAGAAATTCAGTGGGCCACACTCCAAGAACAAGTTGCAACAAGAGAAAGAGGAAGCAGAGTTTGCAAGTTATACTAACTCTGAAAATGCTGTCATCAGAACCAACTAGCATAAATATAAAGCATGGGATGGACTTCATTGAAACCATTGCTCCAGGAGCAGAAAATGACGCAGGTTGTTAATTGAAATTGCAGCTCAACAACATTAGAAAGTGTACCAAATTGATGTCAAGTCAATTTTTCTGAATGGTTACAAAGAGAAGCAGATATTTGTAGAGCAACCAAAGGGCTCTGTCACTGCAGGAAGTGAAGAAAAGATGTATTTGCTCAAAAATGTCCTATATGGATTAAAACAGGCTCCTAGAGCATGGTATAGAAGAATTGATGGTACCAAGAAAGATGGGCTTTAAGAGGAGCTTGAATCAACACTCACAAATTACGGATGAAGCTTGTCAATCATGAAATTGTGATCATTTCCTTATATTTACATAATCTTCTTATAACCAGCAGCAGTTCAACTTTGGTAGAGGAATTCAAATAAAAAATGGAGAAGGCATTTGAGATGACAGATTTAGGATACTCGACTTACTTTCTTGGCACGGAGATTCATCAAGCACAGCAAGGAATTTTTATTTGCAAAAGACAGCCTTCTAGTGAAGGATTCAAGAAATTTGCTTCGGAGAATTGCAAGGCAAAAAGTACTCCATTAGCTCAAAATGAAAAAAAAAAAAAAAATGATAGAAGATGAAGCTGTGAAATTCGAGAGTGGAGTTCACTAAATTATGATTGGCTGATTATCCAACTGCAACAAGGCCTGCCATTATGTTTGTGTTATGGTCCCAAATTTGGATCTAGTTATGGGTCTTTGAATTAGGGGAATCAGGTTTGAGATGGGTATCTTAGAAGGAGTTTTCTTCCCTCTATCAATTAGGGAATCGGTTGAGATGGGTACTTAGAAGGAGTTTTTCTCCCTCTATCATGGTGACAGAACTTTAGGAGAATCTGCAATCTCCTAGAAGTCGTTAAGAGAGGAATCTACAATCTCTGAGTTTTAGGAACTTCAAAAACCTTTTATTAAAATCTGCTTACATTTTTCCTGATTATAACAGCCTTTTTAAACAATAAATGTAAAAGCTAAACTTACCCACTACCCCACTAATAACTACCCATTACAATAAGTTACTTGACTTAACACCCCACTAATGGCCCCACTAAACAAAGAAACTTGAAAATAACATGATAAAAAAACTGAATAACTAAATTAAAAACCCGTTAAATAGCAGTAAAAAACTACCTAAGTCGAGCAAGCGCCATAAACATTAACACCCCTCCTCGAAACAAAGCGCTTTGTCCTCAAGCGCAAAGGATGGATGACATGCAATCTTCAACTTATGAAAATGTGATGCAAACAAAATTCCTTATTACCCTCTATTATTCTGCAAATAAGGAGCTGTTTATTGTGCATTCTATATTTAATTAATATGCCTGATTCAAAATGGCTCCTCTAATGTTCCTCTTGGTCATTTCTCGAATTGCTTTCTTCCCCCTCCCTTCCCATTTAGACGGCTGCAAATCACAAAGCAAAGACCCCCTTAATTTGTGCTAACAATTGATGTTGATTTATTTCTTTCTTTCTCGCTCTTATCTCTGTACACACAACTATGAGACTTTGAAACATTTGCTGGAAAACTATTCGCTCCTGCGCAAGTTTTAGGTTGTTCCAAATCTTGCCAACTTTCCTAAATTATTACTCATCATAGGGTGGTCAAGAACCTCCAAACTCTGGAATTTCGAAAAGTTGTAGTGGCCCCTAGGAGATTCTAGACAGCTGAACCTATTGGGGACCCTTTTTGCTTTCGGTGCTGGGACTCTCAGCAATTGAAGAAGTCAGCCCGCTTCTTTTGGATTCCAAGTTCAAAAACATGGCATCCCAATTTGGCATGGAAGTTGTTCACCTTCTCATTATATGGTCTGATTGCCTTGCTGCTCAGATAAGGAGGTAAAATTTGAAGAGTTTTGGATAAGCTTGGTCTTGGAACAGATTCGCCCATAAAACTGTTGCTCTGATACCAATTGTTATGGTTCCCAAATTTGGATCTAGTTAGGGTCTTTGAATAGGGGAATTCAGGTTTGAGATGGGGTATCTTAGAGGGAGTTTTCTTCCCTCTATTCAAGTGGTGACAGACTTAGAGAGAATCTGCAATCTCCTAGAGCTCGTTAAGAGAGAACTCTACAATCTCTAGTTTTAGGGACTCAAAACCTTTTCATAAAATTCTGCTTACATTTTTTCCTGAATATAAAACAGCCCTTTTTAAACACTAAATGTAAAGCTAAAAAACTACCCAAACTACCCAACTTAATAACTACCATTACAATAAGTTACTTGCTTACCCACACCATAATGGCCACTAACAAAGAAACTGAAAATAACATGATAAAAACTGAATAACTAAATAAAACACGTAAATAGCAGTAAAACTACCCTAAGTCGAGGCAGGCCACTAACAAAGAAACTGAAAATAACATGATAAAAAACTGAATAACTAAATAAAAACACCGTAAATAGCAGTAAAACTACCCTAAGTCGAGCAGCGCCATAACAGTTTGCTGTCAGCTTGTCTAGATTTATTCAGAGTCCAAGTGAATTGCATCTCAAAGGTTGCACAAAGAGTGTTGAGAGACATCATAATAGAATAATTTTGGAATTTTTAGCTGGATTTCAAGAAAGCAAAGTGTGGCACAACCTATTGCTAAGGCAAAGTGCATAGCAGCTTCAGCTACAGTAAATCAAGCCATCTTAATTAGAAAACTACTAAAATGGTTTCAACCAAAAGCAAGACGAAGCTACAACCATAATTTGTGATAATCAATCAGCAGTGACATTGTAAGAACCCAGTTTTTTCTGGCAGAACCAAGCATATAAAAATAAGATATCATTTTGTCAAGGAAACAGAAAAAGAAGGGAAAGTTAAGTTGGTTTGCTGCAACACAGGATCAAGTTGCTGACATTTTAACAAAAACTTTGCCTAAAGCTAAATTTGAAACAGAACAAGCTGCCTTGGTGTTTCCAACAAAAGTTTGAAGGAGTTATGAAGAGTGTTGTGATATTTTTTCTGTCATCTTAAAATGTAATTTTGATAGTCTGCTTAAGATTAATCTAGAATATGCATGGTGTATGTTAGTAGAAAATCAGGAATGATTCTAGTCAATTCTAGAAGATTTTACCAAGTTATGATAGATAAACTGGTTGTGTTTTGTGTCAATATAATTTGGGGAAAAAAAAAAAGAAATCAGATTTGATAAGAGTTTATGCAAACACTTTCTTTATCTTATTGGACTAAAACTAACAATATTTTATAAATTTCTGGCATTCTTTTTTGTTTTCCTAAATTTATGTAATTACAACCAGATATTATTAAATATTTTTAATTTCAAATGTTTAGATGCTGAAAGTATAAGATCTTGCATCATAGCCAGAGTTCAACCAATCGGTTGAGAAATCAAAGCCCCACATTTGTTCCAGTTCTTTCAGGTTGAAAAGAATTGTCAGATTATTGTCTGGTGGGCTTGAATTTTATAATAAACCACAAAGTTGACGAATGAATTCTCAATAGAGGAACGAAGATCAACAAATGGAGAAACCCAAGATCAAATAAAGGAAAGGAATTAATCTCTCATTGCGTGCTAATAAAGGAGAAGAGACAAGAATAAAGAAATGAGAAAAACAAAAACTGCAGCAAGGAAATCACATGTTTTTTGTTTATCTCATTTTTGTTATGCTTTATAAATGTAATTCTCTTTTTCTTAGAGGAAAAGGAACGACACTGCAATTTTCACATATGGTCCCTAGGGATAAACCACACATGGCAACGTGATCTGGAAAATACTAAAAATTTTGAACTAATGGATGCTGAAATAAAGAAAATTGATAGACTACAGAAAAAAAAAAAAAAAAGAAAAAAAGATTTACCATTCTTTAGTTCAACATTTTTATCCCCATCTGCCTGTGTATAAGTATGTTTATCTTTGGATGAACTTGGTTCATCTTGAACTGAGTTCACAAGATCATTGTACTGTATCCTCTCCTCTAAGAGCAATTCTGCACTAAAAGCAGGGAACAAAAAGAAAAAGGTAAATGCTTGAAGTGAAAATGAAGGATAAAGCCTAGTTTTTTAAGGTGCAATATTCAATATGGCTTGACATGAAAGGAATCCTAGAGCTTAGGCTCAAGGCAGGAACAGGTGGCCCAAGCAAAGAAAAATTCAAAAGTAAGACCAAATATAACAAATAAAAGGTGCAGATATTGGCACCTAATCTGACCAAACTTAACAATTTTCGGAGCATGAATCTAAAGTTAACAACATATATAACCATCAGGAAAACAAAGACAGAATGAATATAGACTTGACCCAAAAACATCAATCCTCCCCATCACTTGTTTAAATGGCAACACTGAAAAACTTTTAAAAAACAGCTCAGCTAACAAAGACTATTCACTTGTACATAATAAAAGTATATTTCTTTTGGGGTCAATGTGTGCTTTCTTCTGAGACAAATTCGCAGTCTTCTCTCGTCTAGGAATGATCTTTAGATTTCCAGAATTCCTTCAGTAAGTTGTTCAAAAAGGGAGAAAAAAAAAGATCCAAAGGCAGAAGTGAGAGAAAGAAAGAGGATTGAAACAAGGTAGAAGGGGATAATTTGAGATATGTGAATGTTAGAAGTACAGTCTTAATGACCAATAATTCCAGGGTTTATGTTCCAGTAAGATTTTAGCATGGTGTGGGCATTTGCAATGCCTTCCTGTCATGTAACTGCCAGACTCCGGAAAGTTGGGGAATTTCAAGTTTGTTGTCGATGGCCTTTAGAAGCACAAGAGCTCACCATGAGGGAAGCTTGTAATGCATGCTTCTTTTGTGCCTTAAGCCTAGAACAGGCGTCGTGCACATAAGCCATTGCGCACAACCACACACCTATTGAAGGCTGCACGACCTGCATTGCCTGCCTAAGTCTTCAGTACAGGCACTAGGGCCAATGCCTCTAGCAACTATTGTTTCACATGCTTAATAATGTACAAGGCTTAATTAGAGGTGCATGATAAGAATGGGCAATCTCTAGGGGCTAAGACATGAAGTGGCATTTGAGAAAAATAGGATAACTAAGGAACAAAAGGGTGCTGCTATCAAGAAATAATATGAAAATCCCCAAGGAATATTACCATTCATCAATAAGCAACATTAAAAAAAACAATGTGGGAGTGGAAAGATAGGGAATAAACCCAAACAATCTTAGTGAAATAGCTTGAATGCCTAATGATCAAGTAGTGGAAATTTACCATTCTCTGAGAGAAAGAGATACGTGTAAAGAATGTTTAAAATCATTTGTGTCAAAAGAAATCCACAAAATGGAAAGTGGTATTTATAGTGATAAGGAAAAGAGATTATATCTAATGAGTTGGTAACAAATATTAGTTTAATCATGCACTATCAGAAGACAACAGAAATCCTTGAAATAAAATTGTTGATATGTAAACCAATAAGAGAGGTTGAAGAGAAACCGAACACTCATCAATAAGACCCATTCCAGGACCACTAACCCAAACTGGCAAATTCCACGCTTGGGAACCTCAAATATGCAGCAACCCTACTCGTGTTTGGAAAATATATAATTGCTAGCATATAATTCTATCAAATAAAAACAAGTCCCTTTGAATGAAATGGAAATCATGCAAAAAGATGGCAAGATTTTGAAAGAATTCAATTAATCTTAATGAAACCTATTACTGAAAACCAAAAACGCCTTATTTAAAATATGTCGCTTCATAAATGAGGATAAACTAAGAAAATAACTAAATAAATTGTACTTTTGATTGCAGCAAAAGATGGAAATGAAGTGAATTATAAGACTAAAATTTATGCCAAACATATGAATTCTGTTATAAATTATTTGAGTTAAATTCTATTAATAAAATGAGTTGTCCCAGATGGGATGTAAAGGAAAAAGAGCTCTTTAGTCTCGAAACGTGTAGAAAAAATATTTGCTAGAGTCTTTGAGCTATGAGAAATATGCAATCAAGTCTCAATTTTGTAATGGTGGTAGGATTTCTATGAGGAGAGGCAAAAGAAGAAGGATGCAGTTGTTATTTGAGAAAACAGCTTTCACATTCTCAAGTCTCATTGTAGTTCAAATTCGACACAATTTACAAACCATTAGTCTTAGAAATGGATTATAAATGCCCATATCTTGTGTCACTTAAATGGTTCCTATGATATTCGGTGCATGATGTTTGCAGAACTCCAAAATCAATCTACTTAGATTCAGAGGAGGGGAGTAAAGCAAAGATACCAGTTGTGCTTATAAAAAATTCCACACCCATCACGTTTCTGTCCACTCCTCTGAATATAAATACTGGAATAGCCATGGCTCTCTATGTTTTTCTTGTAAAAGCTATCATACTCGTCCACCTCCTGGTAAGGTTTGTTACAAGTTTACATTAATCCCTATGTGTATCAATAATTTAATACGTGACAAAAGAAATCAAAAGTACAAGTGACAAAACATAAAGATAAATTCTCATTCCACAATAGAAAGGTTGAAATTCCTTCCAAGCCCCACTATCAAATTTTTCTCCTTCCCAATACAACAAATAAATTGAAAACACCTGTAAGCAGAGGAAATCAGCTCCAAGGTTCTCGAGAATTGTTAAAATTGCCTGCGAACGAGACTTCCACCTGTATTGAGCATAAATGAAATGGAAAAAGAAAAGAAAAAGAAAACCTCAATTAGTTCCTCAAGCTTACATAAATGGCAACTTTGACACATAGGATATCAAAATGCAGTTCATAATCTGGGAACATGGTGCATTTCTCATAGTTGTACTGAAAAGAAGATTCAGTCAAAAAGAATAAAAGAATTCTTTCAGCAGGGAAAATTTGCCCTAGATATGAGGTTTTCCAAATTCCTTAGATATAACAATCATAACCCTTGATTAATAATTACAAGTAGCAGATAAATGCTGTCTGGGGACAATATCAGATTTAACGACCTAAAGAATGTTAGCAAGCCCGTCCAGGTGTACAAGAGGTTCACCCATGGACAAAAAGCTAAGTCAGTCAAGTCCAGCAGTTAGCTTCTTTTTTGTTTTGTCTGTCCAGCAGTTAGTTTCTATAGGTGTACACAAGGAGGTTCACCCATGGACAAAGCTTAAGGTCAGTCAAAGTCCAAAGCAGTTCAGTTAGCTTATCTTTTTTGTTTGCTGTCCAGCAGTTAGTTTCTATTCTGTTTTTTCTGTTTTCCCATGTTCTGTCATGTGTTTGCTTCCCTAAGTTAGTGGGTGGTTTACCAATTCCACTAAGGCAGTAACTTTCCTTATTTGTAGAGGCAGGTTACTTATTATTCTGTATTTAATCCTTTCATTTCATGTTTAATGAAAACTCCAGTTTTGAACTTCTACAAGTTTTTGAGACTTAAACTCAAAGAGGTTTTCAGGGCTCAAGAGGTTTTCAGGGTCCCTCTATTGAGCCTGAACGTCTGCAACCATAGGTCGCAGTAAACGCCCTTCGTCATCCCAATCACCCACCAATCCCTCATACCATCGCCCCATAACTAGATCCTTATCTAGGGACCATAACAAAGAACTTCCATCAGATCCTTAACCTTGAATTAGCATATCACGGTTTACTTAGAACAATAACCTTCAAGGAGTAAGAGAATAATTAACATCTATGTGTTTGCATGTGCATTTGAGCTAAGGACAGTATAAGGTTGCATGGTTGTCAGAAACCATGATATATGCTTAAATAATAAGACCACTAAATTTAGTGAAAAAGGAATAAAAGAAGATACTAGCAGGTATTTGCAGGATATAGACACGGTTTACAAAATGTAGCATAGTTGATAGAGTCAGTTCTTTTATTCCTCTTCTTTTCTTCACCAGCTTCTTCGGTATCATTATAGAGAAAGGTTACAAAATACATGAACAATAAGTTGGTAGTTACCTCATTCAATAAGATGCATCCAAGAATCATAAATATTCATTGTTGAACAAAGAGGTACTGAATTAATATCTTTTGATGATAATGAATAGTAAGTTGCGCAACTAATTATATTTCAAGTGTTTGTGTAAGTTTTTAGGTCCCTCAAAATATTGAAAAATTAATTTATCTGAAGTACTTCAAGTTTATGGATGTTGAATATTTAGAGCTTGAAGTATTAAAAAGATTTAAGAAGATTATCATCCAAGATGAGGATTATAAGGATTATAAATTTAAAGTATCATGGTTTTATTTTGCTTAAATCCTTGTAACTTTCATTTCTGGAAAAATTGCATTTGGCTATATCTTAGTTATGGACCTTTGGGACCCTTAGTCAAGTCTTTAAGACCTGAAGTGGGTTTATAGGAAACCATTCAACCAAAATATTTTAGATAAAATTCAAGTTTTTGAGGTTTAGGAAGGTGCCTGGGAAGCTGTAGAAGGAGCTTTGGCTGCCAAACCTTGCTATTTTCCTAATGTGTCTGTGGCACAAGTTTGGCCACAAAAACCTTGAAGTTCAGCTGCTGAACCTTAGTCTGGAAAATGGGAATAACGGCTAGGTTTGGTTGTTGAATGGTAGGAAATGAATTAGATGCACCCAAACGGTCATTTAATAATGAGGGGACAATCAACCTTGGGCATATTTACAGAGTTGGGAAGACCAACTTTGTGCAATTAATTGAGTTATTCAATGTGCCTACAAATTTTTCTCTCTAGAAAGCTTTGTGCCAAAATTTGCAATTCTTTTTTAGATTAAAGAAGTCTCTTAAGTTGCAATTTTTGTTAAGAGAGTAAGAAAGGTTGTTTGGTTGTATGGAACTTCAATTTGCAGGATTGCTAGGGATCGCAATCAAAAAGGAGATATTTTGTAAGGGCTTAATCTTCACCTTGAAGAACATTGTGGTAGTGAAGAAAACTCTCAAGCAGGCCCTTGACAAGAGGGCATAGGTTTGGTTGGAAGCTGAACCTCTATAAATCCTTGTTTTAATTCTCTTTTCCTTATCCTCCCTTCATTTGGTTGCTTCAGTAAGTAAAGGTTTGTATAGCAACTTGAAAAATTTTAACAGTACCCAGTTCAAACCCCCTTTTGGGTTGCCTACAAAGGGACAACGTTGATTTTACACCAAAATCATAAAATCACTCAAAGAAAGAGGGAAAAAGAGTTACAAGAATTACTTGAGGCAAGGAGATGGAGAATGTGGAAATAAGGAACTCTTCACATAAACCTACATGATAAAACGATTTACAATATCAGAAATCCCTGAAATTCATCATAGAGTCTGAGTAGAGGAACAAGTATGCCAAGACCTAAACATTTTTGCAATAGTTAACGATTTCATCTTCCACAAAGTTTTATATATACAAACCAAGCATACTGTGCACAATCAAATCAAGAATAAAATATGCTTATTGCAGCTGCATAATATTCCAAGAGAAGTAAGATTCAGTTAAACTTTGGCACAATTCCAAAGGTCATAATCACATTTATAGCATTTCTAAATCATGTGCAACATTCAAAAATCAGATCATTGCACATGTTTCACCATCCCAACCCATCTTTCTCCCTAATCACTGTAGACATAACTCAATAAGACAAAAAGGTACATCGACGTAATAAGTGACATGAGAGAGAATGAGATTGGCAATAAATTCTAAATTCATCTTCCACGAAGTTTTATAGATACAAACCAAGCATAGTGTGTACAATAAAATCAAGAATAAAATATGTTTATTACAGCTGCATGATATTCCAAGAGAAGTAAGATTCAGTTAAAGTTTATTACAGCTGCATGATATTCCAAGAGAAGTAAGATTCAGTTAAATTTTGGCACAAATTCCAGAGGTCATAACCGCATTTGCAGCATTTCTAAATCATGTGCAACATTCAAAAGCCAGATCATTGCATATATTTCACCATCTCAACCCATCTTTCTCCTTAATCACTATAGACATAACTCAATATGACAAAAAGGTACATTGAAGTAATAAGTGATATGAGAGAGAATGAGATTGGCAATAAATTCTAAATTGCAGCACCAAATTATTATGGCAAAGTCTGAAAGTCAATACAGTTGCAGTTACAGCTTTAAAAAAAATGACAAAGTAGCAAAAAGAATCAAAATTCAAAATTTAATAGAAATTAAATATTTCTTGAAAAGAAATTACGATTGTCTAGTTAAAATTGACGTGCGACTATATTAAACACATAGCTCAAGCAATATCAATGTTTAAAATTGACTATTGCACTTAAATTATATATCAATTAATTAAAATTAAATCTAACCAATTCAATGAATTCGCTCAAAAAGTAATTTCGTAAAAAATCATTTTTACTATAAATATGTTCTACGATATTATTCAATTATGATATATAGGTTCAATGGCCCCAAGGAGAGAGAGAGAGAGAGAGAGAGAGAGAGAGAGAGAGAGAGAGAGAAGAATCCATTACTTTAGGAAGGTTCAAGTCAAATTGAAGCACAGTTGCAATCAGTGTCAAGATGTTCAAGGAAAGTCTAAGTTGCACCTAGTGTACCACAAATTTTTTTTTTTAAAATTAGTTTATTGAGGAAAAAGGACTATCTAGTGTACATTCTCTAAACAATTTAGCAAATGTGAAGTACACATCCTGCACATGGTGTGCAACGGCCTAATAACTTTTCCACTTATGTTCCCAACGCTACCCAACCTAAAACACACAACTTACAGAACAGCAGACCAAACTTCCATGAAGTAGCAGCCATATTTAGGAACTAAGCCCAAAGGTCCCACTTTTGGTTTCAAGGACATCTTCACTCTTCAATCAAAGCAAGTCCTAAGGCTTTAAAAAACTTGACTTCATTTTGTGAATTGATCTTTAGATTCTGCTCAATGTATTTACCTAAATCTATTTAACCTAAACTAATCAGATGGTATCTAGTGATGCATATGTCTCCAGTATTTTTTCAACTTTATGCATGAACACAACCATGAACTTGTGACGCTAAATACAAATTCCTTACTTCTTCACAATAGACAAGCCAAAAATGGGCAGAACCAAGACCAAGAAGTTATAGAAGTATCATATATTTTATCGGTTACAACATCAAGACAGCAGACATGAAACAAAATCTTAAAACCCGCAAGAAACACATGCACATTCCTTTTGAATTGTTTGATATTTTATAATTCTTTCAATTTTCTTTATTTGCTACCAAGATAAATGTCCAATTACCCATGATGGGTTCAAAGAAGAAAATAAATTTGACAGTCTTAATAAAGCAAGAAATTATCCGCTGCACACAAATGTTTACAAGCTTTCGATACTGAGCCAAAATGTTATAGGAGACAAGACGGAATCTAATGCTGCAATTTCATGACATTTGAGACTGATGCACTTAGTTTCTTGAAACAGACTATTTAAGTTTACATGTAGCATGTGTCACCAAGGGGGACAATTCCTATTAAACCAAACCAAAACTATGGTATTTAGAGAATTGTACTGTCAGAATTGTTTCTTAACTCCAGCAAGCTCTTATTGGCTATTAGCTTCAGAGTACTGCTTGAAGCTTAATATACATTCCCTGGGTTATGTTGTTCTACATGAATTTATAGATGATGAAACAAGTTGGCGTCTAATTTTTTAACCAATTTGATGTGGTAATACTGAAATAAAATCTAAAACCTGAGCCAGAAAAGGGCATTAGGAGGAAGTATAGGGGAAAAAAATGCTCTGTTTAGAAATCATTTAGGGATTTGAAATAGGAAAGAAGCCAAAAATGTTCCTTTATAGACCATGTACAAAACCCCCCTCCTTGCAATCCGTCTCATACAAGGTGAAAATCCCAAATTAAGGAAAATATTTTTTCTAAATTTCTGGCTTACATTTTATCTCTCAAAATTGAAAACCAATAAATCCACCATTATCTTCATTTATAGTAACCACATATACACAATTAGTTTACGAGCTAAAGAGAAAATTGACGAATAAACTATTGAATAATAATTTGAAGCATAAATTCATAATGTATATATTATTACATAGAGAGAGAGAGAGAGAGGACTGATTGCTCATTTGAAACTGTTTGCAAGTGAAGGCTAATATTATAACTATTAACTAAGGTTTTGTAAACAAACATTAGAAGAAGAATAATGCATTACCCATCGGTTTTGTTCTTGACGTTTGATGTCGGGCCCTTCAACAGAAATAATTTTTTGGGCAAGTGGGTTGGTTAGATTGTCATCTTGCTCAAGCACAACATTGGTCTGTTGTGATATAAACAACCAGTCAACAGATTCAAACCATTAATCCTTATTCTTTTCTTCAATTTGTTGAAAACAGAATTAAAATTAAATATAATAAATCCAAAAGGAATCAATTAAGTTACTATTTAGAACCCAAGACTCCTTATTTGATGGCAAGTAAAATTATTTCATATGCTTTTCAAGAAAATTTAGGGACTTCGACATTAACACACCACACACAGAGGAGAGAGACGAGAGGAGAGAGAGAGAGAGGAGAGATACCTTAGTGAAGAGGACATAGGTGTTGAGGCGGGTAGGCAAGAGAAGGACCTAGCATGGCACTTAGTAGTGTAGTTGGCATGTGCAATGTGCAAATGCAATATGCAAGTGCTTGCTTAGAGAAGCAGGGAACAAAGAGGAACAAGAAACAGATTGTGGCCGCAATCTGTAACCAGTAGCGTCGATACCAAGTAGTACAATAAGCCAACCTTTTATTATCAGAGATGCGCTGGCCCAAGCTGAGGGTTGCAAGAAACGAAAACAAAACATAGGAACCGCCCAATCAAATACAAAGCCCAAGTCTACATCTCTTTACCATTGGCAATCTTAAACATAGTGCAAAACTGCAAATAAAGAATTTAGGTTGTTTTTTTTAACATGAGTATATATTTTATACTAATATATAACCACTGGGTATCCGGACTGCTATTATTAGGAGACAGCCTAATCCGGACTTGGTTTAGTTCACAGATAAAACTTCCTTCGCTCTTTTCCTACAGATGCCGTTTAGTGAGGAATTGAACATGTTTTGCTAACTGAGCCCACCTCAGTAGGAGGAGGGAACATCTTCTTTTTAGTTTTTCTAACAAAGTATGTTTTAATTTATGTTCACAATTTATGTTTTCAAAATTTTTAGGGCATTGAATTCGCATTTGCCTCTCCAACCAATAACTTGTACCAATTTTGTGTTAAAGAATTTCAGTCATTTTTCTGCGTATTTAAGTGATTATATTATGGCATTAATGTAGTCTACTTACTTTATCTATTCCAAACCAACACAATTTAATTAGAGCAAAAATAGCGAGAAAGTTCCAATTAAAACCTAATTACCTGTTTGAAATCCAATTAAATTAATAAAAAAAATTTAAATTTGTTTTTTGAAAATTTTAAATTATTTTTTGCGGCAAAAACAATTTCGGTGACCCAACCTAATTTATCTGCTTGAAATTCTTCTTTGGCCCTAATGAATTTATTTAATTGAAGACCAGTTCTATTTGTCTTACCTAAAAAGAAACGAGCTTCCCCAAAAAAAAACTACATTCCAAAATAAAATTGTATTTACCGTTTTGGATTCTAATTCATATCGTTTCTTATAAACATATCGACCGTTGAATTAGAAATTTGAAAAAACAAATTGTGGAATTAAAACCCTATTAAATCATTTCTCGAATTAATTTTCTTTAGCTAGATATTCAATTGTATTCGTTTATGTTCTTAATGTGAGTGGATTTGGGAAGCGGAACGTGTATTAAGGGGTAATCCGATCCGATTCATTTATATCAAGCACTACATGCTATGAACCTTTGCATTTCTTCATTGGTTTACGCACGGTGGTCGATCTTAAGTTTAGGGCAGGCACAGAGCAGCTTTTCTTTACGTAGATTCCCACTAGTTCCAGTAACATATCAATAATTCCGGGCTAGTAGATTACAAACCCAATCTTTGCTTATGACTGGTTAGGGTTACGGATTTGGGGATTAATTGTAAAGGGATTTCAAATGGATATGGATTAGTAAAATTACTAACTGCGAATTTTAGATTTCGGTAAGATTACGGATTTTTCAATCAATTTGAGTATCCATTATCGGTTACCCACTGAATTTACACGGAATAAGCCTTTTGGGGTTTCGCGGATAGCTGATTGATTATTTACCAACTATATTCGTAATTTTTGTTAACTTAAAGGATATTGGTTTACTATATATTAATTAGTGATTTCGGTAATTTTTTATATTCTCTCTCTTT